>OU898278.1:95993254-96393632 GCA_918026665.1 Diabrotica balteata | reverse complement strand
ATATTTCGGTTAAAAAAAGTCACAAGGGGCTTTTAATAATCTAATTGCACTCTTGCATGAAATGAAGCTAAATGATGTTGATATAATATTTGCAATTACCTTAGAATGCGTAATTGCACATTTCATAAGTTACATAGTTTCTTCTACGTTATCCATAATAAAAGAGTAATTGAAAGCAGGAGAAGGGATTATATCCATGCGGAAATAATCCTTTCTGCTGTTTTACTACGCAAAAGTGGTAAAATAGCAATTACCAGCCAAACCACCAAACATCCAAACAATAAACAAAAAATTGACAGTTAACAGTTTATACGGATTTTCGTATCCGACAATCGCATCTATGTGACTAGCTTCCAATAGCAACTACGAAACCATACGATTTTTCGTATGTTGGATGTCGGAAATCGGATACATGGGGACTCCGGCCTTTAAGCACAAAAACTTGAAGAGTTATAACGTGAATAAATTACTCGGTAGATCTTAAGTCTCCACAAGAAAAAAAGAGACTGAACTGAAAGTCAGAGAAAAACAGCGACAAAAATATTTAGATTATATAAAGAAACTAATTGATATAATTATAGTTCTAGTAAAAGGTGAAAAACCTCTTCGTGGTCATGATAAACGTAACAAAGGAATGAAAAAGGATTGTTTCCAGAAAATTCAGGAGAACTTGTATTTTGATGCATTCTAAATCGTTCTGTAGCTTTATTCCATGATGAAAATCTACTAAAAATAAACGCAGTAGTCTCTATCAATCCAGGTTTAGTACGGTCGTCAATGCCAAAACATCTGCACGAAAAACAGAAAGCTGCATCTTTTGTTGAACTATATTCCAACCTTTGGAAGTTGGAATACTAAGCGAGCGACTTCTCATGTTCTTCCCTTTGCCTGTTATTTTGGCTGAAAACTGTTTTTAATTTTGGTTAGTAAGAGACTCTTACTATTTTAGAAGATCTTTTTAATCTTTCTTTTAGTAATTCTAAGCAAGGATCATCGGACAGAGTATTAAAGTTTACTATCATGTTTGGAGGATATTTCCTAACCTTTTAACTTATATACGTGAAAATATTTGAATGTAATTATAATTTCGAATTGTATCTAATTCCCTGTGTCCGATTCTTCTTGATCGACGATGATAAAATACAATGTTGAAGTTGTGAAGTAAAATATAGTTTTATTGACAGCTACTGAATTATTACACTATAGTTGTTGTTGAGGTACCTAAAAATTTATAATGATGTGTATGTGGAACAAAAACCTTTGGCTTTAGAAAACTATCAAATATAATTTGAAACGAAGAAATGGTTACAGGCATTTGCTCAAGCTACTAATTGATATGTTTCACAATTATACACCAAATACTAAATAAATCCACAATAAAGACATTTCAAATTATAAATATTTAAAATGATCCGTATCAGGTATAGTAAGTTAATTTCAGTAATTAGAAGATAATATCTGCCTTATTTACACTTTTAAATTATTTATTACACAAGTTTTACTTTTTAGTTTAATATATCATTTAGTTAATATGAATCAAAATGTTTACATATTAGTTGTTTCAAGAAGTAACCGATTGCAATTTTTGCGCCCCTCGAAAGTTCGTTTGGGTTCCACGGCACCCGCGGAACCCGTTGGGGTCACACCTATGAGTCGTTATGGTCACAGTGTTGGTACCGACACTGTCAACTGGAGAAATACTTCTAGTATATGAGTTAAATAAATCAGAAAACAGAAAATGCGGAAGGAATTATCTATGTTCTTTTTGAATGAGAAATGCTTACTACCATGAGGCAGTAATATATCGGTCAAACAATCCCTTTAAGTTGCTCTATTTCATCAAGAGCATAGGGCACAGGGTTTAATAAAAGGGTAGCTTTGATATTAAGGTTTTACGACCAAGTGCCATTGCTAGAAAGTGTCTCGCATAAATAAAGAACAAGAGAAAGAACAAATAAAAAAAAACAAAGAAAAAAAGAATAAGAAAACAATCGGTAAGGCGGACCGTGGGAATTGCCCTTTCTAAGAAAATTAAACAAATGGTGGGAGAAATGATATGCGACTGAAAGATCATGTTATATAATGTTATATGTGTCAATAATAATTGTCCAGTTGATCTGTATGTGTTCGAAAATCTTAAATTTGTTTTTGAAAGTATGTACTTCCATTTAGCATTTACACTATAATTTCTACAAAAAAAAAAATCGCTAAATACCGGTATATCGTGAGAGAAATTGTGATCATACATGCTTTTCTAAAATGTAGGTACTATTCACTGTTATGCATGTTTCCCTGGGTGTTCTATTAATTACGCAAATCAAGGGCAGCTATTGAATATAAAATCTGATAAAACTGAACTAGGAATAACCGTAGGCCGATAGTGTTTTTAATTGGACCTCAGCGGCCAATCGTTCGATGAGAAAGTCATCCAATCGCTTAAATCACCATTACCATAAAAAATGCAACGCGAATAATCGCGAATCCACCTAACCATCAACCTTACAAAGCGACCATAAATCTTTTGTAGACTAACTGACCACAAATAGAACACAAATAAATCTGATCGGTTGGTCTTTTCAGTGTCCGGTTACTACATCATGTAGTCTTCGCAGTTTTTCACACGGTAAGTAGGTATATTCCTTGTTTTAATGTTTGCATTTTTCATGTCACTGATAGTTTGAGATCAACAGTTCTACACTAAGAAACTGTTTTTTAAACTCTGATAATGCTTAGTTTACGTTAAAAATGTCAGTAATTCACCCTGTCATCTGGATAAGATAAGATTAAATGCTCGAATATATGAACTTTATTTAAATAAAAGGCAGCTATCAAGCATAGTTTTTTGTTATTAAATCTTGCCCAAGGACTTTCGCTGTCAGAGCCATCTTCAGGGGTATCTGAAATAAGCAAGAAACGTTTTTTCAAGTGAAGGAAGATTGTTTAACTTTGAAAAAAACTGGAAGTTGATGGTTGACCCAAAAAAATTTATATAACGGTTTAGACTAGGTCTAGGTTAGGTCAAAAAGTAGGCTATCCAGTACTTCGATGCAGTTATACACATTAAGTAATACATTTACACAAAAACTAACACTACACAAAGTACAAACAGTTTAAAATTCCTTAAAAAAATTT
This sequence comes from Diabrotica balteata, assembly GCA_918026665.1. Classification (NCBI taxonomy): domain Eukaryota; kingdom Metazoa; phylum Arthropoda; class Insecta; order Coleoptera; family Chrysomelidae; genus Diabrotica; species Diabrotica balteata. The sequence continues at coordinate 96,390,500 of OU898278.1, read as the reverse complement.
AGAAGCTACATTGTGGGTGACAGCTCACAATTTAATTCATATTCATTCGTTTGATCGGTATAACTTTTGTGCTATTTATTTATAGAGAGGCATATAAGGAGGTGACGTTTTAAATAAAATTTTGCAGGTATTTTGAACTGTGTTTACTTATCCAAAGATTCATATTAAACATCATCGATTTTATCTAAGACACAATTGAACGCAGGACCCTTAAGCTAGCGGTGACACTGAACGGAGTCCAATTTAACCTATGCCATATTTTTTACTGTTTTTCACTAATTTATTTTCACCCTTATAATTTTTTACCATCAAATCACCCTTAAGTGGAGCGATTCTGCTCGCTTAAGGTTTCAAGCTAGCAATACTTTTTGCCCATGGCATACTTTTTAACCCATTTTTCACTAATTTATTACCAACCCGATAATTTTTCACCCCCAAACCTACACTTAATGGGAGCGATTCCGCTGGCTTAATATTTAAGCTAGCAGAATTCAAAAAAGAAAAATATTTATGATGTACCAGTGTTCTACTAGGTTTTTGAAAATTTATTACCACCGTAGTAAGTATTCTTCCCTCAACTACCCCTTATGAGAAGTCAATAATTCTGTTGGGTTTAAAATTAAAGGTAAAAATGTTCTTTTTAAATTTCACTATCCTCATACTTATAACTGAAATGAAAAGTGTTCTGGTTAAGTTTTTACTAAACTTTGATCACTTCGATAATTTTCACCCCTAAAACCAATCTTATTTAGAAACGTTTAAGCTAGCTTAATATTCGGATCAGTGAAATAAAAAAATATTTTTGAAATACCACAGTGTTCTCCTAGGTTTTTACGATTTTTTTACCACCCTAGTAATTATTCACCCCTCAACTCAGCCCTAGGGTAAGTTAATAATTCTGTTATGATATAATTTAAGGTGAAAAATATTCCATTTTATATTTTCACTGTCCTGTTCTTATAACTGAATAAAAAAGTGTTCTTCAAAATTCGAGGCAGCGAAATTATTTTTTTTTTGAAATATAGAGTTCTGCAAGGTTTTACGATTTATTACAGCCCTAGTAATTTTTTACCCCTTAAATAACGCATTTTATACCCTAATAACCTGTTAATTTTTTCCTTTATTCAACTGAAAATATAAATATCTTTAAATTTTTGAAATGCTGCAATATAAATTTATTTTAATACTCAAGTATCTAAAATGTTTTCCAAGTAATATAATTTTTTTTTATCTACAACTACTCTAAACAGTATGTTTTGACCAATCTTTAATACCCTTCTTATTTGAATAATATTAAAATATTTAATACCTAAACTATTTTGCAAATTTTCATTTACGTAATAAATGCAAATCTTTTAATCTTTTAACAATAGGTGCGCAAGGTGTCTCGATCCGCCTTTACAATTAGTTAATTATTGTTATAGACGTTATAGCAGTATTTGGTAAGAACTTAACAGAGCAGTGTCTTATTGTAAATAGTGTAAAGTTTGTTTAGCAGTAAATGGTTGACTTCAATTAGTAACGACTATAATCCTGAGTTAATCGATAATAGTATAAAAGGCCAGGTTTCAGATAACAATGGTTTACCTGAGGTCATGATACTATGACTTTACCCAGCTTTTCGAACAATAACAACCTAGGCAATATATCAAAAACAACAAGAGCCAAAATAAAAAAACACTTACACAGTGGTGTGTACAAACTTAAATGTGGCGACTGCCCAAAAACTTATATCGGTCAAACTGGTAGAAACTTTAACAAACGAATAGCAGAACATAAAAGGGCTTTCAATAATAGAAAAACAGATTCTACATAGGCACCTTCACCTAGATCACAATCATTCTTTTAACGACGAATTTAAAATTCTTCACATTCAAAATAAAGGCCTTAAGCTATCCTTGTTAGAATCTATGGAAATCAACAAATTAAAAAACACAGATATAATTCTGAATAACCAACTTAAGACAAACAGTTCTCCCCTCCTCAACCCCATTTCATTAGAGACTATAAAGTGTAAATGCATGCCAAAAATAGATCACTTGAGAAAGGCAATCAGCCGAAACAACTGTAGTGATAAGAGTTAAAATAAAATTTTTGTGGAAGTTTGAAAACAAAGTATTCAGTGTTTTATTGTTACATAAAATGAATTTCTATCAAGTAACGGTCGAATCCATCAATTACATAAATTATTAATTAAAAAGAATCTTTGATAACCTGCAAAGACGCTAGTCTGATTGATTACCTGTACTACAAGAAAATATGTATTTTCAGATAACGTAAAAACTACCTTCACTACAAACACCGAACATGTACTAGATTATTTAAAACATTTATATTTATATACATTTATTTTAAATAAATCGAATCCTTGTGTTCGTTACTCCACTAACGTAACTAAGGTTACTCCACGTAACCCTGCGTGGTTATTAATAGTAAGAAAAAAGGATGCCTTATTGAAAAATATTGTGCAAAATTTTTAAACATTACCTTATTTTTGTAACTAGAAAATCTTGTACTAGATAACAATAAGGAGATAGGATCAGTTGATGAATACAAATATCTAGGAACAATATTCAATCAAGAAGGAACAGATGGCCAAAAAAACAACAGCCTAGAAAGAGCCCTCAGAATAAAACAAGCCAGAAAAACTCTAACGGAATTCTCTGGAACAAGAATATAACAAACTATGATTCTCTGGTAAAAAGTATACTATTATATGGATTTGAAACGTAGCGATTAACAGAGAGAAACCGAAGAAAGGTAGAAGCCACGGAAATTTATATAATATGGCAAATGTTAAGGATTTCGAGAAGGGAGGGAATAAAAAATAAAGAAATTAGGGAACGCATTGGAAGAGAAAGTACAACAATGGATAACATACAATAAAAGCAGCTTATATGGTACGGGTATGTATAGCGAATAAAAAACAATAGATTTCCGAAACAAGTACTTGGACACCTACAGAAAGAAGACCAAACAAATCCTGAATGGAAGTAATAAGAAAATCAATGAGCTTCAAAGACTTAGAAAAGGTCAATGGAAAAACGACGTGAATGAAAAATTGAGTACCTAAATGAACTTTCAGGAACGATCCTTCTTACATGTAGATGTCTATTAGAGAAAGGGCGGGCAAGATGCATACTTAGTTTAGTTTCCATATATTTGAGGCATAAATAGAGATAAATCATTCCTTTGATATATCATGATAGCCAGTCATTTTTCTACTATTCTAAGTAACAAAAAATACTCATACAAAGAGATTTATTTAAAAAAACAAATCAAACCATTTTGCTCGCCAGTGCGGCAAAATGGCATACACATAAACAATAGTGTTAAATACAAAAATAATTTTAAATTTTTTACTTTTTACGAAGAAAAAAAATTGAAATTAAACATTTTAGTTCATACAAAGTTCGCAAATAAATTGTTTTGCTTTTTTGGGAAGTCCAGCACATTTGAATGTGACCAGTTTTGGCAAATTTGGCATCTTAACCATCCTTCATTAGATTTGGACCTACTAAACGTATCATTGCAGTAAATGCAAGCGCAGTCCTCTTGTTCATCATCATCAATACTAAAGGGTTCTTCTTCATCACTTGATATATTGTTCAGTATTGGTCTGGTCACAATATTTCTCTTGCCTTTTCTCTCCGACTGATGTCTATCTTTGTTCACAATGCGTCTTCCATCACTTAAATCATTGACTATTTTTCTTTTCACGACGTCCCCTTTTCTGCTTTTTATTTCTTGTGCTTTTTTTCATTTTCTTTTTCGCGGAGATATTTCAGGAAGGGGCTCTCGGTTAATACATCTTGGTATTGACCAGATTTACGTTTGGTAGATTTTCTTACATTACTCTGAGGTACCGGTGCCAATTCCATCAGGATTCCTTCAATAGATTCATCTTTAGAACCAGATGCCGATGGTTCTTGGACATCATGATGATCGTAAGTTGCAGCGTGAGGAACATTAACATCAGCAGGTAAAGATGTAGAAGCAATGTCAGGTTTATTAGTAGAACCAGGCACATCCTCAGCACATCTGTAGTTGCACTAGGCAAAATGCATGCTCCGGAAAAATGTCACGATTTATAGGTGATATTCCTGTGGCCCGAAAACCATTTATTGCGATTTCAATATTTGCTGTTTTCTCATATGCTTTCTGGAAGAGACTGGACACTTGATATATGGTTATTGCACGACCAGGATTTTCTCTGAGTCAATGAGTAACAGCTTGATTATAATATTTATGGAATGGTCCGAAAAAGGCAACATCCAATGGCTGAAGGCGGTGCGTGCAGTGTGCCGGCAGGCAAAGTAATACCACTGAATTCTGTTTAGCTAATTCTAAAGCTTCGTAGCTTTATGGCTGGAGTGTCCGTCTAAAATTAATAATGCTTTCTGCGCAGGATTCGGCTGACATGGTCAATGAAATGTTGCATCCACTTTATGAACAAATCTCCGGTCATGTATCCTGATTCATTATGCAATTTTAATATTCCTACAGGTGCGCCGTCATATAAAGTGGGTTAAATCTTTTTCGGGGGAAAATTATTGATGGTGGTACGTAAGTTCCTCCAGAAACTCTTGCACACTACAACTGTTGTGTGTACACCCCTTTCTGCGCTCGTGATAGAGCCCACTTGTTTTTTTCCTTTCTGAGCAAAGTCTTTTGGCGGAACTTGGACGGTGGTCAAGGCTGATTCGTCCATGTTGAATATCATGGTATTTTGAATTTTGTGTTCTTCAACAACTTCTTCTAAGTTATTAAAAATGTATTTTCCTGAGGCTTATTGAATGCCTCGGGCCGGGCAAGAGACGTAGCTTCTGGAAGACGTAATGATAATTGCGGATTTCGTTGGCGAAAACCAAGCAACCATCCTTTGCCAGCCATCTTGGTCACTTTATTGAACGGATGATTAATCTTCATTTTCTCTGCAATGCAATTGACTAGCTTGCATAAGTCTGCTCTTGTCACGCCAAAAAACCGGGATTCAAGATACAGAATGTGGGCAACTATTGCAGTCTCCATATTTTCGATTTAAAACTGTTGCCAGGGAGCCCAAATGTTTTTTTTTGCTTCAATGGCAATTTTATTTTTATTACCTGCTCGACGTCGTAGTGTTGAGAACGGTACATGAAATGTATTGCTTACTTTAAGCCAACCCATTTCGAATTTCGGACTGCCCCAAAGCTCTTTGCATGTCTTCCTCACTCCAACTATTCCTGTTACACTTCCTTTTATGTGAATAACCATCTGCAAAAAAAACTGAATATGTACCTTAACCTGAAAAACAGACGGGCAAAATGGCATAGTATGTTATTTTGCCCGCCATAATGCTATGCCATTTTACCCTTTTGTATTTGCCGACTACTGATAGTTGGCAAAAATTAATAATGGAATTGAATGAATGGAATGCAGCGTATAAAACATAATTACCAAAAAGTGAATTCAAAAAGCTCTATAACCTTAATTTAATAAATTATTGAATAAAACTTACATTGACGTATCGAACTCTTAAGTAACGAGCACTTAAGTATTCACAAATACACCAATCTCGTGGCCGGCCGTTAAATTAGGTGCACGAGACTTAATGTGGACAGCGTTGCCACTGTTTATAATAAATATCCAGAATTTCGGTGACGTAGAACCGTATAGCTTGACTACGAGAACAAAAAACCATTTTGCCCGCCTATGCCATTTTACCCGCCCTTCCCCTATACTGTTTCATTTGTTCTTAACCTGCCAATAATAGTAATATTCCATTTACGATCGAGGATTAAATTTTTATTAATGACACAAATGTAGTTTTATGAGAAATAATTAAAAATGCTTCATTTGAACAGTAGTTAGATATTAGGATCAAGGTAGTTAGATACTTGATCAGCAATACTACTGTCATGATTATCTCTAATCAATAATCTTTCCTTTTAAAAGAGGGAGGTTGAAACCAAAGGGAAAAGTCTCCGAGAACACAAAAACACGCACTTTCAGTCTTAATAATTATAAATGATGTAGATAGGTGAACCAACATAGATCTAAGGCCGACTAGTCCAAGCTCTATAGATTAAAAAATAGTCATTACAATTACAAGATCAAGCAGAATTAGATGGGCTATAAATAAATTTCTGCCGTAGGTCTCCAGGGACAGATGGCTGATACCTTTATGCCTGATACTTTTGCATATGGGATTAGAGGTATTGATACTGAAAATATGGCAAAAGGTTAAAGTCGTATACTTGCCTAAGGTAGGTAAAGTATTAGACTTAACATCAAAGTCATATAGACCAACAAGCCTATCGTATTTTCTATTAAAACTACTGGAAAGGCTTCAGAATAGGTACATAAAAGACGTAGTGTTAAAATATATAGCAATCATCAATATGCATACCAACCCGGTAAATTTACGGACTCAGCGTTAGATGATCTGTATAGGTTTATGTCATTGAAGGACAAAGAGATAGATTAAGATATTAAGGGGCATTTATTAATGTTACTACCAACTCTCTGATAAAGGCAGTGAGTAGATGAAGCACACCTTCGGTAATGGCAAATGACAAATGCATAAAAAACATACCGTTCAATTAAAAATTTCACAGAAAGCCAGCAAGCGATTAAGGCACTAAATTATGTAGACGTCAAGTCTAAGCTAGTCTGGGATTGTATGGGTACCTTAAATAAACAAAGAGACTGCAGCAAGGTTACGGTAGTCTGGGTAGAGGGGCACGATGGTCATAAAACCACTGAAAAAGCAGATGGAATGGCCAAACAAGGCTCATCAATGCCATTCGTTGGATTCGATTGAAACCCTTCTACGGCGTTGCAAAGGAAGTAACAAGAACGGCAACAAGAAAGTGGGTAGTAACAAATCTCTGGAATGGTGGAGAAATTCACCAGGACAAAGACATGCGAAAGACAGAAAAATGGTCAAAGCCATAGTAGGTCTGTTACCAGGGCTTTGTAAGCTGAATAGGTAGTTAAAGCTGATATCATTGGCAGACGATGACTTATGCAGATTCTGTCACGTACAAGAAGAAATAGCAGAGCACATTTGATGTCAGTTTGACAGCCTAGCAAATCTGCGGTTCTTTGAATTAAGCGAAGAAAAGCCACCGCCAAAGAGCTACGTGGAAGATTGTCTCGAAGTTATTACACCTTTTAAAAAGTTTCAGGCTAGATAATGTAAACTAGGGCTAGAGGACTACAAAAAATCTGAAAAAGTCGGCGTGGAATAGGTTAAAAGCCACCTCATTGAATATATCTATGTAGTTCAAATATTTTTGTAGAAAAGAGATCACTATTTAGAAGAAAAAAGGGCAATAAAATTCATGGAAAATGTGAACCCATTTTAATATTGTACTAGTAGACATAAAAGTCGCAAACGTTTAATAATTAAAGCAGATTTAAAAACAAAAAAATAATAATAAAAAGTAGTATCAATATCAAACTGTTCACATACTATTGGCCCAATTATGAATCAATGATATTGTATAATAACTACTCATTCTCACTCATTCATTAGGATATTATTGAAATCAACTATACTACTCACTGACCCACTTAATCATCCTATTATACGGACATGGTAATTTTAATTGTTTTAAGTTCGAACAATCATTCTCATAGACATATCTCAAGATCGATAGTTCGTTAATGCATTACAATTATCAGATAATTTTATTATAACACTTTTAGTTGTGTTATCCTTATGTGGTTGTAGATACAATAAAGTTACGGTAAATTTTCAGCATCACGATCCATCAAGACTTTTTTCAGTAAAATGTAGAATATTTATGTAGTACGTTGAAGGTAGGCGGTACTGTCACTATAAATAATTGCAAACCAGACGTATTTCTCAAATTGGCCCAGATACATTTATAAGTTAATAAGAATGGGAAAAATGTAAACGCCAAATGCAATAATTAGTTATTTGTATTTAGACTACTTTGGTACATAGTTTTTTTCTACTCATATATTAGTTTATATAGTACATGTGTTTTATAATGAAACTGACCATCATCATTATTGTCAATGGTACTGTAGTGCTGTAGATCTAAACTAGAGACTTTTCAAGTCTTTTTTGCCATTCAGCGTTCCATTCATCCATTGACCGTTGCCATTTTGTCTCACCAATTTTTGGCACTGATCAGTGGCAGATACATGTGTGACAGGAATGGGGAAATTTCCCACCCTAAGACTATCTGAAATTAAAGAAAAAAATTGTTGAAATGGCATCCTGGTGCATAAGTCTTGGACTAATACGCACCCTGATGCGCATCACCCCGCCTTAAAAACTGCTTTTAGTTTAACTATTGGTCGAGAGATCTGAAAATGCCATATACATATTGATACACTTATAAATATGCGACATTTTCTGCCCTCGACGCGACCGCCCCTCCGCCCTTATTTATCACCTGTCGAATATCTAGCCCATGGATGAGAGGCTCTCCTCTCTAAGCAGTAGTTACACAATCAAAACTATCCGAGGCTAAAACTTCAGAGCCCAAAATATACTGAAAACTACCTGCTCATCCATCGGCAATGTACTGAGAAGGAAACCTAAACCCAAAATCCCTTCCCTACCCACAATATTACTGGCCCTTGCCAGCTACGAGATCCCTGATGAAAACATTGACATTTTGGAGGCAACTCCTCTCTACTATTATCGCATTAACCAGTATTTGAGCTTGCCTAGACAGGGAGGGATCGGTTTTCTGTGGTTTTCCGATCCTATTGGACAATGATACCTGTCTATAGCGGAGGGTAGAGCCAAGGCTGCCCTCACGCGAATCGCGATTCAATACATTTATTATTATCAAAATATAAATATATAAATTCACATATCCATAAATATTTTTTTAGCTCAAATAACTTCTGAAAAGGACCGTTAACCAACACCCCTCTCGTCTCTGATTGTCCAGGACGCTTCTCCACCGACAAGTTTACGAAGCCAACCCTAAGTAGAACCCCAAAGCCAGCGAAAGAAAACACCAATCAAACAAAAACAAATTCGTCCCGAAGAGGTGAAAAACGTTTAGCAGGACACCAATACATCAAACAAAGAAATCCATCCCACAGATAACGAACATCGAGACAATGCATCGCTCTTAGCCTCAGTCTGTTCTCTGCACCCTGGGAGTCCGATGTCGGGACTCTGCTCCGCTCTGCGATTCTTTTAGAATCTGTGGCTGGATAGTTTCCACCTTTCAAAACTTGTTTTATTTTAATTTCTGGTGTAAGAAAATCCAAAAATCCATCGACAATGGAATTTGAGCAGTGGGGACTTCGAATTGACTGGTCGAACTCCCTCTGTATGGCACCGTGGGAGTGTTAAGTGGCAGTGATTCTTCAAGCCCTTATGTCTCATCTGGTGATAGAAACATAAAAAGATTAGCTGACATGAAACTGAAGATATACGAATCCTACAAAGAGTGCGACAAGGTTGCATCTTATCACCGCTATTCTTTAATCTGTATTCGGAATATGTTCAGAAAAGCATTGGACGAGGTTCAAGGTGGAATCAGGATTAACAGAAACAGCATAGACAACATCAGGTACTCTAATGATACCCTTCTAATAGCAAGCAATGAATAAGAACTACAAAATATAATAAATGCGGTAGTTCGTCCTAGCATAGTAGTAATGTTCGTAATAGTAGAATTGTTCGGTTAACATCTAAATGTTTCCTAACCTAAAATTCTAATATTTTCAAAAATACCAACAAACGTACATTTATACGCCAAGGGACAAATAATAGAACATGTAACGTCCATAAAATATTTGGGTTACTTCTTACTTAAATCGGATACCAAGAACTATACAACATCACAGATAACTAACTTGATTGATATATCTATTAACAACTAACCTACTTTAATAATAATTTTCATTAACTAAAAAAGATAACATTCCCTTGCTTTTCTTAGATACATCTCAATAAGATATTATTATAATAATACATGAACAATATACTAATTAAAAAAGAATTTCAATTAAGAAAATTTTAACTAATATCTCCCCAGACTGGATCTAACTTCATCGGTTTTACCAATGAACCTTAACGCCATAAATATTCAAAAGGCCTACTTGTAATTGACAGCGCTTGCGTTCTATGAAAACAGAAGCTCACATTCAAACCTTTATAACAATCAAAAATTTAGTTATTGCCGACAATTCAAAGAATTACTTCCTTTAAATGTAGTTACATTGGGTTTTTCGATTAACCTTGGGTAAACCTTTGCGTTTTAAGTTCAAAGCTACCATACATTTCCAACGTTAACAAAAACACTTTTTTGCACATACCAACAAAAAAAAAACACCACTATGTTGTTACTAGCTAAAGTTTTTTAACATCATAACTCGACATTTCTAAAATTTACGGTAAGGTAAATGTATTTTATTAGATAATATATGGTAGCTAATTATAATTTATTCTGTTTCAGCCTGAAGGAGCCAAATTAATTCTCTTTGGCGAAAACGTTAGGCGAAACAATTGATACACATTAGAGTTTTTCTTGCAGATTTTCCCAATATTGAAGAGTTTACTATATATATATATAATATTATATATATATATATATATATTATATATTTATATATATATATATATATCTTCTTCTTCCTATGCCGTCCCCATTAACGGAGGTTGGCGACCACATTTTTAAAAGCTTCTCTGTCTTTTGCAACGTGGAATAATTCGTCTACAGTCATGTTTGTCCAGTCTCGAATATTTCGCACCCATGACTTCCTCTTTCTACCTATTCCCTTTTTGCCATCGACTCTACCCTGCATGATGACCTGCAGAAGACTATATTTATTATATATTATTTGAATTATTTATAAATTTGAAATTCTTACAATTATTAAATTATTAACAAAATTTGGTACCTTCTTTCACTGAACGCCTAAAGTTTTTCCAAAATTAAAGTTATTATCACCACTCGATATCTTCTTACTAAGCCTTGGTTATCCAACTATGTTAATATCTTCCTTCTTAATTATCTCCACTCACCATATAAATATATATTTAACTCCTTGTAATTTCCATATACTTAATGTATTTTGAAATATACTGGATCTTGTGGTTGTATTATTGAATGCTTATTTCAATGAATTAACTTCAAAACTGTCACTATATTACTGTAGTAATAATTAATCTCCAACTGTATTTAACTTAATAATTCATTTAACTTAATCAATGCCTTCTTCTAGCATTGAATAATCTCTTCATAACCTCATAAATAACTGACTTAATAATCCTTAAATTGTTATAACTAACTCCTCAATAATAATTTTGTAACTGATTTAATATCTTCTATCTAACTTACTTAACTTGATTAATGATCTTCTTGTAACTAAATTCTTGAATTATAACTTTCCTAACTGATAACTGATAACTGAACTGGTAACTGAACTTAACTGAACTGAACTCATAACTGACTGACTAAACTCTAACTCATAACTGACTCGAACTAAACTCTAACTCAAACTGATCTAACTCATAACTAAACTGCTAACTAACTCTCTCGCCAAATTACATGGCTTTTTATATCCTTTCATTGTTTCCAGAATATTCTAGCAATAAATAATGTTCGAATCATTCTATTTGTTTCCATTTGAAAATTCTGGAATGATTTCTTGTCTGTTATGTACTATGTATACAGTCCCATTGACATTTCTAGAGTTTTCTATCTATAATTTACTTGACTTTAGGCTCTCCAGATCAGAACTACACTATTATATGTAACTTAAACATTTATATGAACTATATTTTTACAATTTTACATCCACAATTATATTCTAAATTAAACATTCCAAAAATAAATAACTTTTTGACTTTGACACTACAGTGTATGTTTGGTTGCATATGCTGACTCAAAAATATCTAATATTAAATAAAATAAAAAAAAATTCTTAAACTTAATTCTTATGCTAAATTCTTAAAAATACCCTCATGTAATTATTTTTTAATAATATTATCTAGTATATAACTTACAAATTATGTCTCTAACCACTATTTAAATAAATATTTTAATTAACATTGTATATCTGGTTGTATATATTTCTAAGTTAATTTATTGTATTTCTGTTTTCATTATAATATATATATATATATATATAATATATATATATATATATATATATTTATATATATATGTATATATATATATATAATATATATATATATATATACAGACTGATATATGAGAATTCCACGGATACAAAAACTATCAATGGTGAGGTACTGCATAATCAAAGAGAGATAAATACAATACTTGAGTCATGTGTTGAGAGGTGAAGATAAGAATTACTCCAAATCATATTGGAAGGGCATACAGGGTAATATACTTATTAGTTGGAAGACGCCAGAACTTGTGGCAGAAAGACCTGAGGAGATAATCCGCTAATAAATCCGCTAATTAGGGAACTTAATGTATATAAGTTATTATTTATGTCTTTCCTAAGAAAATCTAAGTTCCATCCTATCCCAAGGAAAATTCTAGATCCGCCACTGGCTCTGACAAAAGGGTTGTCTTAGGGTGGGTTTGGTTATATTGTTATAATAGTGCTAGATGTCCTGCGAATCTGTGTTCCCCTCTTTCTGAGATATATCCCATCTTTTCCATATAATAAATATTTGTATTTAAATATTTTATAGCGCAACTCATACTTTAGATACTGTTTTTACAAATTTCGTCAGGTATTTGCTCTTAAAATCCTTTATTTCAAGAGACGAATGAACGGTTTTATCTCATTTGGATATGGTTCATATTTAGAGGTGTCTACTTAGCCAAAAGTAGCACTTGTTTACTTTAATTGTTCCACATTTGACTTCTTCTGTAACAATCATAAGTGACTCGACAATCTGTTGTGGATCTTTGCCTGCTCACAAAGAAGTTGCCACTCCTGTCGATTCCTGGCAACTTCCCTTTATCTTCTGACCCTTATAATCTGTAAAACTTCGTCCACACCATAAATCCATCTCCTTCGTGGTCGTCATCTACTTCTTATGCTCTCTGGTTTGAAAAATGTTAATCTCTTCGTGTATTCGTGATCTGACATCCTAGCAATATGTCCAGCCCATCTAAGTCTCTGCACTTTAACGAATTTCACAATATCTGGATCGGGTGTATAACTGATATAGTTCAAAGTTGTTTATTTGACGTCATAGCCCATTTTATTTACGGCCTCAAAAATCTTGCTAAGAATTTTTTTTCTCAAAAATACAACAAAAATGAAGCCTTTCATCAGTTTGAGATAAGGTCCACGTTTCAGTCCCATATATTAAAATAGGTCTTATTAAGGTCTTATATTTATTGAGCTTTACTGCACATTTTATATTTTTATTTTTTGAACAGCTCCGTTTGCTATCGCTAAAATTTTTTATGCGTCTTTTTATTTCATCGCTTGTTGTGTTTGTTGCGTTTCCTAACGATCCAAGATATGTGAATTCTTTGACTCCCTCAAAGGTATGGTTGTAAATTTGAATTCTCTGTTGGATATTTCGGGGGGTTTTTAGAAACTAACATATATTAGTTTTTTTCCTCGTTTACCACAAGTCCTAATTCTCTTGTCGCGTCTGCAAGTCTTGTAACAAAGGACCATGTCTCTCATACTTCTGCCAATTATAACTACATCATCAGGGAATGCGAGAGTTTGTATTAAAAATAGTTCCATTCATTCTAATATTTAATTGTCTGATTGTAATAATTGTAAGATTGAAAGAACATAGAGTTTTCTCCTTAAATTATAACGCAGGAGCTTACGTTTTGCATTGTTAGTTGAGTCAACTCAACTAACTTAGGTGGAATTCTAAAGTCTATCATTGCATTATATATTACAGTTCTTTTCACACTGTCATAGGCTGCTTTGAAGTCGACGAAGAGATGATGTGTACCTATGTATATTCTAGTGACTTTTCTAGAATCTGCCTATGTGCTTGAATTTGATGTGTAGTTGACTTTTCAGCAGTAAATCGCCATTGACATTGACCAACAATATCCTTTGTAAAATGTTTAAGTCTGTCAAACAATACATTGCCGAAAATTTTATACGCAGACGCTAACAGAGTAATGCCTCTATAAGGTCTTACACTCCAGTTGATCACCCTTTTTATGCGACGGACATATTATTTACTTTAGCCACTCTGCTGGTACCAATTCATTCTGCCATATAAGTACTCTTAGTTTATGAATTGCTGCAAAAAGTTGAACACCACCTTTTTTTTATCCATGTTTGAACAGATTACATCGGTTTATTGTATTTATCGGGCTTTATTGTCTTTAGAGTTTTAGGATGGCATTTAACACTTCTACTCTGGTTGGTCTTCACTGTGTAGTTGAAGTTGTAGGTTTTGTTGATTATCTATGTAAAGATACCTCCTTTAATATCCTTTATATTTAGATGTTCGCTGAAATGTTGTGCCCATCTGTTAAGAACAGCGTTCAATTTAATTCAATTCAATCTAGTTCAATTCAATTCAATATTCAATTTCACCGTTAGTGTTTTTACAAATATTTAATCGTGGTTTAAATTCTCGACGGGTATTATTTAAGGATTTGTAGTATTTCCTCGTTTTTTCTGTAACAATGTTCTCGTTTATTATATTAAAACCTAATTAACAACTAGAGTAATTCTTAAAAGAAGCTGACTGGGTTTTGATGCCATTCGTTGAATTTTACCTAACTTAAATTTATATTATATTTGTCCTTATATGCTAGACAATAATATAATCAAGCTTAAATATTAGTGGACAGTTAACCATTAGAAAGAGTTGACAAGTTCACATACTTTGGTTGCATTATAAATGATAAACTGGATAGTGACATTGAAATAAAAAATTGAACAACCATGGCAAATCGACAATGATTAAATTCAAAAAATACTTGTACCGGAGGCATGATACTATAACAACAAGATATGCTCACTTGCTGTTCTAATTTTAATTGACGTTGCGCATATCGTCATAGCGAGACAAAGCCAGGGGATTTGTATGTATCATATTTTAACGATGCATCATATGACAACGTTGTTCCACTACTGTAATGAACAACTTCAAAACTTAAACTGTTAACGATAAGTATACCTCGATGCCATATCTTGCACTAAGAAGTCATAACTATAGTAAAATTCATTAAGCGATGCAGGAAGATGTAAACATTAAATCGTGTCCGAACCGGTATGAGCTATAAAGGATAAAGCATAAAGGATACAGAAAACGATTATTCATATCGTTTCGTTCACGGCCTCCAAAGTAGGTGGCGCCTTTATAAGCTAACTAGACGGTAGTAAAGATTTGGGAGACATTCGTTTTACTTTCCGAGTTTGAATTTGTATCAGCCCAAGTGTCTGACGATGGCTGGGATAGGCCGAAATGATCATAACACTTTAGTGATACCAATTCGAGCACGGAAGTTTAACGAATTTGTCTCCTAGGCCATATAGTTGGCCATTTAATATATATATATATATATATATATATATATATATATATATATATATATGTATATATATATATATATATATACTAACCTACTTTTTATAATATTTTACTACCATCACAATATAACCTCATGACGCATTATACCACAGCATCATAAAAACTACCTATACTAGTTGGAAAAATTTGTACCAAATGCTGATATCTCATACTCAAAAACATATAGCTACGAATTATAATTGTGTGAAAACAAAGCTTTCCACATGATTTAACGTAGTAGTTTACAATTCATAATTAATTGAGGTAGAATAAGAGCAGTAGAAATGGAGTTCCTGAGAAGAAGCTGTAGACTTACAAAAAGAGACAGAATTGAAAACGCACAGATTAAGCGGAGAATGGGAGTGAAATCAGACATAATCGACTATATAGAGGAGAAGAGACTATCCTGGTACGGCCACGTCAGAAGAGCGGACAGAGACGCTGGATAAACAAAATCACGGAATGGAGCCCGATCGGAAGAAGAGAGGAAGACCCCGAAGGTCATTCAGAGACGAAATCGACGAGGCTATGGAGAAAAGAACCCTGCGAGATGGAGACTGGAATGACAGGGAAAATTGGAAAAAACGGTTGAGTGAAAGAAGACAGTGAAAACTGTGGAAATCCTTAGTAGTAGTAGTAGTAGTAGTAGTAGTAGTAGTAGTAGTAGTAGTAGTAGTAGTAGTAGTAGTAGTAGTAGTAGTAGTAGTAGTAGTATTAGTAGTAGTAGTAGTAGTAGTAGTAGTAGTAGTAGTAGTAGTAGTAGTAGTAGTAGTAGTAGTAGTAGTAGTAGTAGTTTACAATTCAAATTGGATCCGCTATGGATGAGCAGTACGATAAGAGATGGTAACTTACGCCTTTGTATTACTTATTCTACTGGTTCCTACGGGAATGTGTTAAGAAGTCAGAAAACCAGAAAACTAACAAAAACTATCAAAAACCAGAAAACGTTTATAGCAAAAAGAATTTTAAATTTCTTTTGCGACGCAGGCTTTCATACATAGCAGTTATATATACATAGATGTAGGACTACCCCGAACATAACACAAAATTCCCATCTATTTGAATATATATATAGCTTTATAATTTAATTAATTTTTGAATAAAAATAATTATTTTCAAGTTAGGTATCATGGTGTATACTCAGTTTATTATATTTCCGTTTCCGATTTATGCCATCATTACCTGTCGTTTAATCATTTTACCGATTAGTAAATGAACATAACCTAGATTTAATTATGACTTTAACTGTGAATTGATCTACATAGTTAATCTTTGGCTATAACCATCGCTTTCAAGTGCATTGGATTCAATGAATCCCGTAAGATTTATTAGCTTATTAATACTAATCAATGTGGTTTATATTAAATTTCACTAGCAATTTTTAACGATAGATATCGGCATTTATATAAGGGCTTGTATGCTTTCGTGAATAAATTTAATAAAAATAAAAGATCTTAAAAACATATAAACGGTTTCGGTTTTAGAATTATATTCATATATATCAGAAAATCATTTGATTTGATTTGTCATAACATTGATTGACATAAGTTTAGGAATAATTTCTTCTAGAAATATTAATGTCTATTTAACCATGAAATATGACTTCTATCCTTAATCAAAGGTTGCGTCATTTGCTCTGCAAATACGTATTACGTATTATTTGATTATCCACGTTCGAGAGGCTTTTCAGCTCGTTTTAATCAAAACTAAACTTTGTTATAAATGGCAATCTAACGATGGGCTTGACAAAAACTGAACTTGGAATCGACCAACTAGTACAGATTGTGTATATAAACCGGTCATTTAAAAAATCTTATATATCCACTGTTAGCCAGTTTAACAGAAATATTAAGTGTAAAATGTAAAATATTCAAATAAATACTAAATACTCTCCCAAACATTCTCCTCTTCCAAAATCGAATGTTTTTAAGAACAGCTGAAAGTATAAGTGTAAAGGATAGAGATGAAAAGATCGATACACTAATAAAGGAATAAGTAAGAATAAAATATGGCTTGACAAATAAGCCGCGGGCATATTTTGACCACAGGACATTATTGGATGCCCTCTGAAACTGTGTTTAAATTAACAATGCGTACAATATCATCAGTTAAAAAGAATAGCATCGAATCAGTATAATTTTTCGACCTATCCAACCAGAAAGACTGTGTCAAACAGAATACCGTTGGCTTCTTTTCCTATAAGAATTCTGTGGGCTGTGAGAATCAAGAAGAAGACCAGCGTCGAAATCTCGGCATGGCGTCGCATTTTAAAAGAAAGTCATTGGTAAGAAACTTTGGTAGTCACGGTAGGAAAACGCCAGTTTTGTACTGGTATGCTGGTACAATTATGCCGGTGATAAAACACGACCAGCACAATCAGAGGGGTTTTGATTAAAAGGCACATAATGCCCAGTAGAGCGTGGTATCAGTTCTTGTATGTGTTTAATACAATTGACAATTTATGAGTAAAAAAATTAGCTCGAGTAAGCGCAATCACTGAATCAGACTAAACATAAAGATCCGACAAAAAACTCTTTGACAGATATGACTAGATCAGCCAGCAATATAGCTGTCAAGAGCTCGAATCTTGTCGAATCAGAGCAAGCATGAAAATTGGACAATACTCGTTGACAAAAGTGACTAGATCCGTCAGCTGTATAGACGCCAAGAGCTCCGATCTTGCGATAATTGCCTTGTGTAGAGATAACAATAGAAATGTAACAACATACAAGTACAGCTGTCTGTTGTATCTGTTCAGATGTTTCATCTTTCCAAGATACATTAAAGTACCACAAAGGTTGTAGTAGAAGACGCTTGGCTAACAAAAAAAATAATTAAAAAATAAAACCAAGACGATAGAAAAATAAAATACAACTGATCTTTGAACGAATAAACCACTTTGCACGAGGTTTGTCAAAGGAATGAGAAGAATAAGAAAATACGTCAGTCATAGGATTCCATTTTAGCCTAGCACCGTAACAATAGAAGGTTCCTCTTTGTCAAACGAACAACATGTCAAAATGTCTGAGCCAAAGCCCGAAATAAACGAGGATGGTTGCTGGCGTATTTGCGTAGAGGAAAACCATCGAGCTTTGAAAGCTGAATAAGTGCTCACATAACAAACCGTTGTCAGGACCGTTCCTAACAAAATGTCGCGAAAACCGTCAGAATAGTTGCTGACACATTGATCTAGCGAAAAACTATCGACATTGTTTAAATAGGACTAGTTAGCCAACGCAATGTATAAATTTGTTTGATTCTAATTGAGACAGTCACTAGATGTCACCACTCTTTCTGTCTCAATAGATTTTAATTTAACATTGTTTGTTTAATATACGTTATACTAGATGGTGCTATGTGAAAAGTTAATGACTAAACTAAAGTTTAAAAGACTAAACTAAACGTCCATTTTTGATCCCATGAATTAAATTCGCCAGCGTTGCAATATTTCACTGACATAATAGCAGCAGGTTTACTTACAAATAAAAATGTTACAAAAAAGAGACCATGAATCACTTAAGGTATTCATTTAAAATATAATTATTACTATCAACAAGTAAATATCGTGTCATCTAAAAAAGTACACAAACATACTTTGGCTTCTAAATCTTCATACATCTAAATAAGTTTAAAGAAGTTAAATATTTTATTTTATTTGGAAGTGTATTAAAAAAAATTGGTCCGAGGTAAGTAAAAGATTTTAATCCTATACGTTTAAAAGATAAAAAACATTTGTATGAGAAATGAACAAAATTAGGTATTTAGAAATAAATTTTATCGGATAATATATACATTCGATAATATTTGAAAGAAAGTGATTTTAAATTAAAATAATGTAATAATAATAAATAAATAGTTTTTTACAGATGGCTGGAAATATTTGTTATTACAAATGTGGTTTATCACCATACAAAATTCATGGATTGAGAATGTTCAGATTTCCGACAAAAAATCCTTCGGCTAGTAAAACTTGGATATTACTCTCTGGTAAGTAAACATAAACTTTTTTTATATTCTTGTATTTTACACCGTTTCCGTTACGTAATTAACTTAAAAAAATGTTATTTTTTTTTCATTTATCATTTTTATTATCGCCACGGTGCACGCATCATATTCGAGATGCAGTAATTTGAATTTTACGTTTTCGTTGGTATTATATTATGATATAATAAACTTCCGAAAAACAAATTAGTGAATAAATATCACTATTATTATTATTGTATTGAAAAGTAGAAATAAATTCATCTTTATCGGAGAACTAGTTTATACACCAGTCAATCTGGGAAAAAATCATTGATTTGACGTGAAAATCTTATACAGATATTTGAAGGTTCTAAAATATATATAAGGGTTAGTTAATGATAAATATGTGAAGACATACGAGTGATTTTGGTTTGTTTTTGTTTAAACAATTTTAAAAAGTGAGAGGTCATTCTTTTGCCTATAAAACGTTTTTTATTCAGTTTAGACAAAAATTGTTGAAATAAAAATTGTAGATCTTAAAAAGTTCTTCATTTGCGAGTTTATGTTAAAATACATAAAGAATTCATCAAAATAGTTACAAAAACCTTTGATTTTTCAGAAATTTATAAATTTTAACAACTTTGTTTTTGCATAATGGTATGTAATGTAACTAATAAAAATAGTAACGATTTGTCTATCATGGAAAGCGATTATTTAAACAACTCTTTGTTGAGCTATCCCAGTTTCAAGAAAATTAATGTTTTACGCGCCACAGAATCCAAGATATTGCACATTTTGCAAGCGCGCTTCATTTTAAAAAAGGTTCAACTCGAAAAAAAATAACCGAGCTCAGATGGGTCTCCATTCTATTTTCCGAAGCGGTATTTTACCAATACCGTCATTTTAACGGGTTATAAATTTTTACTTCTTTACTGCATATGCCATCTGTAAGTTGGATCGCACAATTCAGATCTTCATTTAGAGTCCCTTCAATTTTCAGCTCTTACTGTTAATAGACAATGGAATTATGATTTTAAGAACAAAATGCTATATGCTAAGCTTATATATAAGTTTGCGGCATAAACGATATCAAAGTTATTATAATTGTTTATAAACAAATTAAATAACCTATAAACTATTTGCTCTATCTGATTAATATTTAGCGCACTTTAATAACCTATTAATTTCCGTAATTTCAAGGAGCTATGTTACATGTCTTTGCCCAAAAAAGAGTTATTATAATTTATAAATAACTGCAAAAATAAGGTTTTTTGCAAGTATTTCGGTTAATGGTTTCATGTATTTTAATTTCGATACTCTCAAAAATTACATGTTTTCATTTCATTTTATTTAAAAAAAAAACATCAAGTTTTTATGATCTACATCTCTAAAAAAGCTAAAAAAATCCTAAACAGATATTTAAAGTCTCAAGAAGGTAGTTGAGGGGTAGCTGATGACAAATTTGTGAAGACTTTAACTAATTTTTCTTTGCTTTTTTTATTAAACAATCGTAAAAAGTGAAAAAATTCTTGCGCATTAATCGTTTCTTATATATGTTAGAGATATATGGTTAAAATAAAAGTTATAGATCAAAAAATGTTCTCTAATATTGAGATTTTTATAATTAAAATACATAAAGAATTGACCAAGGTAATTTAAAAATCCGTATGTTTAAACTATAATTTATACATGTTAGTAACTTTCTTTTTTGCATAACGACATGTAATACAACTATTTAAAATTATGGGAGTTGGGTGTTTAAAGTGTGCTAAATGTCATACAGAACGACTATACAGTTTATGAGTTATTCAATTTGTTTATCCCGGAGACCGATTATTTAAACAACTGTACTTGTCTAAACAGTCACTCTAGGGATATTTTGTAAATATCAATCAATTTTTTATGGCTTCGTTTTAAATTATAAAAAAAAACATGAAGATTATATTAAATTTGTTTTTAAAAATCGGTTTGAAGTATAACAAATTTTTAGCATATAAAAATTTCTAATAACTTTGACATTTTTATGTCATACACTTGTATGCAGGCTCAATATAAAGCTAATAAAAAATATTTAAAAAAAACTAAAACTTTCTATGACCCAGAGGAAATCAAATAGCATTTTTCTTTCTTGTTTAAGAAATTGCAAATATTTTCATTGTTTATTAACGTTAAGAGCTGAAACTTGAATACATTGTAAAAGAATATCTAACTCTCATAATTCGATTTATAAATGGCATACACAGTGAAAAAGTAAATTAGTTTTAAAACATTAATGGTACTCGTAAAATATTGCCACAGAAAAATGCAAGGGAGAACTGTCCGCTGCAATATCTCAGCTTGATTTTTGTTATCGGTTATGGAAAGTTCTGCTTTTTGTTTTAAATTGTGCTTTAACACCAGCTTTCATTGCGCCTACGTACAGCCGTATGACATAAAAAATATCAAAAGTAGTATATATGTTTAGAAGCTAAAAAGTCAGCACTTTTTCAAACTGTTTTTTTTTTTTAATAATAAGTTTAATAAAATGTTGATGTTTATAAATAAAGCTTCAAATAATCGATTCAAAAAACGTCAAATAACTATCAAAGGTTAAACTCCCTTTTTAAAGTTTCTCACGGATTTTAAAGATTTAAACAGTGTAACTAGATAAATTCATTCATCGACGACTTAACAATACAAAGCGAAGTTCTTCAATCACAATGATATAAGCAAACCAAATCAAATTTGGTTAAATATTTCAATAGTCGAATTTAATTGTGGTTATATTGGTGAAATTAAAGAAAAACAGTGAAAATCCCAAGAAATAGGTGAGATCCTTTTTTCTTTCTTTCCAGTTTGGGAGAGGGTCCATTAGGTACTCACATTTAGGTATTGTGTTACGGTCTGGGTAAACAGGACTACATATGAACAGCAATTAAATATTTAAATTTACATAAAACAACTCCAATTTCAACCCAAAATCATATGTCGTTGCCGCAGTCTCTAGGCCTCCTTCCATGCACTTCATTTTTAATACTGTTTTATTTGAATATATTAAAGAAATTGGTAAAATAGTTTATTCAAAACATTTACTGCTCCATTTCGCATTTCGAATAATCTAATCTGCATTTTCCTCACATCTACCGACATCGTTCATCAACTAATACAGCGAACGTCATAATTAATTTCACGGTCATCTTTATCTGCAAGCTTATTTCTGCGACCAAAAGAATCCTTGGTAAAATTCAAGGAAACCGGGGACGGTAAATACAAGTTAAATCTTGAAATATTTGTTATGTATGGCTTCCTACTCACTTTATAATGCTCTAAAAATTGCGTATTCTGTATTTTAACACACATTTTTTCTGTAATTCTCGTTTAAAAATTACTATCGTAACATCGTAAAAAATAGGAAATTACTATAAAAATGTAAAAATATAAAACTACTTACAAAATCATATGAAATATATATATAAATAAATATAAATACTAATATTTATGGTCTAAACCATTAAAAAAGTAAAAATTTTTACAAAAAGTCATAATTTATTAAAATTGTCAAAAGAACTCTGGGCATCTGCCTAATAATTATAATTTGACATACATTCGCAATGTTGCCACGTTTATAATTGCTTTGTATGGGGTAT
The DNA here is from genome assembly GCA_918026665.1 of Diabrotica balteata. Classification (NCBI taxonomy): domain Eukaryota; kingdom Metazoa; phylum Arthropoda; class Insecta; order Coleoptera; family Chrysomelidae; genus Diabrotica; species Diabrotica balteata. The sequence goes on along the minus strand of OU898278.1, from coordinate 96,367,433 downwards.
ATTATAATTGCGTTTTACAATAAATTGTAAAAATTTGAAATAACAATACATTATGAATTTGAAATAAGAATATATAAGAATTTGCAATAAGAATATATAAGAATTTGTAATAAGAATATATAAGAATATATACTTAAAAATTTGAAATAATAACTAATATAATAACAACTAAATAACTAATATAACCCAACCTAACCTAACCTAACCTAACCCAACCTAACCTAGCCTAACCTAACCTAACCTAACCCAACCTAACCAAACCCAACCTAACCTAACCCAACAAAACCAAACCCAACCCAACCTAACCAAACCCAACCCAATCTAAACTAACACAACCCAACCTAACCTAACCAAACCCAACCCAACCTAACCTAAACTAACCCAACCTAACCTTACCTAACCCAACATAACCCAACCTAACCTAACTTAACCCAACCTAACCTAACCCAACCTAACATAACCCAACCTAACCAAACCCAACCTAAACTAACATAACCTAACCTAACCAGCCTAACCTAACCTAACCAACTAAACTTACCTAACCCAACCCAACCTAAACGATTATAACCCAACCTAACCTAAACTAACCTCCCAACCCAGCCTAACCTAACCTAAGCTGATCAAACCTAACCCGGTCAAACCTAACCTGATTAAACCTGACCTGATCAAACCTAACCTGATTAAACCTGACCTGATCAAACCTAATTCAACGCAACGAAAAACAATATATTTTCTTTTTTACAAAATAAAATTTTCTTGTACATATTTATATTTTTACAAAATTTTGCAAGAAACAATATTTTTTGAAAATATGGCAACAGTGGTGGAAAAGTGACATGACATTAACAACAGTACAATCAAAATGGACGAATTATTTGAAAATTGATGTCAAAACACGCAATTTTTAAACGAGAGTTATAGAAAAAATATGCATTAAAATACAGAATCCGCAATTTTTAGAGCATTATAAAGTGAGTAGGAAGCCATACATAACAAAAATTTCAAGATTTAACTTGTATTTACTGTCCCCGGTTTCCTTGAATAATACCGAATCCGTTATTTCAAATGTCAGTCCCTAAAAAAATACGAAACATCAGATGATCAATAGGCACATATCATGAGTTTTCCTTGGGTAACATTTGTAATCCCTGACAAGGAAGACTTCGAAGTGCAATCTTCTCTGTTAATTAACCATGAAAACACATCCTTTAAAATATTTTTATTCTCTGACAGACTATATTTTTATTATATATATTTTTATTCTTTGTAAGCTTACGGTTCGTACCGTTCGTGAAGTCTGATTGCAAAGTCTCCATTTGACCAGATCACACACTTATTGCAGCTAATGTCCTCCCTCTTTTTCATTTTTAGCTGAATCTAAGGTGTCCTTAATCCTCAATCCTTAACTTCATCAAAAGAACTTCTATCTTCGGAAATTAAGTCCATCTCCGTTAACTACACACCCATCCTGGCTGCCATTGTGGATTTATCCATTCCTCGTCATACTAATTTAAAGCCCATGTTGGCAGTACGACAAAAAAAAGACACTTCAATGACAGTCCTCCTGATACTCCTACCATTCTCTCTTCATCCGGTATTCTTGCTCTATTAAGTTCTTTTCCCCCTTCGACATTCTCGATGTCACCCAAACCAGCCAAAAAATTTCCAAATCTAATCTTTGATTGGATTACTCTATGAAATCTAATTATATTTCCGATATAGAAACGATTTACAAAAATAATCCGACTAATCTTATACTCAATTCCACGCTACTTATTGCATTTCTTGAGAATTCTTTTGTATGTATCACCCCACTACAAGAAGCTTAAAAATCCTCCAATATTGATGGTATTCAAAAGGACTTATTGCAGCTCTACACAGGTACAGGTAAAATATCACTAGATCTTTTAACCCGTATTTTTTAAACCGTGTCACTAGAATCTTAAAAAAGTAGAACAGCCTACCTCCGACTTATAAGAGTAATAAGTGCCTCCTCTGATAAATCTTCTGATGTCAAATCTAATCACACCATACATGATGAATATAATTTCTCTCTTTCTCTCGCATTTATTCATTTTTTCCGTTCTTTGTATATTTTTACTTCATCTTTTGTTAAATTTAGACACAATATTTAATTAAGTAAGAAAACTTCATGTACTTTAAATACTAGCAAAAGTCTAGTTTGGAAAAAAAAAATTGGGCGAATACTCGGCAAAAAATAACCTTAAAATATCCAATCTCTATTTTAATCAAAAGGTTTTCCTTGACAATCAAGAGACAACTAAGATTCTGGCAGAAAATTTAAAATAAAAGTTTTACAACAAATCTGGACCTAACTATATATACTTTTCTCTTCCTTCATCCTTTCCTTATTCATCTACAGTTTCACAAGATATCAATTATCCGAACTCTCCGATAACTTATTTCGAACTAAAAACTGCACTCAAATCCTATAAAAACACAAAAATTTATGTTTTCTAGAATTATCTTGAAAAATTTGTCGAAAATTCCTTAGGCACCAACAACCCTCTAAATAAATCAAGTAAATTTACCGCTGACATACTGCTGACAAACGTTAATGAAAGATCTTGCCCTAATCTATACTAAGATAAAAGAAAGATAATTACAAAATTGTATAACACGTCTAGTAAATCAAATTCTTAATCCCAATCAAAAAGATCTCACAGAACAACTACTGTTCTCTAACGATGGTTACACAAGTGACTCCTCTGTTCCTTCTCAATAGTTTTTCTCCTTTCTGCTATATTATCTTTAATAACATTTTGCTTGATACAATGGAATTGCGATGAAATTTATCATCGCCTAGAAAGAATTCAAAAGATTATTTCCTCTCATAATTGTGATCTTTTGTCTTTAGGAAACAAATTTTAAAATTAATCATCAAGCCAAACTTAAAAACTTTAAAGGATACGGTTACTGCTATACAGTACTACGATACATTAGCGGTTACATAACAGAATTTGGGGCTCATTCCGTACCTTTGGCATTTTCAGCCATTGATCTTAGCCTTTGTGACTCTAAAGTTTCACCTTCCCCTTTCCTGAGAAGTTTTTGATGACCTACATGGTAGCAACCACTTTTCTATCATTATATCCAGCTCCTCCAATAAGCAAATCACTACTAAAAGTTTCTGGAACTTTAAAACCACTGGATTGGTTAAAATTTAATTCTAAAACCGAAATATTATTATGTTCCTTAGCTATTACAGAGTTAATTAACATTATTCCAAATTTGTCTTACGAATCCTTACTTACTGCTGCCAAATCACATATCGGTAAAAAAAAACATCTTTTCTACCCACAAAATGGTACTATGGTGGAACTCTGATTAAAATAATGCCATCCGTTTATCTAAGATTACTTTTGGTAAATATCGGTGAAACAAAACCCAGAAAAATCTTCTAATACACAAACAGCCAAATTCCTTATGAAACAAAGCAAAACATCCTCATGGCAAAATTACACTTCCACCCTAACACAATGCAAACTCCACTCATTTATGAAAAAAACTGTTTCACAAATCCAAGGCAATAAAACTAACCTTCATCCTATGAATTTATTCATCCTTCATTCCTATATCCTAACTATTCCTCCTATCATCTTTAACAACACAGTTATCTCTGAAAACCAATTTATTTCTGACACACTCGCTAATTTTGTTGAAGACAGATTCAATAAAAATAATATGGCTTTCGCTCCCAGTTCTTTACGCACTCAATCTTTCTCCACCATCTCGTCAACTCCACACGATGTCACGTTTATGAAAGCCTCGTTTACTCTAAATAAACTTAAATTTACCTTGTTTTCATGTACAAAATCTGCTGATGATCCCGATGATATCCCTTATAAATTTTAAAAAAATCTCTGTAATAGATCTCTCTCCAAACATCTTGAAATTTATAACCTTATCGGGAACACACAAAAATTCCCAGATGTTTGGCGCAATTCTATAATCATTCCAATTAAAAAACCTGACCAACCATCTATAACTCCAATATCTTTTCGTCCGATTTTTCTTACTTGTTCCACCTGCAAACTTCTTGAAACAATGATCAATAAAATTCTCACTTGGTTCGTTAAACAGTATAATATTATTCATGATGCTTAATCCGGCTTCCGACGTAATCGGTCTACTATTGATAAACTTTTTATTTTTTAAACACACATTTCAAGCAATCTATAATCAACAAGATGTCGTAGCAACTATATAACGTTGAAGGGGCATTTTATTAAATCTCCAGAAAAGCAATAATTGACAAACTCACCCACTATAATTTAGATGGTAATAATTGCTCATTTGTAAAAAACTATCTAACTGGACGAATCTTTATAGTCCTTGTCAATCGTAAACTTTTTAATCTCTACCTCAAAATTAAGGTATTCCTTTAGAATGTGCTTTAAGTTTAACTCTATTTATTCTTTCAATCAACGAAATTTGTCTCCCATCAAATTTGTTCAATACGCTGATGAACTAATCATTTACTGCCATGTTATGGCCATGAACTAATCTGTCCCCACCTCATATAAACTTATACAAAGTGCAGTAAATCTACTTCAAGATAGATCTAACGAACTAGGATTATCACTCGCTCAGAGCAAAACCAAAGTAATAAAATTTTCCAGAAGGATTTTAACTTCCTTATCCCAAATTTTATTTAACAATTCTCCACTTTCTGTTGTTAATTAATGTAAAATTCTAGGTTTTATGTTTGACTCCAGATTAAATTGGAAGAATCAAATCTCTGAACCAATTGTTTTAAAAGGTTGAACATTTTTAAAACCATCAGTCATCTTCAATGAGGTGCCGATGAAACTACTTCTAGGTCTAGGCGCTTTTCGCTTTAGTCCTATTGAGAATGTAACGTGAATCTACCGTGACTCTAATGAACTTTCTCCTACCCTAAGACGATAATCTCTTCTACTTTCGTATGCTGCATCAACATCCGCAAATCTCTTTAATCCCGTTCATTCCCTAATTGGCGCAATGCGTCTTCTTCCACTAACAATAACCAACACCTTATCATAAAACCTATTCGCGACGTGCAAGTACTTGGAGGGGATACGAGAAACGATCGTGCGCGAGTAGCGGAGAAATCTTGCATTTTTTACTGCACATTTCATAGATTTCATAAATTCATATTGTCAATTGTCATATTTCATATTCGTTTGTTTATTTAAACTTTCTGTCACTGAAGAAAATGGGATTTAGGAAATGCTGTGTTATAAATTATAAAAATACAACAAAAAATTGTCAATTTAAGTTTTATTCGTTTTAAACTTCAAAGCACAAAGCTACTACAAAGAGAAAAGTGGATTTATATCATAAAAAAGCATAAGTAACATAACCTAAATTATGCATTATTCTTGCGCCCGATTTTAAAGTCAGTTTGAAATATATAATAAATAAAAGTTCACTTTTAAGTGTAAATTTTAGTTTCATAACACTCACTTAGAGTTCATTTTAACCCAAAAATCAAGTTTAATGTTTAAATTTTATTTTTTGAAGTTTACAAAAATGCATTAAGTTCAAGTTTTTCTGAAGATGCATTAAGATATATTCGCTGTTCAAAAGTTTACAGGAAAAGAATTCATTGTTCAAACCAATATGATGATATCATAGGCTTAACCTACTAATTTATGCCTTAGCATTATTTATGGTAATTTATTTTTCTTAATTCTTTCACATAATTCTTCCATTCTTTTTTGACATTTGCCACTACTAAAGCTTTTCCCTTTGAGTCAGTGCTTGGTTGAAAAGTTATTTGGCGATTTACTTTCTCAAATCCAGTTTTTATTATTGCATCCATATTAACAGTAATGCTGTAATTTAATAATATATTTATTTGTATTTACACTACATACAACGTTTACCTTTTAATAACATACCGACATAACCTCAATCTTACTTTTTTTTCTTATTTTTTTGGGGCTACGCCCTTAACAGTTATCCGGTAACCTCGATCTAACATGAAAGCGCAGTAAATTTTGCTGATTTACGACACCAGGTGTAGCTGTTCCGAACTTGCACGGTCCCAATACGTCAATTAATTTCTCCACTACTTAAAAATATTGACCTCCTTCTGACTAGTTCATTTCCTCTACCTTTACTTCCCCTCTGGGCTAAACATCTCCCTTTAATATATACCTCACCCACCATTTTTAACAAACTTGAATCTTCTAACCTTTTTATAAAGAAAGCATTTTTATACATTAATTCTCTATACAGATGCTTCTAAAGCTACCACTGGTATGGGTCGTGCAGTAACCACTAAACATGAACTTGTAAGATCATCTCGGTTACCCTTAACATGCAACGGTTGCACAGGTATTCTGTTGGTTTTTAAATGCATCTCCCATCAAAACAGACATATCGCCATTTGTTCAGATTTCCTTTCATATATCCATTTAGTCAATACAATTTTTACTGACCACCTATTAGTTCAAAACATTCATGACATATACCAAAATCTCTCTGCTAACGATGTAACAGTCTCTCTCATATGGCTGCCTTCTCACACCGGGATTACTGGTAATAAAACAGCAGATCATTTTGCCAAAGAAGCTACCAACCATGGGGTGACTGGCGTGACCAAAATTTAACTAGCTAACGAATCTCAAAATTCGTTTTCAAAAAGTCGATAGAAGATACTTGACAAAACTTATAGCAAAAGAGCAAAACAACTCTTCATAAACTTCAATCTTTTATTAGTCACCTCTCCCTGGACTTTCTAACTAGAGGGGAAGCGTCGACTATTAGAAGACTACGAATCAACCACACCAAACTTACCGACTGCAAACAATTCACCAACCTGTTTAAAGCACTGGACTTGAAACCTACTCTAAGAAACCTACTCTAAGGAACTGCTTAACAACCCTACAGACATAACAAAAATAGACATTTTCTAAAAACCGCTCATCTCTACCACAAGATTTAACCTAATGGACATTAGTTAAATTGATATAATTATTATTTGTTCTCATTATTTATTCTATATTTAGTCTTCGTAAATGGGTATATTTATTTAAAAACCCTTAAAAGGGCTACATCAAAAAAACAAACGTTTTCGGACTAAACAGTCCATCATCAGGTTTAAAATTGCTAGGTTAAAATGTCTGAGCCACCGAAATACCAGGGTAAAAACCCTTTAAATTACATGTAGTTATTAAAGATTGTACATTTGTTGTTATAAAACTGTGATGTTAAATATTAAATTAAATTTGACTTCAGGTAACATGCTTGAAGTGAGTTCCAGTGTCTGGAGAGTAAACCTCTTCAAACGGACTACAGCTGGTAACTGACTAACAGTCAGTTAGTCAGTTTGCTAACAATAACATCATTTGCTACTATTGTTCTAACGATCAACCACTTGCCTATATAATTCAAGATACGATGCACCATTTAAGTTTCCAGTGATAAAGAAGGGTCCGATAATGTGATTACGTAGGATACCACACCATAACCTTTTAACCTTTGAGGATGCTGTGTGTGAAATTCGCGTACAATATGTGGTTCACTGTCAGCCCAGTATCGGCAATTATATCTGTTCACCAAACCGTTTTAATGAGAATGAGCATTCATCCGAGAAGCAAATATTGTTTAACAATTGTGGATTATTAATGATGCATTTTATCATTAATTCGCAACATTCGGGACGACGATCAAAATCTTCTTCATTTAACTCTTGTACTAATTTAATTTTATATGGATAAAACTTAAATTTATGGAGGACTCGGAAGGCTGTAGAAGATGAAACACCGATTGCTCTGCTTATTGTTGACAGTGACTGTGCTAAAACAACAAAGGGTGCATTTTCCAGCAACCTTTAATATGACATTATGTCTCCCCCTTCAGATATTAATTGACGTGTTTTTGCGTTTTTCCAAAAAATTAGACGTTCGAAAGTTATTTAAGGTGGATAGTTTTATCTGAAAAGCACTGTATATATATATATATATATATATATATATATATATATATATATGACAAAGGAAAACAATATGATAAATATGTGGTATAAGATAGAAGGAAACCATAAATATGTATTTCTGACTATTGGTCGTCTTTAGTGGCGTGCAGCAAAGTTATAAATGGAGCATATTAACTTGCGAAAGGATTATATTATACACATATTTATCATTTTTTTCCTTTGTTGTGAGTGATGCCGATACTTTCTACCTTTCTTTTACTATTAACCCGCATTAACACAAGTTTTGCATTCCTTTTCTCAGGTATCTAAGCTTCCTTCGTGGATAAACATATATTGGCAAATACAAATAAACATAGACCGCCAAATTATTTATATTTTGAATACAGAACTTAAATTGTTTTTTTTTACTTTATTGTGCAGAAAGTTACTTATTTTTCAGTTGTTTTAATAATAATATTGTTGTAGGTAATGCTGCATTGAAAAGTCTGGAGCTACCCGAGTTAAAAGAAAAATTTCTATGCAGTAAGCATTTTGACCAAAAATATCTAAATGCAAAATATTTACCCGTTACTGCTATACCAAAAAAATTTAGTGAGGTAGAAGAGGAAGGTTGGTTAACGACATCACGCGTTTTACATATGTATTCGATAGCAAAACAACCATCAACCAGTGCCAATACTGTCTCGCTCGCACAGTGATAATTCTGAACTTGACGATTTTGTTGATTATCTTATAGATATGCCGTTATCACCATTGGTCAAGAAAAAAATTTCATAATTATCATACACTTTTTATTTTCCAATATGTATTAGTTAAGTTTTTAATGTTTAATAATGCCAGATTTGTTAAAAGGTCTGACCCAGTGTTTCTCATCTTTATACAATATTTATGTGCTAATAGTTGTCTATGTAATTCTAATGTGATTTCATTACACTTTACTAGCATAACGTTTGTTGGAGTTGATACCATTGTAGTTAAACATATTCTTAAGTATCTGTATTGTACACGATCTAATATTTTTAAATTAGTATTGCTGGTTCATACATATATCCAACTAATACATTGCTTATTTTAGTTCATGAAAACAATGTTACAAACAATTTCTATAACTATTAATGTAAACAATAAATTTTATTTTGTTTTTTTTTTACCTTTAATTATTATTTTGTTATTATTGTTTATGTGTAGATATTAGAATTTTGATAAGTCTTTATAACTATTAATATAATGCGAATTTAATTTTTGTAATATCTATCACTTTGTAATTTAAAATTATTTAATTAATAAGATCTCAGATCGGGCGAGCTGATTGAAAAAAAACATTCTCATTTATGTAAACCGAAATACAAAAATGGTGTGTATATTATAAAATACATAAATAAATAAAATAAAGGCTACTATTTGTTAAAGTTTTGTTAATTAGTATTCCTTTTATCCAACACATAGATTAATTTGTCCCCAAATATGTGTTGCCTCTTGTTGTGGCATATCGATCTGTTTATTTGTTTCAAAACCATTATCAAAAAACCATTCCCATAAATTTAATATATTTTCAATCGTCATTATAAAGATTAAAAGTAAAAGGTAAAAATTTAATTTTCTCAAAACATACATGTCATAAAACCATTGTTTAAAAAGATTTTCTTTTTTAAACAAAGATGATTAAAAATAAACAAAAACTTGTTTATTATGTCTTGACTAAAAAATAAAACTCCGCATGAGCGTTCTAAGACGATATAACAATCGAGTATAGCAATCGAGTATACTTCAATTAAATATTTAATCCTTTTCTAACAAATCATATAACCAAATTAAATATCTGGTAAACTAATAAAAATTAAACAAAAAATGCAGCATTTACCTACTTCATTTAAATTACTGACCGATTTAGATTTAGCAAGTCTCAAAGTATAAAAACAATTTGAAATAGTCGTTCGAAATAGTCAAGTTATCATAAGAGGTATACGATAATAACAATAAGCATTTTAAGTCTTTATATTCTTCACAATCTGGCATCCTTGTACAGGTTTGCATTATTTATCAGACAGCTAAAAATATACTCGAGTAGAATCCTGCACAGAAATACGTTTCTGTTAATAGTTTTTAAAATTTATGACTAGAGGCCGCCATATGACGGCAGATTAAAAGTCAAACATTTGTTCCATAAGGATTGTCTAACTAGTACTATTTAAACAATGCTATCGACCTTTAAAAGCTGAACGGGTGCTCACTGCAGAAAGCAAGTAGATAAAGGAGAACACTCCTAGCGTGATTCTGGCGAAAAACAGTCAGGATGGTTGCTGGCATATCCACATTTTGTCAAAAATAACTTTACAACATTATCATGTAGTTTGTATCAGCCTTTATCATTTCGAGAACAAATCACACTAATCTCATCCTTAGTGAGATAAGCGTTCCAAAATATTGAGTTCATTTGAAAACCACATAATATATCCGGGATATATGTTGTTTTGTAAATGACCCGTTAGGAAGCGCTCTCATCACAATGTTGACGTTACTATTTAAAAGCAACAATAATTCTGTGAAAATTTATACCGACGTACGTAAATCAAAAGAGAAAATTAAAAAACGTGTAAAAAATGTCACCTTCAAGTGTGAAATAAGTAAAAAAGCTCGACTGTAAGGTATAGAGTATATAAATTATAAAGGAAACAGGGTTTCCAAAATTAAACAAGGCAAAAGACGGGACTATTTCTTGCATCATAACCTTAAATCCTCGCAAAGGCAGTCAGTTATTGGTTAAGTCCGGATTTTTCTTCAAATTCCTTATTGTTTTGTTTTAATTCGGTATTCGTTTTTTGTTAAGAAAATATAGTGTACAGTGGTAGTAACAGTTAGAGGAAGATATTGAGATTTGGAAGAAATAGCTTTTGGCGTGTAGTCTTCAAAACCCAGTATTTTTTTTAATGAGATGTGAATTTGGACTCAAGATGCTATTTGGCAGCTTTTGTTAAGTTAATCAACGATTGTTTATGCTGTGCCTTATGTAGGAGATTTGTAAAACGGCGTTTTCAACCATTTAAGGGGTACACATGGTTTAAAGAAGAAATTGAGAAGTTTTGAAGATTGCAGTTAGTTGTCATCCAGGGGAATCTGAAACCCGAATCAGTGTCCAACTTCCCAAGCATTGTCTATTTTGTGTTGGTCTCATGGTTGGTAACTCATGGTTACCCCAGACCAAACACTGCAAACAACACACAACTGTGTCCCACAATTCCAGTTTGTGTGGGAAACTGTCGCCCAACCTGTAAGGTTTGTTGATAAATTTTGTTAATATTATTTGTAATAACTGTTGATATGTAATGTATCTCTCTAAACCAGGAGTTGTAGAATTATTTCCTTTAAAAAAATTTTCATTCTTTAATATTTTTAGGAAACAAAATTCTTTTAAACGGCGTCCAAATTTAAATAGTTTAGGAACTTTTGTGTTTTGTTGCCCAGGAAATCTATGTAAGTATTTTCTTACGACCCTACTATTCACTTACTTACGACCCAGCTCTCCAACCAAATCAAGAATGGCCGTTCGCAAAGGTTTCGGTTTGTTTGCTTACCCTATCTCCAGTCCAGTAATTGCAGTCCCTACTTTCATTCCCTATAAGTGATACCCAATGTAGTAGGCAAATTAAATCGTTACAAACTTCATAGATGGTTTTACACAACATAAACTTTCAATAACAGGTACTGTTTCTGGTTTTCCTGTAGAGAAAGCTTACCTTGACCTACAAATTTGTACTGAAGACAAGAAAATGGTAAATTTATGCCTTAAGCCTTATGTAGAAAATAAAGAATTAGAAGGTTGTAAAGAGTTAAATGGAGAGACGTTTTTCCGAGTCCATGAGAGCAGCCCAAAATCGCAAGAGATGGAGAGAATTGACAGCCCGCATTGTAGGGAATCACGATCCTCAGCAATGAGGAAACGACAAGAGAGAGAGAAAGAGTTCTATTCCGAAATTTTAGACTAGCCTACAACAGCAGTTGATCAGTAAAATTATTATTTTTTGTATACATTACTGTTTACGTCAATTTCTTTATTTTGTACTATTCATTTAATATGTAAAATATATTATTAAGTTAACATTGCTCTGCCTGGTGGTTATGAGCGTAAGGACTGGGTCGATTGAGTAGCTCAGAAGCCGCGTTTATGGCCACAGCCGGTCCCAAGCCCGGATAAAAAGGAGGGTTGATGAGCCAGGTTAGCATCCTACCCATTGTAAAAGAAAACAAGGCTCAAAGAACTTGTCACTAGTATTGCACTGCAAGATACCAGACGCATGGAGAAACAGAATAGTGATAGCAATGTTCAAGAAAGGAGATAAAGAAGACCCTAACAATTAAAGAGGTATAAATCTACTGAACAATGCACTTAAACTTATCACAAAAGTCCTAACCAAGGAAATCAATAAACTAACAACTTTATCAGATGAACAACAAGGATTCAGATCCGGAAGATCCAGCGTAGACGCCGTATTTGTACTAAGACAAATCAGAGAAAAGGCCATTGAGTACAATGAACCAGCATATCTATGTTTTATAGACCTGACAAAGGCTTTCGATGACATCCAAGTCGAAGACGTCTTACACTACTGTATAAAAGAAGCATACCAATCAATATTATACAAATCATCGAAAACTTCTACTTACATAATCGAATACAGGCAAAGATAAATGGAATATTAACACAGTGTATAAAGCGGAGTTAGACAGGGCGACTCGTTAAGCCCACTTCTCTTTACAGCACATATATCCATCGACTTTTACGTTGTTTAATGAAAGAAGTATTATGTCAAAATTTACAACATAAATGATAGAAAGCATTGCATATATTATATAAGTTAGTATAAAGCCACAATGATTGGTCCCTCAAACAATATATTGCGTTAAAACAGTTTTTCTCGTTTTTCTCAAAACCACTACTACTGGATACATGTGCTTTTTAAAATGATTTAGTAGTTTTAATTACAAAAAAATAAATAGCTTATTTGTAATGCAGCCAAGTCATTTCTCATAGACGATCTTCTATTTTGACTTGCTTTATCCTATTTTTGTTCTCTCATAAGGTGATCAAAATATTAGAGCCTTCTTTTCTTTATTGTCAATATAACTTCCGATATAATAATATTACGATTGGAAAATAAAGGAATGTGTTACATAACGACGGAAAAATGCCAAAAACACAAGCGCATCCTACAATATGTAATAGTGGTAAACCCTGTTTTCTCTTTTATTCAATTAACTAGATGAGTGAAGTAAAACTATGAATAACTGAATTGATAGTATTTTTACATTGTTTCAAGTCACTGAACTCTCTTAAGATGACATAATACAACTAATTAATAAAACAACTAGAACAATATGTAATTTACAATTTTTTCCAAACAAACTTTGTTAAAAATACGATGATTTTATGAAGTAATTTACTTTTTTTTTTGACTAATCCACTATCATCAAAATGTAATTTTTGATACGCTGGGTATTAACCATAATGATGGGAATTGTCACAGGCACCGATGGCTGTGATACAGTAGATAAGTTTTGTCAACGGTATTAGATAAAATACAATATAATTACGAGTTTAAATTTGAAGTTGGAGATAAATGAGGTCTTCTCTCTTTGTAATCAGACGACAAATTTAAATTACAATTGAAGTACCACGAAAAAATAAAATATCAAAATACATGTTTTTTGATGTTAATACATTTTGAAAGGATTTTCAACTAAACCCTCAAAAATTTCTTGCAAAAAATAAATTCAAGCAGAATTAAAGTTTATCAACATGAAATTGTACTAAAATTTAAAAAAATTAAAAATACAATTTAAAAAATATTGGACACCTAAAGAGTGAATCAACAAAAACAGAGTTTTATTCCTTTCCGCTATAATTCAAGTAAAAACAAACCAAAAGAAATCATTTATTTTGATAGTAAAAAATTAGACACAAAGTTCGGGCTTCCTTCGGAAAAATATTTTCATGAGATTTTTTTGCATAATCACTTTCATGAGATAACCCAAAATAAGGTTCAAGAGATTGTCAGGCGAAAAGTTTTTTCAAATGTTTAAACAAATGGTAACAACCAATTTTTTCGGTCTGGACAATTTTTTTTATTTATTGATCATTCTGAACAAAATAGATCTCTTGTAATTTTTGTGTAAACTTGATCGTTTTCGAGATATAAACAAGTAAAAACTGAACAAAAACATGAGCAAAAAATATTATTTTTAAATTCACCAACGACCTAAATTTAAGTTAAAACCTTGTTCTATCATTTTCCGATAAGCATTTTGGGCTTATTTAATTTTAAAACATTGTTTTGTAATCGTTAATGAAGGGCTTATGACAGGAGGGTGTTCGGTCTGCGGCGTATATAAGAGAGAAAAACAAGATTTATAACACAAATTTTGCTGGTTTGGATTCTCATTGTACAAATTAGCGCCCGCTGTGCCATACATCTGTTTTTATTAAAAAACAATCTTTTAAAATAAAATAAAGCCTAAATTCATCGGACTGTGAAAAAGCTTTAACTTAAATTTAGGCACTTGATAATTTCAAAAATAATATTTTTACTTGTGTTTTTGAGCCTTCAAAATCGTCATTTTACGTTTTTTTCAGTTTTAAAATATTTACATTTCAAAAACGATCACCTTTAGAGAAAACTTACAACCGACTTTTTTGTTCATAATGATCCAAAAAGCTCAAAAAAATTATCTGGGCCGAAAAAATTGATTGTTACAATTTGAAAAAAAAAATGTTTAAAACAATGTGAACAAATTTTCATCTGGGCGAGCTCTTGAACTTTATTTTGGTGGTATCTCATGAAAGTAATTAAGTATGCAAAAAAATCTGGCATTGTTTAAGTATATTATTATGCAGTGTGGGTTATAACGAATGGTTCAAATTGTAGCTGTATACTTAGAAGATCGTTTGTTCTGAGGCACAGGTGTTCAATTTGTTAAATTAAAATATAATTTTGTGCATATAAGTTATTTTTATTAATTATAAGACATCTGTAATAACCATTTTATCTCTCATTGGTTTACAATTTTTTCTTCATTTTCTTCTTCTTTAGCTTTTCCCTTTTCGGTCGCTGTTCCTTAGTCATCAGTCCTTTAATCTTCTCCTCGGTTTTCCTTTACCGCTCCTTCCATCAACTTCTAACAGCCTTATCCTTCATTCCACATAGTTTTCATTTCTACGCCTGACAAAATCATTGTAGTATTTGTTCTTAAATCTTTTTTGAGAATGGACTCACCCCGGCCCTTTCCCTAATCAAGTCGTTCCTGATCCTGTCCCTTCTAGACTTATCTCACAGTCAACGTAACATTTTCATCTAAGCTACCTCCATCTTCTTTTCCTGAATCTTCTTTATAGGCCACACTTCAGCGCCATACACCAACGCAGGTCTTACCACACTCTTGTATATGTTTCATTTTAGCCCTTCTCCGATTTTCAGATCACAAATTACCCCACTCATTCGCTTCTAGTTAAACCAATCAGCCTTCATCTTGTAGGCAATATCTCTATCTAGTGTTCCATTTTTAGTTACGTAGGGGCTAAGGTATTTAGATTCTCCTACTCTTCCTAGTTTTTCTGCAAGAAATTATATGTCTCCAACCATTACTCTACCTCCTAACCACACATACTCCGTTTTCGACATGCTAATCTTAAGTCCTTTCTCTTCAATAGTACTTTTCTAATCCTACAACTTCTCCTCCAAGATATCTTTGCTCTCCTCTACTAACACAATATTATCAGAAAAGAGCATTGAAAATAAGCCCCCACCCTTACTTTCTCTGTCAGTACATCCATAACAAGATTATACTCAGAGAAGAGCCTTGATGCAAACCAAACGTCACTGGAAAACTTTCGGTCAATCCGACACAATGGCTTACTTTGGTTTACTTTCCTTTATACATATCCTTCATGAGCCTTATGTATTTCTTAGGAACCTATTTCTCTCTCATACATCTGTCTAGAGACTAACTGTGTGACACGCCTTCTTAAGACCTATAAATACAAAATGTAGCTCTCTTTTCTTCTCACCATATTTCTCAAACAACTGCTTCAAAGCACATAAGACCTCCGTTGTCCTCCTTCCTGGCATAAACCCAAACTGTTCTTCTATTACCGATTTCTCTCTCCTTAACCTTCGCTCTATGGTTTTGTTTCAAATTTTTATTGCGTGGGAGAACTTTATCCTTGTATAGTTTTTATAGTTCTGAATGTCCCCTTTATCTTTATACAACGATACCATCATACTCTTTCTCCATACGTTGGGCATCCTTTCTTCCTTATATATCCTACTCACCATTTGCCTTCTCCTTCTTTAAATTCCACCTTGTATCGGATGTTGACAATCATCATGGCTATGCGGATCCTGTTGACTGTCGCTCTAAATACACTGCACCCCAAAATTAACGCATAATTTTAAAAACCCTGGGAAATCAAATAATTTTAATGTTTTGATTTTTGTGCTAATATATTATTGTTACCCACCAGTATATTGTAAAATTTATCGAAAGAACGGTAGAAAACGCTGATGTTTTTACCATTTTTTGCAAAAAAATTAAAAACATGCTAATTGAGCTTCATTTTATTTCGAATTTAGTTGGATTGGATTACATTGTGCTGTACGTTTAAAGGGGTATTTCAAGTTGATTAAGTGTTTTTTCTTTGAAATGATCCACCAATAGCAAGAAAATCGAAATTTGTCAGAAAGCGACTGTTTTAGAATCATTATTCTTCGCAAAGAAGGATACACTTAAGTAGAACTCGCTGAACATTTTAACGTCACCCAGTCAACCATTTCAAGAGTGTTAACACGTTTTTCTGTTGCTGGAAGTAACTCGAGAAGACCCTGGTCAAGGCCGTAGAAGGGTTACAACTCCTAATCAAGACCGGTTTTTGACACTTTGTACACTGAGACAAAGGTTTGTTACCAGTACTTCTCTACAAAATGAATTTTTGGATCGTCATAACATTAGAATCAGCCAAAAATATGATTAGAAGAAGACTTCCGAAACGACCTACACCCTGGAAGAGCACCAATTGGCCCATTATTGACCAGAGACCATAGAAGGCAAAGATTGCAGTTTGCTCGTGAACATGTTGATTGGAATAATGACGATTGGGGAAGAATATTGTTCACCAATGAATCCAGGTACTGTGTTTTTTCTGATGACAGGAAAAACCGAGTGTATAGAAGGCCTGTGGAACGCTACGCAAGTGTAACACCGTAGTGACTGTACAGTATGGCGGCGGCTCGATAATGGTGTGAGGTGGGATTAATTTAGAGGCTCGTACGGAATTAGTTAGAACAGATCGCGGTCGGCTTACATCGCAGAGGTATATAATCAGACATTTTAGAAGAGCATGTCGTGCCATTCGTCGATAATTTCATGCTTATGCAAGATATCGCCAGGCCACACACGGCAAGAATTGTGCAGCAGTATCGTCAGGAGGTTCGAATTCCTGCCACGAATTGGCCTGTGAGAAGTCCTGACCTCAACCCAATAGAACATGTTTGGGACATCATAGGCAGATAACTACGACAACTACCTAATGCACCGAACACATTAGATGAATTGTTTTGGCGGTTGGTTGAAATTTGGGATCAAATTGATCAAGAAGAAATCAGAACGATTATTCTCAGTATGAGAGATCGTTGTCAAGCAGTAATAAATGCCAGAGGAGGCAATGCTTGATACTAGTACACGGTACTAGTATTTTTTTCAACTTTAAAAATTTCAATTTTCGTAATTAATATATAATGTTAGTTTGTTTAGATCAGTTGTTTGTTTAGATGTTTAGATTTATGATGTTATGTTGTTAATTTCAATACATTTTTTGTAAAACAACAAAAGTTTTTTATTTAAGGTGTTCTAAAACAACCATAAACCAGAAAAGAGCAAACAAAAATTTTTTCATTATAACTCAAATAAGAATTTTAAAATTATGCGTTAATTTTGGAGCGCAGTTTAGTTCTGCACTACTGCATTCAAACTATTCTCTCAAGTTCTTAAGCCACTAGATTCTTTGTCCTCCCAATAAGCTACAATAATGAGTATCTTTGGCCTCTCATAACATGGTCTAAGTACTCAAGATATCTTCTTATTCCATTCTCATCATTTGCCACAAATATAGACCCTCCTTCCTCCCTTAGACCCTCACCTAGACCCTTCCAAACCTCCACAGATATTCCATAAGATCTTACTACTATTTTTCATCCTATTTAAAGAGTCGACAACTTCATCTCCTATCGCCGGTATTACATTCTCATTTGAGATTCCGCATCCTTTGTCTCTCTTTGTACCAATATGCCCAACTTATAGTGAAAGAAAAAATCGAGGGAAAGAGAGGCCTAGGAAGGAAAAGACTATCGTGGCTCAGAAACATCCGACAATGGACATGGCTAAATTTTGAACAGCTAATAAGAACAGCTGAAGATAGAGAAGAGTTTAAAATTGTAGTAGCCAACCTCCATTGAGGAGAGGGCACTTTAAGAAGAAGAAGATGTCTCTCTTCTGGTGTTCTTCATTTACCAACTTTCTGAAGTACTCATACCATCTTTGCTCTATTTCAACATCTGTTTTAACACTCTTCCATCCGCACCCTTAATCTGCCGTACATTGCTCAAGTCATTTGATGATTTATCCTTTGTTTTAGCAGTGCTGTATAACCCTTTCATCCGAGGTGCTTCCAACTATTCATACATCTGTTCAGACGTTTTTTTTAGCAGTAGCTTCAGCGAGCTTTCTTTCCCTCTTTGCTACCTTGTTTATATCCTTATCTTCCTCTCTTTTAGACCATTCTTAACTCATTTTAACCTCTTGCTTTTCTCTAACCTTCTGTTGCACTTTATTCCACCCGCACGTACATCACAACTTTACTGTTGACTTCGCACCAGTCATTTACCGTATCTTTTCCCTCAAGCTCTTCTGGCACTCCCCTCTTCTTTACAGGCGTCAAATTGTTTCTTTTAGCAGTATACCTTTTTATGATCATTTAAAACTTACTGGCAATAAATAATTTATTATTTTATAAAAATTTTATACCGATTTTAAATTAAAAATTTTGCAGAAAATATACTATAGTGTTTCACTTCAATGGCAGCTAATCTGGAAAGCTCATAGTAAATGGCGCTAGTGTAGTTGGAAGTCACGTCAACTGTCCAAATCTGTGTATTTTTAACTAAAAATTTCGTTTATTTCGCTGTGTAGATTTAAAATGGGATAACAAGATGTCTCAGTGTTGTGCTGTTCCTTTGTGCTTATTGAGAATATCAGAACACAGGTTTCTCAAAATAATCTGATGACAAAAAAGTGGATTGTGGCAATAAGAAGAGTAATAATAATAAGAAGAAGAGAAGAGAAACAATATGTGCGACAGGAATGCATTTACTCGTATCTACAATAAAATAAATATAATATATAAAGGATAATACTTGTATGCTTTACGTTAGTAAATTTTCGGAGCAACATGTTAGATAAAAAATTTATTTGTCTTTTATTTTGTTATACAGATTAAGATTATCTATCAATGCTATAACCATATAAAAAACTGTTTGTTTGGCTTGAGGTATTATTTCATTATGAACTAAATCATTTTTCTACCTATAGAAATACATCTATATATTTTTTTGTCCAAGTGAAAAATCCAGAACTCACGACCAGTGACAAACATTTGAGTTTGCACTTGATTATAATAAATTGAATTTAATTTCAAACGTAATTCATCTTTCATTTCTAAATATGGCAAACTATCAGAACTAATCATTGAATCTTTTATTGAATGGGGGTAGTTAACTTCTAACACAGTTAGTTATTCCACAAGTCCATCAGGAAAAGCAGCTAAATAAGGATGGTTCAATGAAATGAAAAGTCCACGCTAATGAAATGGTTAATAGTTGCCTCCTCATAGGCACGGCTAGCTATTTCTCACATTTTTTACTCCAATATGTTACACTGATTACACTATCAGTACAATTAGGCATATTTCTATATTGTTGTGGTTTTGGAATATAACAGAAATTTGTTCGGCTTTCTTTGGCGATACTTCCAGTCTGCTATTTTTTGACATATGCCAAACTTACTTTCATTTAGTGGAGGTATCTTTTATGTATCATTTACCACGATCTTTCAGGTTTAGTAAAGCATTGCAACAGCAAGATGTTTTCACACTGCTCTGTATCGCTTGCCAACAATACATTAACATATTGCTTCAGTAATACTTTCATCCATGGAGAAGACCAGTTTTACATTGTATGTAAGTGCTTTGGCACCCATTATTTTGCATCATACTATAGTTTTTTCTGTGGACTGCGACACACATGCTCATTCCTTCTTCTAACTTATAAATATATTGAAAATAGTTATTTATGTCGACGAAATCTATTAGAGGAATTTATGAAGAGTAGTAAAATCCACATTAGTGACCATACAATGTCATGTCGAAACTTATTATTTCGATCATATGCAGCCCAACTTATAATATAATATAGAATAACTAATCAGTTTCTGGACAGGCAAAGCAGTGAACTTCTGGCAGCGACACAATATGTTTAATACATATATCAAAAATAATGATTTATAATGCGTTTTGTTTTAAGGCAGCAAAAAACTGTATTCAATGTATGGTAGGTAGCTAAAACTACCATATTTTAGTTACATGACAGTATTAGTTCAAATCCAAATACAAATACATCACTCTAATACTCAGACCAATATAAAACTTTCTATTATGGTCTGAGATAACCAATGAAACATTAAGACGACTATTTATATAGTTTACTTTTCGATAATGTCTTCTTTTTTTTCCAGTAATTCTCGAATTCCTTCTCAATTCTTTTATCAAGTCGCAAATATACCAAGATCCGTATTTGTCTGTCATAATTTATTAAATTGCAATAATTACAACAAAAATACCATACAAACCCAAATAATTGTCAAAATGTGATGACCTCCAACTACACTAGCGCCACCAAGCGGGAGCAACCGCGTACATAGCTGCCATTGACATGCAGTAGTCTTATTTGCATGCCAGTTGCTAATTATTACTAGCATCTGAGCTGATGCAAATCTAGTTGTCTAAATAATAAAAACAGATTGAGAACATGTAATTATTTAGACAAATCGTTTAAAATATAATTGAATTAGATTTACTCTATAGCGACACATCAAAACACTTCATTAGGAAGCATCTTTAGAAGATGTAATTTGTATAAAATGCAAAGAAAGTTTTTATAAACCAAGTTTATTTAGGCACATAAATCAAATCAGGCATGAATAAATTTTATTTCTGTTTTATCTATAAACTTAATGAGTTGATTAAGAAAAACAATCGAGTGACACAATTATTAAATCTGTACCAGATTATAGCCAAAGGCAACGATTAAGTATACCATTACAAAAAGACATACAATCAAGAGGTAATCACATTGATGGTTGCTTTCTTATTGTCGATGACGCACTTCGTAATGGTACATACACGATAAACATATCTCAAAGTTACTGATACACAAGGCCAACTCGCATACCTAAATATTGTAAATCGTCCTTACAATGTTCGCTAGTAGAGAAGCTTCACGGCGTACGCCAATAATTATTTAACTTGGTAATTGGTTTTTAGTCCGGGTAAATAATCATACATCGATCGTTTTGTGATTTTTTAACTGTAATCTAATAATTACCATTATTTGTTTAATTACCATTATTGTTATGTGATTAATTCGTTGTTCATTTTACACTTTATTTATCGAATCATATAAATCCTTCATCAAATTTTTGAGACCAATGCCTTTGCTTGCAGATATTTTTCTCGACTCTATTGAAAATACTTTTGTTCATTTCCAACTATAAATAATCTTATGGTATAGATATTTAGACGATATTTTAGCCCTTATGGAAGACTCGCCTTCAGAATCACAAAACATGTTGTCATATTAATAATTTACATCCTGCAATTAATTTTACCTTAGAGTTAGAAAATAACAACATTATCAATTTTTTCGATTTAACCATTAAACAGAATTCTTCCTCTTCTTCTTATTCCACATTAGAATTTTTAATTTTTTAAAAACGTACCCAAACTGATTATATGATACACCTACATCATCTGATCATTCTTTTCAACATAAGATGGCAGCTACCCAATGTTACGTCCATACACTTCTTATAGCAAATAGCAAACAACAACGGTTTTCCTCCTTCTACTGTAGGTAAGGTCATTAGAAGGTCAATACTCAAAGAATGTGTTTTAGTGTAGTGTAGTTTTAGTGTGTGTAAAGTTTTAATGTGAAAAATAAATCTAAAACTACATCCATTTTTAGATCCTTATCTTCTTTAGGACCAATTTCAGCAAAAATATCAGGAGAACTTAGTAAAATAAGTAACTTAAACATCTCTTTTACAAGAAAACACAATATTAATTCCATTTTTAGCAAAATACGGACAAAATTGATGAACTAAACAAAAGTGGTATTTACAAATTGTCTTGTGGTGATTGTAACACGACTTACATGGGTAGAACAATAAGAAGTCTGGATCAAAGAATCAACATCTCAATGGGCAATTTTAGAGTCGTAGGTCTTAGCGAAAAATTCCCAAGACGTATTGTCGTGCAAAATACATTAAAAGTTTGTCACAAAATGTCACTCACCTAAATGTCCTCAGTGATAAATACTACTAATACTTATCGGTTTATAACGTTCTCCGCCGTTTTTCGACTTCAAATCGCCACTTAGTCCGGTTGTTCCATAGGTCTTCTTCTATGGTCCTCTCTCTCAGTTCTTTATTTATTCCTTCGTTCCAACTTTTTCTAGGTCTACCTCGTTTTCTCTTTTCTTCTAGTTTCCCTTTTAATATTTCTTTTGGTATTCATTGTTCATCCATTCTGGTTTGTGTCCAAACCAGATAAGATATTTTGTTGTTAGGGAATTTGTGATTGTTCGTTTGATTTTCATTATTTCTCTAATGTGTTCGTTGGTAAGCCTTTCTCTTCTAGATCTTCCTGCGGCTCTTCTCCAAAAATCCATTTCCGTCGCTTTCAGCGTTGACAGTGTTCTTTCTTTCAGTGGCCATACCTAACAGCTGTATAAAGTGATACTTTTTACTATAGTCACATATATCCTCTTTTTATTTTCTTTGCTGATGAATTGGTCTCATAAAATGCTGTTTAACATTATGATTATGACTTTGTCTAATGTTCCATCTTGTGAAATAGTGATACCTAGATATTTGTAGTCACAGCAGTGCTTTATCGTGGTGTTATCGTCTAATATGAGATCTTTTTGTTCTACTGCACCTTAGTGACAACTGCGGAGGCCAAAACAAAAAATCCAAATATTATAAAATTCTGGATGTTTATTGTACAAAATATTCGTATTGAAACAATAAACAATTATTTTTTGGTTCCGGACATTATTTTATGAAGTGTGATAGGGATTTTGCTCTTATTGAAAAAGCAGAAAAAAACTTACCTACGTTCACCCATACAGACTGAATATATTTTGTGGCTGGAGTCAGCCTAAAATTTACTGTTGTAAAAATTCAAGAAGATTTTAAATCCATGTCTCCTATAAACAACTTTGTTAATGAAAATCTTCTAAAAGGGTTTAGCAAAATGCAAGGTTACGTTTTTTAACCCTTTTAACTTTGTGATACAACGATTTACAGTACATCCTTTTCGAAATTTTAGATCTAAAGAAGAAGAAACTATTTGACCGATTAATTAAATTAGTTTTACTCTCTCTGTATGAACAACTGCCAGAAATAAAATCAACGAAATATAACCACGTACAACCTTGGCCTCTGACTCCTCAATTATTGGCTGTGATATTGGCTATAATAGGATTGTTCCTATTGGTGACAATCTATTGTTGATTTTTGCCCTCTACTATTTTTAAATGTATAATTGTATTGGGGCTTACGCCCAAAGAATGTTTTATTAATTCTTAGATTATTTAATGAACGTAGATTTAGCATAAGATCTCCATTATCAATGAAGTGGATTTCATTTAACCTAACAAAAATGTTTGCACCGAGAACTGCTAAAAACTGTTGATGAAAACATCGAAAAATGTCTTATCTGGGACAAATAGTAAGTGGAAGTCGATATAAAGTATTACAACTGATCCTTAAAGGCAAAATAGAGGGCCGTAGAGGTGTAGGAAAAAAACAAGTTTCTTGGTAAAAAAACATTAGTGAGTGTATCCAGATACCAAATGCAGGACAATTATTCCATATTGCAGAAGATCGATAAGCCTTCGCAATGGTGATCGCCGACGTCGAATAATTCTGATATGGCACACGAAGAAGAAGAAGATACTGGAAACAAATATTATCTGTTAACATAACTGTCAGTACCGTTTAAAATAAGTGAAATAAAGATAATCGGAGGAATACCAAAGAATTTTTATTTTCTCCTACTCTAGTGTTCCTCACCTAAATCCTTATTTCTTAAGTTCTCTGTCACACAGTTCTTCCTCTTTCTCATCGATTTTCCTCTTCATTTTCTTTCATTAACTTCTAATAGCTCTATCCTTCGTCCTATATAGTTTCCATCTCTACATCTGACAACATGACCAAGCCATAGCAGTCTTCGTTCTTGAATATTTTTTTAAACTGTAGTCACTTTTCATTTTTATCTTTCTCTAATCAAGGGACTTAACCTAACCCAACCTAAGATAACCTAACCTAACATAAACAAGTCGTTTCTGAGCCTATCCCTTCTAGTCTTACCCAACATTGAAAGTAATATTTTCATTTTAGCTACCTCCACTTTCTTTTGCCGAATCTTCTTCACTGAACACACTTTACTACGGTACAGAAATGCAGGTCTCACCACACTCTTGTATATGTTTCCTTTTAGCACTTTTCCGATTTTTCAATCACAAAGTATCCCGCTCATTCGCTTTCAGTTAAACTAATCAGCGGGCAATTTCTCGACCTAGTGTCCCATTTCCAGTTGTGTAGGAGCCAAGGTATTTAAATTCTCCTACTCATTGATGTCACATTATACAAAAGTATTAAAACTATTAAAAGTTTACAATAGAACAAAGAAATTGAAAACTGGTGACCGTAGGAAGCGAAGAGACCAAGAGGAAGACATCAAATACGCTGGAGCGACGATATCAAAAGAGTCGCAGGACCAATGTGGAAATGCCTCATTCACAACAAGGATGAATGGCGAGAAAGGGGAGGCCTTTATTCGACAATTCGAATAGAAAAAAAGGTTAAAAAAAATTTTGCAACATTTAGTGAATGCTATAATTAGGGATATAACTAAAAGAGACTAAAAATATACGCAGGAGAAAAGCAATCACTTTCACACATACGAACGGACGTACATATGAGGATGACCATGTTGCTTCTTCTCTGTTCTTTAAAGAATATTCTTTATTTTAATTATTATAATATTTTAAATATATCATTTTAAATATCTCTTATCTTCCTCAGTTACATAAGTATAAAGCGATTTTTTATAGAGACTCTGTTTCATAATTAATTTGTTGACGATAACGGCAAATAGTCCTAGACTATTAAGTTTATTTTAATTCCTTTTACAATGTCCGCTGGACTGACCGGCTAGTTTAGATGTAGTTGATTGTTGTTCTCTTGTTTATTTATTTGCAGTTTATAATCGACCCACATACCTAGTATGCAGTAGGAACTAGTTAAGACAGATGCAAAATTATGAATAGTAAAAGTTTTTAATGCGAAACTTTGAATGGGAAATGACGTGAAATTAGGAAAAAGAAAAATAAAAGACATAGATATATTTTTTTCTATTTTTAAATTTAATTTTATTAGTTGAAAATGCCCAGTCGATGATAAGTTGCTTTTTTGCATCCTATGGAACCCTTAGCGCATCCTTTTTATACAAAAAGTTTGTTCGCGAATTTATACAAAGTTGGAAGACAAGTAACTGTCTTCGGTATTAAATTTACTATTAAAGTAAATCCTTCGATATTAAATAAGTTGTTCCCTGTGTTAGGAATGATCGTGTTTTCCTAAGGATTAGAAATATCATCTGTAAAAAATGCTGATCTTCTTTTTCTTCAAGTTCCACTCCTATCGGAGATTGGAAATCATTCTGGCAATTATAATTTTATTGGTTACTCGCCTGAATAGTTCAATTGAACTGCATCCAAACCATTCACGGAGATTGCGTAGCCACGAGATTTTACGTCTTCCTACGCTTCTTCTACCTTTGATTTTACCCTGCATTATATTCCTTAGTAGTTCGTACTTTTCACCTCTCATGATGTGCCCCAAGTATTCCAATTTTCTGATTTTTATGGAATTTAAAACTTCGCATTGTTTTCCTAGTTGTTCGAGAACTTGTTCGTTTGTTTTGCGATCCATCCATGATATTTTCAAAATACGTCGGTAACACCACATTGTGAATGCCTCTAGGTTTTTAATGTTGGATTTTTTAAGTGTCCAAGCTTCAACTCCATACAAAAGGGTAGAGAAAATATAACATCGAAGCATTCTTATCCGGAGCGATATGTTGATATCGCGATTACAAAAAAGTTTTCTCATTCTATTAAAAGTTGACCGCGCAATTTCAATGCGGCATCTTATTTCTTTTGTCTGATCAGTATCTTCTGTGATCCATGCTCCAAGGTATTTGTACGAAGATATTTGTTCAATTTCTGTATTATCTAGTACTAGCTTAACTTTGATGTTTTGTGCTTTTGTAAATACCATGAACTTGGTTTTCTTCAAATTGATTTTTAGTCCATAATCGTTGCAATATATATTTAGTTGTTCAGCAAGGTGTTGCAGTTCTTCTAGTGTTCCTGCCAGAAGGACGGTGTCGTCAGCATATCTTATGTTATTAAGTGGCTCACCGTTTATTATAAGGTCCTCACTGATCTCGGCAAGCGCTAATTCTGAGATGGCTTCACTGTATAAATTGAATAACAAGGGTGATAAAATACACCATTGGCGGACACCACGGCGAATCTGGATATCTTTGGTCACTTCGTTTTCAACTTTCACTTTTGCTATTTGATTCCAATAGAGGTTACAGATGATTCTAATGTCTCTACTGTCTATGTTTTTATTTATTAAAATTTTTTAAGTCGAATATGCTGCACTCTGTCAAATGCCTTCTCAAAATCAATGAAATAGGCATATACTTCCTGATTAATATCTAAGCATCTCTGCGAAAGAACACTTAATGCAAACAGTGCATCTCGTGTTCCCAGTCCTTTCCTAAATCCCATTTGTGTATTACTTATGCCTTCATCTAATTTCTTATGTATTCTATTGTGAATTACTTTTAAAAACAATTTCAAGACATGACCCATTAAGGCTATGGTGCGATGTTCATTGCACTCCTTTGCATTTTTTTTTTTGGAAGCAGTATGAATGTTGATTGGAGCCATTCTTTAGGTATTATACCTGTTCTATATATGGTATTAAATAGATTCAAAAGAAGATCAATAGATTCAGTATTCACAATTTTAAGTAATTCGATAGAAACTTCATCAGGCCTGGGAGATTTACCACCTTTAGCTTGTTTCATTGTATATTCAATTTCTTCTCGTATAATGTCAGGCCCAGTATCATCCTTAAATTCTTTTGGTGCTTCTGTTCTCTCTTTGTCTTCAAAAAGTTGTGCTATATATTGTGTCCATCTCTGCATTTTTTGGTTTATATCTGTTATAAGTTCACCCCTTTCATCTCTTAGTTGCCTAGTTTGAAGTGTGTTTCTCATTCCTGTTAATTCTCTAATTCTTTTATGCATGTTAAAAAAGTCATATTTTTTTCTTAATTTCTTCTAGTTCTTGGCACTGCTCATGTAACATTCTCTCCTCAGCTACTTTTATTCTCTTTTTTATTAATCGACCAGTTTCATTATATTTAATTGGATTTTTTGTTTTGAATGATTTTCTTTCATTCATTAATAGTAGTATTTCTTTAGTCATCCAATCTTTATGTTTTCTATTCTTTGGTTTTAAGTTTTCATTTGCTGTTTTAATTATTGCTACTTTTATATTTTCCCATTTCTGATCAATGTTATAGCTACTTTTATTCAGTTCTTGGGCATTACGTAGATTTTCAGTAAAAGTTTTTACAGTTTGTTCCTTTGTTTGTGGTTCCCTTAATCTCTTAATATCAATTCTACTTTGTGTGGGTTTTTAACCAGTTTTAATTTGGTTCGTAATGTGACTACTATGGGGTTATGGTCTGAACCGATGTCTGCTCCAGGGTAAGTTTTGGCAGACAGTATAGAATTATGAATTTTTTGTCTAATAAGGACAAAGTCAATTTGATTTCGGATTATTCTATTCGTTGTATCACCGGGAGATTTCCATGTATACAATCTTCTTTTTGGTAGCTTAAAAAGTGTATTAGCTATTATAAATTCTTCCGTCTGGCAAAATTGTATCAAACGGTCACCACGTTCATTTCTATTTCCTAGACCATATTACCCCACATATCCATCCACTCTTCCCTGGCCAACTTTGGCATTGAAGTCGCCCATTACTATTGTAGTGTGATGTTTCTTCATTGATTTTAAAACTTGTTCCAAATCATGGTAAAACAGTTCGATATCGTCGTCATCTTTATCTGCCGTATGAGCATAAACTTGAATAATGCTGATAAAAACTCATAAACACTTCAAAACTTCTTAAGCCAGCAGTTTTAAACCCCGGTTAAGATTTCCAGTTTTGAAGCTCTTTGATAGTTAGGTAAAAGAAATAAGAATAAAGCCGGGTACACACATGCCAGTAAACTGGGAAAGTAGATGGCATGCCAGTTGCTGGTATAGGCCAGTAACTGGCAAGCACAAAATACATTTGCTAGTAATTTGCATGCCAGTAGCTCGCTTGCCTATACTGGCAAGGCGAAAAAGCAGGGTAGATTTTTACACATGCCAGTGCTAGTAAACAATCAAGTGGTTTTCATAAGTACTTGTTTTGTAATTAATAAGGTATTCGGAATGAATTAAACAAGCAAATATTGCTGATGAACAAGGATATTGTTAGAAATTTAATAATGAATCCGAAGCGGAACTCAAAAAAGGAAAAATTTGGGATTTGGGTGTGTAAGCATTGTTACTGACTATTTTTTTTTGTATAGCGATAATTTAGAATTCCAAAAACACTCCTATTCTCTATATATATAGCAATAAATTTGATGGTTTTTTTACCACCTCAACGAAATTTTAAATTAACAAGTTTAAAAATAAAACGATTAATTTTTATCACCAACATCACAAATCTGACAATTCTCTAATAGCTACTGGCATGCCTAGTGTGACCAACTCCAATTCAATCGAATTCGGTACAAGGCTAAAAAAATACCTGAAATCCGGGACTTTTCAATGAAAATCGGGCCATTTTTAAGTTTTTTAAACAAGGACTGTAATACCATCATTTTATTGATTATTTAAAATTTTTATGTTGACAATGATATTATTAAGATCAATAATTGGTTATAATAATTATATTTTTGTTAGTTTTTAACGTTTCAACCTCCAATCCGAATATCATTCTCAAAAAAGGAAAAATTAGAAAATCAACTGATGTTGATTGAACGAAATATCTCACCACAACCGTGAATATCTTTACGTTTCTATCTTCTTCTTAGGGTGCCTGTCCGTTCCGAACATTGGCGATCATTCTGGCTATGATAACTTTCTTGGTTGCTATACGAAATAGCTGTGTTGAGGTCTTTCTATACCATGCTCTCAGGTTACCTGGGGCTCGTTTTTCCTTAAATTTTACCCTGCAAAATGCATTGGAGTAGCTCGTATCTGCCTTGATTTCTCATTATATGTCCCAAGTACTCTAGCTTACGGCTCTTCACAATGTTGACCAAATCCGTGGTTGTGTTCATCCTCCGCAATACTTCTTCATTGGTGACTTTGTCTGTCCATGGGATCTTCAGGATTCTTCTGTATAACCATAATTCATTATTCATAATTCATTCATTATACGTTTCTATGGTTAGATGCATCGGTAATTATACTGACGTATATTGCGTTGTTGATTGCATCAACCAATTTATTTTCGATGTACGGACCAAAGACATTTTTAACAATTACCTTACATTCAGTACGAGCTGACTGAAATTTGGTCAATCCAAAGCAATTCCGAAATATTTTCGATGAGTAATCAGCTGAGTGAAAGTTTTCATTTTCTTTAATCATATGATACGCCTAAACACCTTCCCGGGCTGCTGTTTCTAAATCAATATTGCTCGATATTGTTATTGCCTTGAAAATGTTAGTCAATTTTTTGCTGCTTGCCGCGGAGCTAATACTTCTTTGGTGTTTTTCACTTTTGATGTGATTCACTACATTGGCTGTACCACTGTGGGTGATCGATTCTTTTTTAAAATGGGAATTTTTCTTGCAATGTTTTATTAAAAGTGCAATAGCGTTTTCTCTTTTTACTTTCTTGTTCTGGTTCCATATTAACAATAGAATGGAATGAAAAATGTAAAGTC
Source organism: Diabrotica balteata (assembly GCA_918026665.1). NCBI lineage: Eukaryota > Metazoa > Arthropoda > Insecta > Coleoptera > Chrysomelidae > Diabrotica > Diabrotica balteata. The sequence goes on along the minus strand of OU898278.1, from coordinate 96,337,003 downwards.
AACTAAACAATGCTTCGGACCTTCATTAATGATAACTAATCTCTTTGAGGCTTTAAACTGAGTAGTTTAATAAAATTAATGTTTACATAAAATTATATTGCAAGTAGATATGATCTTGGTTCAAAGCACGTAACGGTTTGGAAATAAATCATTTATTCTTCAAGAATATAGCGCGAATGAAATCAAGAAGTTTGTTTACCTACTTAGAATGGTTGACAAAACCGAAAAAAAAACATTTATCAGCAATCATTACACCGTTGAATGCGGCACACCTCGGTCGGCATGATTAATGTGTATACAATACATGAATTGTTATCGTTTTTGAATAATCTTTTCGGAAGAGACATAATACCACGATAAAACGTTATACCACGTTTTGGATGTGGTATTAGTACTACACAGAAATTTGCGCTTTTTTTGTCCAAAACAATTCAATTTGATTCTTAGAAGAATAACGTATTTAAAACTTCAAAATAGAATTTTACCAAAAAGTTAAAAATTCGGATGGCCCGGAATCCTTGTCCGGGATGCCGGGACACGACTTCGTAATTCAGGCAGTGTCCCGGATTTCTCGGGCTAGTTGTTCACACTAGGCATGCCCGTAGCGGTACCGCGGATTAACAGATGCCAATGACACTCATCACGCATGCGCCTTGCATCTTACAGCATGCTACTAGCATGCCAGGAACTAACATGCCAGTGAACGTACACACTTGCCAGTTTGAGGACAGTAGCTGGTGCTTGCTAGGTACTGGTATGCCATTGTGCTAGTAACAGGCATGTGTATCTCCGGCTTAAAGCGGAGTTTACATTGGTATAGTAAACGGGTTAGTTGCTTGTACCACTAGCTTGTAAGGCAACAACTAACCCAATGTCAACCTACCGGGTAAGTACTTGTACAAGTGCTTGTACCAGTAGCGAGGACAGGTAAGTAAATAGCTAGCCCATCTATTTACTTGCCTACTGTCCTTCCCTTTCCTCCCCATTTTCGCCTCGACGCAAGTAGAATGGCAAGTGGTTTGGTAACTAGTCGAGTGTAGACGGGTGTGCAAGTGTCCTGGCAAATAACGTTGTGAAAGCAGTGTCGCGGTTTTCTATTTCGATATTGTTTTTTAATTTTACTGTTAAAAGTGAAATAATGAAGTGGTCCGAGGAAGAAACTGTTAAATTTGTCGAACTTTATCGGGAATACGAATGTCTCTGGAACGTTACCAAACAAAGTTATAGAAATAATCAAATGAGATCGGCAGCTTTAGAACAATTAGTTCAACACATGGGCGTTGAGGGATTTACTGTTGCCGAAATTGCGTCGCAAACTTCTGGTACAAACTTAGATATTGATGTTTTTGGAACTCGAAAAAAATGTTGAAGAGTTATATAGCTATTTGCTGTTAACAAAAAATTGAGGGTAACTTCTAATTTAACGTGCGCTGGTAAGGCGTCTCTTAAAAGCGTGTCACTTCTTTGAATTCTAGGCAGAACTATATTTAGCAAGTATTTGAATTTACTCGTTGTCAACCGAAGGCATAATTTATATTCTTTAGGATCTTTCATACGAAGTTCTTTTAAAAGAAGAGTGGATGCCCCTCTTGTACTTCTTCTATCAATCCACCTTCGAACCCATATCCTTTTTGAACGACATTTTTCTTCTTCAATCAAATCAACAGCTTCTCCAATTAAAATTCTCGATATTCGCAAAATAATTTTTTAATACGAGTTTTTAATTATTAATTTTGAATTATTGCACAAAGCACGGCGCCTGCAATGGAAATGTTTCATCTTTACGCATTTGGTGCTTGTTGGGAACTGGTAAATAAATAATCTTTTATGTGTAAACACTTACTAGCATGTCAACCTGCGTATGTGAACTGTCCTGGATATACTTGTACAAGTAACTGGTGCAAGTAACTATACCAATGTAAACTCCGCTTAAGACTCACAGGGGCATCATATTCAACTCTGAAAATATTTGAGATTTCTTTAGTGGTGAAGCGTTCGTAGGAAGTAGTAATGTAATGCTGACAGTTGTGAGTTTTATCTTCGATCCATCGACATAACATAATTTTCATAAATGTTTTGGTTCACTTAGTATAAATTCAATAATGGCAGGCATGTGCAAAGACTCGCCAGATCAAGTATATTTGTACAAGTAACCATTAATTCTTTGAGAAAAACAACATTATATTTTCTTTAAATTATTTCCTGCATTCCTAAAACTATAATTTATTTAACAGTTATTCTAGGAGTTAGCTCGTTTGCTATTTCTCATTTCGTTAATGGATTACACCTGTACTCAACACTTACTACGAAAGCAATTCGCTTTAATTAAGACATATATATCTCTATTAAATTACTTTGCGCTGTTAAGCCCTTTTTTAATCACAGAAATGTTAACATGCTGATGTACACATTGTAGGATAATATTGATATCACAATTCTAAGAAATCCAATTTTAGAATTACAGCTATGGATTTTTTAGTAATTGAAAATAACGTGATATTATACTCAATCTTATTCAGGATTCAGTATTAAATATAATAGTTTTCATCGTCATTTGTAGCATATTCTACATTTATAATTAATTTCATTGAAAATAAGCACCAAAAAAATCTGACAGATTATTATAAATAATACAGAAAATATAGAAACGATACTTAATACTGCAAAGAAAAATATCTCGAAATACTGGTAAACAAAGTTATACACAAAATATGAAAAAAAAAATAAGGAAATATGTGCTTAAGAAATTTTATCAAAATATGCAAAAAATATATCATTATTATATGTCAACATTTTTGTCTAAAATTAAGTAGGGGAGAGGTGGAATAGTTGATCCCGGTGGGATACTTGATCCCCATTTAAATTTGGCGCCCAATGATATTCTATTACTGTTTTGTTGACCCACTTGGGTAAGGCCATACTGTTTACTGTGTTTTGACAAATGGCTGCTACTTCAGAACACGCTAGACATTTTAATCAAGATTATTCTATTTTGTGACATTGAAAGTTTATTTTACGCGTGCGAGGTAAGTTATAACAACATTAATTCGTTTAGTTTATAATTATACTGCCCAAATAGGTGAAACATTTACACTAAATACTAAAACTATTAAAAATATTTAAATTGTAACTGTTTTAACCTAAAACTTACACTTTTTAAGGACTCCTAAAACTCGCAATTAAGGACACTAGAAGCCACAAGCTTGGCACGAAGCTCAGTTTTTAAATCGTCACACAGTTGGTACATTCTTTAATCAATTAACAAATGTTTATACACGCTACCAGTTTCCTCCTGAACGTATATGGAATATTGACCTCGCCTTACTACATTACACAAACCTGCTAAAATAATTGCTGTGAAAAGGTCGAAGCAGGTTGGCAAAATTACATCTGCAGAACGAGGCGAACTGGTTACGGTGTGTGCTGGCATCAACTCTGCAGTGGGTCACATGCCTCCTTACATATTTCCCAGAAAAAACTGGCAGGACAGGTTTATAAATCATGCATCTCCTGGCAGCAATGCAACAACATATCCCAGTGGATGGATGATTAGCTCTGGTTTTCTGAAGTTTTTGAAACACTTTGTTTTGCTCAGCCAAGCCTAGATCGGAAACATTTAATTGTTATGGACAACCATGAGAGCCACTGCTCATTTAAATTATGCGAGAGACAACGGCATCGTATCTCTTACAATTCCGCCGCACACCTCTCATTATTCTTATGGTGCCCTACCCAATTAGTAAATGTTGGCGACAATTCTGGAATACTCCTCTCGATCTTGTGTGGCTCTTAAAAGTGCATGGGAATCGAGATTTGTCCAATTCCTTATTTTTTTAAGCCATGAGTATTTCTTTCTCCCGATGCCTCGTTTTCCTTTTATCTTCCCTTAAATAATAAGCTTAAGAACTGGTACTTGGAATTTCGAAATATATGACCCAGATAAGCAGTTTTTTTTTTTTTTATTATTGGCAGCAATTCTCGTTCTCTGCCCATTCTATTTAATACTTCGACACTTGTTGTGTGATCTGTCCAGGGAATTTTAAGTAGTCTTCTAAATACCCATATTTCAAAGGCCTCTAATTGGTTCATTACATTGGCCTTTATGGTCTAGGTTTCTACACCATATAGCAGTATGGAGTAAATGTAACATTTTACAAAGCGATATCGAAGCATTAAGTTGAGGCTACTTTTGCTTAGCAAGGTTCTCATATTAGTAAATGCTGTTCTGGCTTGCTTAATCCTGCTACGTACCTCTATGTCTGGATCTAGATCTTTAGTTATCCAACTACTGAGATATTTGAACTTGGGCACATTTTGGATGTTCTTGTTGTTTACTCTTATATTCAATTTCATATTTCGTGTTCTACTAACCACCATTACCTTCGTCTTGTCTATATTAATCTTCAAGCCCACTCGTTTTCCTTCAGTGTTTATTCTATCTATTAGTCGTTGTAGGCTATCAGCTATTATGACTGTATCATCAGCATAGCGAAGATTACTAATAGTATGTCCGTTGATTTTGATTCCATCTTCAGTGTCACTTAAGGCTCTATCGAAAATCGTTTCAGAGTAAAGATTAAAAAGGAGGGATGACAGAACCCAACCCTGTCGTACACCTTTTTCGATTGAGAAATATGATGTAGATTCCAGTCCCACTCTCACAGATGCCATTTGATTCATATAAAGGTTCTTTATGATTTTAAGGTCATTCTCATCTATCGAACGTTCCTGGAGCAATCTTATTAATTCTGAATGATTAACACAATCGAAAGCTTTCTGGTAATCTATAAAGCATAGGAAGACATCTTTTTGCTGATCTCTGCATTTCTGAAGTAGGACAGTTAAACTATAAAGAGCTTCTCTTGTGCCAAATCCTTGTCTGAAACCGAACTGTGTGGGGCTAATGTCCCTTTCACATCTGTTGTATTTGCTCATAAGTTACGTTTTTGCGCAATTATTGGTCCACTAAAGACTTACTACTCCCAAGCAGCTTCCAATTTTATGCTCAAATTTCCCGGGAGAACTATTACCATTTACGACATTGCAGAACTGCTTGGAAATGCGTTTCCCCTGAGCCATGGCTTCTTCAAATATCATAAGTAGGTTTAAAATATCTAGAATATGGCCGATAAATCCAAACATATTTACTGACGACGAGTTTATGACCAGCGGTGTCACGGACCGTCCAGACCCAATTTTCGATTTAGGAACAGTTCTGCATCCAATACAGCCAACGCCTAGTGCTAGTATATCAATTTCTATAGAACCAACGTTGCCTGGGACCCTAAAACCTTGCACTCCAACATTGGATATAATGTCTGTGAAACATTTGTCTCCACAAGACATCATGCCCTATCCCAAGGCAGCACCTCGTGTCCAATCTTCTCGACTTCTTGAATTTGAAGATAGGCGAAGCTACATGGTATATAGATTCTGTCTCCGGCTTCTATATACCATGTAGCTTTGCCTATCTTCAAATTTTAAAGTGTTTGTTTGTCTTTGTGTAGTGTATTGTTATGTCCCATTTTATGTTTATGACATTCCACTCTTGTCTGATAGGCCGCAATTGACGAAATGCCTCTGAAGATGATTTAGTGATCGAAAGTACTTGGGCAAAATTAAATTAATACTGTGCTCGATATTTGCCTTGTATATTATCAAAGTAAATATTATTATCATGGTAAATTAAACATATGCGTAAATAAGTTATGAATATTGCATTTTAATTTGTATTGTATTATTATATTGAATGATGTTGCAGTGTATTAATCTGTATTTTTTATATTACTAACAAAATATGCAATGAATTTTACTGCAGAGTATGTGTAAAAATTTTTTTTTTGCATTAAAACTCCTTTCATACATATTTGAAAATGAAAATATACATTTTCATCAAAATATTGATTTAATCCTTCATTTACTATACTCCTATTATAGGTCAAAATGTTGCTTATATACAGCAAACAATGCACCATATACCTGTATACCTAATTCTGTTTCTCTTTCTGCCCTCTCTTACTTATAGCATTACATATGTAATGATGTGCAGACTGACTCCCATATAAATTTGTTAGGGCGAACGCGTGTAAAGAAGTATAACTTCTACCGGCAGACCCACTCGACTGCCACACCCGTTTTTTTGCTTAATTAAGTCATGATATTGGTGATATCCCACGATTATTTGAATTTGGACTTTTTTGGGAGTTTCTTCATTGCTGGGTGGTTGTAGAGTAGAATTCTCGATTTTCTCCTGAAAGAAGTATATTAATAAATCCTAAAAGTAATCGTAGCTATACATGTTTAGAAAAACATTTTAATAAGTTCCACTGATTGCTGTAAAACCAAATTGAATCTATGCACATAACAATAAACATAAATTGTATCTTTTTACTTATCTTTAATTAGTTTTTGTAGGTCGTTGTGTTGCCCGCTCATTATAGCCGTACCATCTTAAGTATGTGCAATTAGTGTATTTCCACACTGAAATTCATTTAACACACTGAACAAAATTTTCGGTAACGCTGAACCATCTTCACTAACATTAACAAATTTCAAAAATCCTTCACAAACATCAAAGTCGGGGCAAACATATCTAAATACAACCGAAAGTTGCGACTAGTTTGAAACATCAATGCTTTCATCCAATATAACAGCTACAAAACCTGTTTCGGTAATTTCTGAATTAATTTCATCAATCATAATCTTCACTAACATTAACAAATTTCAAAAATCTTTCACAAACATCACCGTTGGGGCAAACATATCTAAATACAACCGAAAGTTGTGACTAGTTTGAAACATTAGAGCTTTCATTCAATATAACAGCTACAAAACTTGTTTCGGTAATTTCTGACTTAATTTCATCAATCATAAATAATGTAGATAATCGCTTCAATAATATCGTTTTGTACATCACTTAAAAGTCCTGAAAAAACAGTTGATGTTTTTAGATGTTAGCAAAATTTTTGATCTTTTTTGGCAATTAATGTTAACGATTTCCTGTAATTGCCTTGATCGTCAGAGTCATCGCCCACAAAATGTGGCAATGAGAAAATAAAAATGAGAAAGTGATGGCAACATTTTCATAAGCAAATTTTCTTTTACGACTTCTAATTTCTTTGCTGTATTCCGTTAGTGGTGATAAGAGCTGCCCCTTTTGTTCAAAATAAATCACATTTATCACGAAGAGACTCGTAAAAATGTTGTAATGAGCTATACAAAGACGAACATGTATGTAAGTCCACATTTGCGCTTTTTAAAGATTTACTCGCTAGGTCAGTTCTTTCCATTACTTCGAACCAAAAGGCACCATAAATACCAAATTCTAACGTAGCCATCTTTTCGCCTAAATTATTTGGTTGACAGCGAACTGGCATCTTCTCGTCGTCGTTAGAGGATAACTCTAAAAGTGCTTGCTTTATATCTTGATAGCATAAATTAAGAGCTTTTAATGCATTAAATCGTCCTCACCATCAAGTCACATTAACTCTTTTTGGAACAAATCTTGTAGGGCCACAATTTTTCAATAGATCAGTGAGTCGTTTCCATCGGTAAGTTGAAGCTGAGAAAAAAAAACATTAATTTCTTCAGCATTTAAAAAAAAGAAGTATTTTCCATAGTGTATTCTGCTGCATGTTGCGCAATCAAATTTAGCGAATGAGTTGCACATGGTACGTATTTTGCCAACTATTCCTAGATTTTATTCGGTTTTGGAGACCGCTATAGACGCTAGACAGACATGTTATTCGCATTGTCATACGATTCTCCCCTGCAGTCATCGATATTTATATTCAGGTTGGACAAAATTTTACAATGCTGGGTTCCATATCTTCGGCTTTCTGGCCACTGTTGTCTAAAAACTGTATGAACCTCTCGACAGGTGTTCCGGTGTCCGAGCAATACCTAATAATGAATGTTAGTTGATCTGTATGTGTTATATCAGGCGTAGAGTCAACACTGATTGAATAATATTTGACACAATGAATTCGTTTTACGATTTCTTCTAATATGTGGTCCGAAAGCACTTGCAAAAATTCAATACAAATCGTTTTTGGTAAATAAGAACCACAGCCTTTTGAAGCATATTTTTCAATATGTTCTTTTAAAAGATGATCATATTCCGCCAACAACTCTAGTAATCCAAGGTAGTTTTCCATTACTAGTAGAACCAAATTTTTCGTCGGTTTCTCTAAAAGGTAGTGCCCTACTAGATAAGAATTTTATGACACTAACAACTCTTTGTATTATGTTTCGCCAATATGTGGTCTCATGTTTAATCTGTTGTCACAGAGAATCATCGATCTTTGTCATACTCAATAAATTTAAAAAAAAATAAGATGTTCCAAATAAACGATTAACCTTCATGACTGTCACATTTTTCTTTAGCCTTTTTTCAGTCGTCAAATCTAGTAAAAAAGGAAAAAGTGCCATTTTTTTCCTAAAAAGAGTCGACAATATAAGCAAAATAAAGAGCCTGTGCTTTTGGAATAAACTAACCAGTCACGCCAAATTTTTTCCACCATTCTTTAAAACTCTATAGAATAGTGATTTAGTGCAGTACCTGTTTTCCTATTTTTCTTTTTGAAGATTCAAAGTCTAAGGAATTAAGATCCTGTGTTTTAAATTTGTTCAGCACTTCATCTACACAATTTCTTGGCCAGAATTTTAGATCTTGTAAATCAACTCGATTAACACCACTTTCGACCAGAATTTGACGTTCATGAGAACTCTTTTCGGGATCTATTTCGATTTCACAAAGTGGGTCTGAATTTGGTGTGCATGAATCATCTCGACATGATGAAGATCCTGCTGCAAATTTTTATTTTATTAAAACAGTAACTAAAACAATCAAATAAACCTTCTAAAACATCTGAAATTGTTTCAATTGGATCGTCGGGAAAAGAAGGGGTCGTTGGTATACTATCTTGCCTGGATTTGGTAGAAAAAAGCTGAATATTAAGGATTTTCTTTAATACTGCATTTAACTTTTGTTGTTTTTCTAACTTTTGTCCTCCTTCTACGAGCTAAGTGCACCTCCTTCCTTTTCGCTCATTTTTTAGAAACGTCACGAAAACACTTCACTACTAAATAAGTATTAGTTTGAGACTAGTCTCGAAAACTGCATTAACACGACTGACGAGTGACGACATGGCGTGGTGGAGATGGACACGCTGCCGCCAGGCGCAGTGGCGCTGGCCGATTTCCGGAAACATGAAACTTATTTTTGTACAACCTGCTACCGCAGGCACGGATATTATCGGTGACGAGACGAAGTTTTATTACCATGATTTTTCAGAAAATCAACCCCATAAATTTGAAATATCCACATATAGAATTAAAACGTGATGGGAGCGACGTACCGCCTCTCAAAATTTACAGCCGGGGGCTAATAGTCCCATAGCCCTCCCCTTAATTCGGCACTAGCACTCACACTGTAATAGGTGTCAACGAGTAAGTAACCAAAACAAAAAATGATAGCGAGTCAACTAATATTCAGAGCGCGCCCACGCTCTAGCGCTTTCAAAATTTCAGACACGAGCCAGCCCCGACCGATAGCTGACGGACCATCACATGTATCCACAAACAAACGTAGTATCAAAGTATTTACTGATTTACTATTTCTATTGGAAAAAAATATAAATTGAATTATTTCACAGTGGTCATAAAATATTTATTTGAATTTTTTTTAACTCTTACGAATGGTATACTCGGTTCGCTATTCCCAGTCCGAACTGTCTAGTGAATTTAGTAATTATTTGTTTGCGAAGTTAGTTACTTTTTGACAAACTAAAACTGGCTGCAAATTACTATACAACCAAGCACACGTACAAATAGTCAATATCAATAGTAAACAAACTAAATAGTAAATAAAATAGAACTCGAATTACCGACAATTAATATTTATTTATCTGCATCATATAATAAATAGTTATGATAAATTATAACAACTAAAATATTTTTTAAATATATACTACACAAAATTTGATGGGTTTGTATACACTTCCACTATTTGGAATAATTCTTCTTTTTTCAAAGAAAGAAGTCTGCAATAGTAGTATACTAGTATACTGAGAACTACTATAAATACTGAGAAGTAGGAATTGTTGTGTTGTAAGTTTCCGACAATGAATCTGTCAAAATATGCCTGAGCTAAGCGAATGGAGTATAACAATGGTTACATGGACTCTTTGACAGTATATCTACTTCTACTAGATACAGTTTTTCTACTTCTACTAACATTTTAGACAGTTTTTAACAAGGTACAGCTCACAAGTTAAAAAGTTTTTAATGTGTAGAGTGTAAAATACATGTCAGAAATGAACAATTAAACTGAAAGATATATTATAAATTTTATTATAAATACCTAATTATCAAAATATATAGAAATAATGAAGTGTCCAATTAAAGTGAGCACTGTTTACAGTGCACTTTCCAGTGTCAATTATATATTCTAATTTTGGTAGCGTATATTTATGCTATCTTCAAACCCACGGCCGACGACCATTTCCTGAAAGCAACAACAAAGTAGTCTGAATAACTAACCTTTGACCTAGGTGAGTAGCTTTTCATCCGCATAACTGGATTAGTTAACTTATTACGGAAGAAGTGCAATAAATTCACCACGCCACGCCGGTCTGGGCCGACAATGAAGTTGGAGTGGCCTCGGGTATTACCAAAGACTCTCTTATAGTAGTACTAGGTAGTACTATCTTCATGTTTGTTTGTAATTCAAGATTTAATTGTCTGAATGCTTTGAATGCGCCGTGCCATGAATGTTTATGTAACGTGAAGAAAAAATTTTTTCTCGATACATATATGGGTTTGGCTGAAATTATGTATATATATATATATATATATATATATATATATATATATATATATATATATATATTATATATATATATATATATCATTAGTATCAAACTAATTTTTTTATGAACCTAAGCCCAAGAGAATCCACTAAAATATATATATATATATATATATATATATATATATATATATATATATATATTTTATACTATATATTTATAGTATATTTGATACTAGTATATTTGATACTAAGACATTTTTATATTTTTTTTTTCCCACGTTTCGGCAGGAAATCCATACCTTAGTCAAGAAATAATATTGACTAAAAAAACATTTTATGACAGACATAATACGGTTAATTGACTTACCAAGCATGTAAAAATTCGGTATTAACAAGTAGACGTCCCAATTAAAATAATATTTAAAACATAGGACATACCTTATAGGTAAGTCACTACATAGAAGATGTATTTTAAATCTAATGTGTTGTTTATTGATGTTAGTTTATCGTTTAAACAATCAGTTTATTTTAACATCATCGGCGTTCTGAGATTGACTTTTTATGTGTTTTTAAATTAAGTTAAAATATATTTTGTTCAAAATTTTGACATCTTTTTTATCATTTATTGCGTTATTATTTTTTTTTTATTTGTAGAGACTCTAAAAGCTCTCTCTTCTTCCTGTTGGGTTCACTTTTTAGGATCTTGGTTTTCTAAAAATCAAATTTATGTTTTTTTTTTCGTTTTTACATGTTTTGTGAGGGCAATTGAGTTTTTTTTGTCATATTTGTGGGAATGTAATTCGTCAGTTAAGTAGCTGACTGGTTTGTCCAATATAAACGCCATCATAATTCGAGCAGGGAATTTCATATACAACATGCGATCTTTTTAATAGAGGGGTTTTTGTTTTCAATCTTGTAAAATTCCTTTTCAAAAGATTGTGCCCTTTATGAGCAACCGTAATATTATGTTTAGACAGAAGAATTGCAATTTCTTCTGATAATCCTTTTATATAGGGGAGAGACATATAGATTTTCTTTACCGTGTTGGTTTCATTGTTATTATTGTTATTGTAAAATTTATGCAGCGATTTGAAAGTGTTGTCGATAAGATGGCGTGGGTATGAATTCAGTGTTAGTGCTGTTTTTGCTTTTTTTAATGGCCTGAGGTCTATTGATAGGATCGGATAATCTAATAGCTCTATCAGCGAGTCCAATAACTACTGAGTTGTTTTGAGACAGGGGATGATGAGAGTTGAAATTCAGATATCTCGACGACCAGGTTTTTTTGGTGTACCATGAAGTAGTTATAGTGCTGTTTTCTCTATGCAAGGTCAGGTCCAGAAAATTAATTTGATAATTTTATTCAATTTCTAATGTAAATTTTAGTTTTTTGGTGAAAGTTATTGAATTCATATAGTAAATTATCCATTTTATCCTCTAGTGCTGCACCCAAGCAGTCATCTATATAGCGATAGAAAAAAGGTATATCAAAATCTATTTTATTTAAACAATTTCCTCTAGATGCTCTAAAACTAATTGAGCGATAGCACTGGATATGTTAGCACCCAGAGCACATCCATCTGTTTGTTGGAAGATTTTGTTTTTATATTGGAAATAGGTTGACTTTAATGTTTTTTCGACTGCTGGCAGAAATTCTTCTAGAGGGATGTCTGTGAACGCTTTGATTTCATTCCACTTTTTTTTAATAATGTCTTTCGCTAAAGCTATTGGAATATTGGTGTATAAAGATACCACATCGAGAGAAACTAATTTATAATTTGGAGGTAAATGTATATTTTTAAGTTTTAATTTCAGGTGATCAGCGTCTTTTAAATAGTGTGGATTTTTATTTATTACGTTGGAAATAATGTTCTTCAAATATTTTGAAAGGTTTTCAAAAGAAGACTGAATGCATGAAATAATAGGTCGCAGCGGCACACCCTCTTTATGTGTTTTGGGTAGACCGTATATTTTTGGAATTACACCATTATGTATCTTGAGGGAATTAGCAGTGTTTGGTGATATGTAGCACATTTTTTCCCATCTGTCGACTAATTCGTTATTTCTTTTTTGAAAATATATTCGTAGGGTCATTTTTCATTTCACGGTATGTTGTATTGTCATTCAATAGAGAATCCATTTTACTGTCATAGTCTTCGGACTCCATAATAACAGTCTTGTTAGTTTTGTCAGGTTTTAGAACAACTAAATTGGCACACAACTATGTGCGAGCATATCTTGAATCTTAGTATATATTTTTTAGTGGATTTTCTTGGGCTTAGGTTCATAAGAAAAATTGTTTTGATACTGACATTTTTATATCTTTATTCGACGTTTCGGCAGGAAATCCATGCCTCTTTCAAGAAGCAATATTAACTAAAAAAACATTTTATCAAAGACATAATACGGTTTAAAAGTGAAACTTACTAAGCATGTAAAAATTAGGTGCTAACAAGTATACATAGACGTCACAATTAAAATAATATTATGCCGGCCACTCACTATACAGCGGCGTTGTTCAACTTTGTCGAGTTCGAAGAATTGACAAGGATTTTGATCGTGTGTTGAGGAGAAGCTACATGTTGTATAGAAGCCATGTCATTCTGTCTCCGGCTTCTATACAACATGTAGCTTCTCCTTAAAAATTTTAAAGTGTTTGTTTGTCTTAGTGTATTGTATTTTGTATTGTTATATCCAAATTTTACATTTATGACATTCTACTATGTCGGATAGGCCACAACTGACGAAATGCCCCTTAAGATGATCTATTAATCGAAAGTACTTGGGCAAGATTAAATTAATCACCGTGTTCGATAGTTGCCTTGTATACACTCAAAGTTTAAATTAATATTATACACACTAATAATAATAGTAATTAGGTAATAATACACACTAATTTTGTTCTAAAAAGAACAGATTTTATTAAATAAGTAAAAATATAAACCATGAGGTATTCACTTTAAATTCAAAATATTAAAGTATAAAAAGTGTCAACACTGCAACTGTCAAATAAGTGTTACCAATTTATGCCAAAATATCACCTTCGTTCGATTAAAGTTACAGTGTGTTCCGAACAACAAATTTTCTTTATAAAAACGCTTTATAATGAATTTATACAAATTAAATGAAACATATTATTGTGTATTTCTTTAAGTTAACATTAATAGAAATCATTAAATATTATTTCCACGTGTATATAATAAAATATGTCTAGTAGCTGTAATGACAGTGTACTCGGCAAAGTGATTCTAAAAAAGAACACACCTACCGCCTAAATATTTCATATTGGTATCATGTGACCTCACGAGCTATGACGCGGATAACGTGCAACGGTAAGTAAATTAGATGAAGTATATGTATACTTGTTAGCAGCGAGTGGCATGGATTTCCTGCCGAAACGTCGAAAAAAAAATATAAAAAAAATGTCTTAATTTTTTATGAATCTAAGCCCAAGAAAATCCACTAATATATATATATACAGTGTAGGTAAAATTTTAAGGTCGGTATGGTAAAATTTAACAGGATATCTAACGCAGATATAAAATCATATTTTCAATGAATTAGACAAAGATAACAATCATATTTCCCCTTCGTCTCCCCTCCTAAAATCCTTTTAACACTCATTGGCCATTGCCCATTAGTGAGACGATTAGTTCCGATCAGATATTCTCTGGTTCCGATCCTAATATACCTAAAAAACTAGAGGTGGGTCTTCTCGTTTTTTTAATTTTTATCGGAACAGTTTTTCGTAAACTGTAACTAGTTGATTGTTTACCAGTATTCAAATTAGCGAGTACACAAACATATTAGCTATTATCGTTTATGTGTATAAGTATTGAAATAAAAGAACCTAACGAAGGATATATTTATTGTAACTTGAAAAATAAATTAAATAATACAAATGGTACTTAAATAGTTACATTTACATTACACATTATTAAATCGCGAATCGTCTAAATTGACATTTAAAAACATAAGTTTTTCCACTTTTCTTGTTAATCGCGTTCTTCTTTTATTTAAAATTATACCAGATGTTAAACATGTGTTCACAAGGAAAAGATTTTGTTACAATACTACAACATTTTATGAATATAGTGGTTAAGTTACGATATACATGGCGATGGTTTTTTCACCACGGTAATGGACAGTTCCAATCTCCGTTCGAAATTGTTTGTGGGTAATATATCATCAGACAATTACATGTCGACTTCTTTTATACCTCTCGATACAGGTGTATGTTTAGATGAGTCATGTCCAATTAATTCATCAAAAATACACCATGGACTTAAGTCATCTTTATCAGTTTCTTTTTCTTGGACTGATTGATTTTCAAGATTTACTAAACTTTTCGTTTCATCCGTTTTCCATAGTTAAAGAACCAGCTTTTAAAAAGTTTGCAGGGTGGATTCCTGGATATAAACCGCCAACAAGAAAAACTTTGTCAGGTTCATTACTTCAGGAATGTTATGTCAAAAGTGAGCAAATTATTAGATCGCAAGTTGTTAAAGAAGTAGAAAATATCTGTATTACTACTGACCTCTGGACATCTGGAGTAACTGAGAGTTACTTCGCATTAACAGGACAATATTTAACACAGGACAATAGTTTTTATGTCAATTTAGACTATTCGCGATTTAATAATAACGTGTAATGTAAATGTAAGTCCGATTTACTATTTGTATTGTTTAGTTTAGAACAGAATATTTAAAACAGAATATTTAAAAATTGGAGGAAATACCACAGATCTGAGGCTTGAAAACGCAGTCATAAAAGGCTGCAACCAGTATAAATATCTAGGAAGCATCATATCAGCAGATGGCAGAGTTAAGATAGATGTACAAAACCGAATAACCCAAGGGAAAAAATGCATCCGAATACTGAATTCATTACTGTGGTCTAATAAAATAAAGATGCATACCAAACTTCGCGTATACAGAGCAATTGTAGAACCAATTACCACATATGGTGCCGAATGTTGGACGATGACAAAGAATGAACGAGATAAAGTAGACGTTGTGGAAATGGATTATCTTAGAAGGTCATGTCGAGTATCGAGAATGGAAAGAATCAGGAATGAGGAAATACGAAACCGTACAGGAATTAGAGATACTCTTTCAGATAGAATACAAGGAAGGCAATTACAATGGTATGGTCACGTGATGAGAATGGAGGAGGAGCGGTGGCCAAAGAAAGCCTTAATGTATGTTCCGCCAGAAAGAAGGAAAAGGGGAAGACCACCAAATTCCTGGAGAAGAGAAATTACAAAAACAATGCAATCTAGAGGCTTAGAAGAGGGAGATTGGGGAGATAGGAAAAGATGGAGGCTGAAATGCGGGAAGCGGCAATCGCCGTAGTACCCCCGTTATATGATGATGATGATTGTTTAGTTTATTTTTCAAGTTATAATAAATATATCATTAGGTTGTTTCTTTCACTTCAAAAGATATTATACACATAAACGATAATAGCCGTTATGTTTGTTTATGTAGGTACTATCTTACTTGAAACTACTTTTAAACAATCATAGTTACTTGTTTATGAAAATTAAAATTTTTAAATGCTTTTTAGCATTCAAAAAAATTTAAATTTGTTTGGAATCCTGAGAAAACTAACAAATATTTTTGAAAAATTTAAATGCAGAATGAAAGATTACATTATTACCGAGGGCCGAAGGTCCCTTAGAATAAACAAAAAGTTTTTTTAATGAGATATTTGAAATTAAAAATCACACTAAATTTTGTTTTTTTTTTTCATCCCTATAACTTATTAAAATAAACATTATAGAAGTTTTCAGGGACTTTCAGCTCTCGGTAATAATGTATTGTTTCATTCTGCGTTTAATTTTTTCAAAAATATTTATTAGTTTTCTCAGGATTCGAAAAAAATGAATGCATTTAAAAAACATTGCCCCGAAATTTTGCACCTACGCTCTTAACGATAAACTAGCACGACCCACCTCTACTTCTCGTTACACGATCTTTTGACCAGACGACTATCTAGACTAGACGTTGCCAAATAAATTAGTGTATGAATATTTTTTAATTTGGCGTTATTGTATGCATGTTTAATTGTTTATTATTTCATATTGGGAAATTATTTTGATGTTTAGATTTTTAGTTCGGAAATCGTACTTAAAATACGAAACATTAATAAATTTTATTTATATAAAACGATTTCCGAAATGGAAATCAAAATGTTATATTACAATTATTGTAAAGAAAACTTGTGGCATATTCCCAATAAAAAAAACAGTAACCTGCCATTTAAATCAATTTCGCCCAAATTTGATTATCTTGAGCATTTTATCTTCTTGATAGAACATTGTTCAAATGCAAAAAAAGACAACAGGTCAAATAAAACCAATAAGTTTGGCAACGTTGAATTTCCCCTTTTTTAATATTTCCATTCGGCGATATAAAGGGCGTACCTAATATACCTCTCTCTTTTTAAACAGCTGTTTCTCACTCCATCTCACGTAAGGTCCATACCGACCATAAAATTTTTCCTACACTGTATATATATATATATATATATATATCTATATATATATATATGTGTGTGTGTGTGTGTGTGTGTGTGTGTGTAGAGTTCTAAATATTCGTATATTAATTAAAGTATAAAATTAATGAAGTATTAATATTTCATTCATCAATAACTTGCAGAACAAGCTTGTTCGTGATCAATTGATCTATAGTTGAAGTTTATTACACAGTTGGATATTTTAACATCTCCCACTTTTGGTCAGTTAAATCATTATCCTTATTTTGTTTGCTAGTTCGTTGTAGGTTAGACAGTCCGGTTTCTTTCTTTGTAGCTCTTATAATAAAAGGTTTTTTACAGGTTGGGTAGTTAACCCAACGCCCAAACCCCCTTTTCGGAGGGCCATTACACCCGCTCTCCTCAGTTACCGATCCAACTTTCCACCCGTGTTGGATACTCTAGTTGGGTTGGTCGGTTTATGGGGGACACCAGCGGGTGAGAGGCGGATTTGAGTAGAGAGGCTAATTGGAGTAAACTGGAATCAACTCCATGTTTTCGCATTCTACCCCTTTATCCCCGTTATTTTAAATACATATTGAAATTTATTAAATTATAAATACGTAAGAATAATACAGTAGAATTTTTAAAGAAAGCCTTATGTGATAAATTATTTTTGATTGCATATTTGAAATTTGCTTATCAAAATACACAAGAAATAGTGGAAATAATATATGGGACAAAACGTGTGTTTTCCAGTGTAAGTAATATTTTTCCTAAATTATTTTCCTATTACACTGACTATTTCATTCTCCTTGTAGGTAATATTTTGAATTATATATTTTCAAATAAAAAGCAGTAGAACTAAAAATAACAATCCTTTATATGATTTTTTGTTTTAAAATCGTAAAAGATATTTGCTAATTAGTAAACTGGTAAGTAATATAATTTTAGAGGCTATGTTTCACCTACTGTATACTTACTCATTAATGGACCGGTTGGTGTTAAATATCTGTCGTAAATTGCAATAGGATGAATATCATAATGGTTAATACCTATTGAAATTCAAGCACAACTTTACTGTTATGATATTAAATAGAGGAAAATAATAAGCCGCACAACCAAATATAGCATTAGTATTTCGTAATTAGATATTGCAGATTTTTTACCATAAATAATTGTAGAATGTAAAAACAGTTACAATTCTTACATAATAAGAAAATATAATTATTTTAACATGTAAAATTACATGTTGAGCTATATTGAGTAAGTATGTATACAAAAAGTCTTAACTAGAAATACATTGTTTTACACAAGTTTTTAAAATTAGCGGAACACATTTAAGAACCAAGTTTTTTTAAAAACTTTGTCACTGGAACGCTGACGTATTAGCTCCGGTAATTAACCATTAACCATTAACCCATTCGCTACCATGTTCCAAATTTGGAACGATTGTTAGTTTCGCTGCTGCTACAAGATGTCACGTTGGTCACAAGATGTCACTGTTGGTCTTAAATCTGATAAACTATTTTTGTTCGGTAGTGTCAAAACAACACGTCCATACTGAATTTACTCACTGGTTTCGTATAAGTGGCATTTGTTTTGTGATTCATATCAAAATTTCAAGGAAGATACAGTTGTATAACTTCTAGTTCGATTATATCTATTTTCTGGTGTGAAATATTACGATCGTGGGTAAGTTTTTTCTTTTTAGTTTGGTATTATGGATGTGAAAACATTTTATGGAAAGAAAACGAGTTGTTCAGCTGATACTCTGAACAATCTAATCGATGATCTAAATAAGAAGCAGAAGGAGTTTGATTCTGCAAACATATACATTTATCCTCCAGCGGAAGATTCTGATGGAGATTCTGAATCATCGGATGATGTGAATTTCAATGATTTTTCTGATAAGTTTTCATCAAAGATACTGAACGCCCCAGCTGAGGCAACTCTTATTTCACAATGTGAGACACAAGACGCTGAAGATATGTTCTCGACGAGCGATGATGAACTTCCAATAAATGTGGGTCAATCTAATAAAAGAGCGAATAAATCCAATAGACAAAACGACTGGAAAAGGGGTGACTTGTTCCTAGATAATCATCAAGAAAATATCTCACTTTCAAATCGAAATAATGTTCACTGTGAAAGTGCAGTCGATTTCTTTACACTTTTTTGGTGTGATAATTTCTTTGAATACATAAAAGACGAGACTATAAAGTATGCCCGACACAAAAATGCAAACACATCATTTGGGGTTACGATTGAAGAACTCAAAGTATTCTTTGCAATCCTACTGATTTCTGGTTATTCCCAAAGGCCTCGGAAAGATATGTACTGGAGTTTGGATTTGGATCTCAGAAACGAAGCAATCGCCAACGCAATGCCGAGAAATAGGTTTAGAGAAATTTTGCAAAATTTACATTTTTCAGATAACACTAAGCTACAAAAAATGATAGTTTGCTAAAATAAGAACAACTCATAGAACATTTAAACAGTTCATTTATAAAATATGTGCCGGTTGGTGAAACCATATCAGTATCTGTTGATGAATCCATGGTACCGTACTACAGCCACCATAGCTGTAAACAGCAGTATTCAAGGGAAACCTATTAGATATGGGTTTAAATTTTGGTCTCAGAATGTATCAAATGGTTATCTTGTGGGTACCGAACCTTACCAAGGGAAAGGAACCTTACTAGGAGAGAGTAACTTGGGGCTAGGTGGATCTGTAGTTACAACTTTTGCCGAGAGGGTGAAGCATAATTTTCCAGATCAAAAATTTTACTTTTTTATTGACAACTTTTTTACCGGACTTCCACTGATAAAGGCCATGAGTGAATTGGGATATGGTTGCACGGGCACCATTAGACATAATCGAATTGGGAAATGCGCGTTGAATAAAAACGCAATGAAAAAGTCAGTTAGAGGATCCGCTGATTCATAAATAAGTTCTGATGAAGATATAATAATTATCCAGTGGAAGGATAATGCCATCGTTCACGTGGCTTCAAATTGTTATGGCGTTCAACCTACAAAATCGGTACGTCGTTATTCTGCAGCAGAAAAAAATATATAATGGTAGACGTTCCCTACGCAATTCAGCAGTATAATACTCATATGGGAGGTACTGATTTAATGGATAGAAATATCGCTAACTATAACCAATTCAATACCACAATAACATTCAATCTAACGCTGATGAATTCGTTGAAAGTATGCGTCCATTGGATTTATTAGGGTTTACAAGAAGCATTGTGGCAACATATCTACTATTCAACCCTCGACAACCAAAACCTGATAAGACAAAATTAGGAACATTATTTCGAAAAATTCCAGGATCTGTTTCACAAAATATGTCAGTTTCTGCATTACCCAATTCCTTTAAAACAAAACAGATGCATAATTTGTAAAACAAACACCACTTTTGGATGCGGTATTAGTAAAATTAATGTACATCCTATTAATTGCTTCAAATCTTTTCATGAAAAAAATTAATAGATCCTCTCAAAATGTTATCATTTTTTATCTACTAAATGTTTAAGTTTAAATTGACGTTGTTGATTTTTTATTACCTATTTATGGCCATGTTCCAAAATTGGAACAAAAAATTTTTTAGACATAGGGCTATTGTGAAAAGATTAAGAATTTTTTAAATATTTTTCTATAAGTTTCAGAACATAAAATTGACCTGTAGAAGCTATAAAATTAAAAAAAAAAGTTTGGCAGCGAATGGGTTTAAACATGTATAGCTCCGATATTTAACACGAAATTTCGGGCAGTATAGAGTTGACTTTTGAACAAAGTGAGTTTTTGTTAGATTATTGAGTGTGCTAATTTAACGTAGGTATATAAAAAATATTAAACATTATCGACAAATTTTGAAATATAAATCAAGTTGTACCTATATAAGACCTATATAAACAATCAGCGCTACGAGGTTCGAGTGGTTGAATTGGTTAGTAGCGAGGTGCGAGGAAATTTACAGTAAAAAAACAATAGAGATAATTTATTATCTTTGCAATAAAGTATATCAAATGTTAACCTTGGTGATAGAAGCTAGCCGAGATTTATTCAAATAGCTGAGAGAAAATGATCGAGACAAAATGTCGTAAATGTAAACAACGCTGAGACAAGTCTCAATTATTTTCTGATAGATCTCGCAGGAGTTGGCCGGCCGTCTACTTTTTAGCAGTCTCTCGGTATACTCGGTGCTGTTTATTTTACGTTGTAGAGTGTTTACAATAGGTAAAATGTCCGATAATAAAAAAAGAATGGTCATATTGCAGAAGTGACCGAATTAAATGCTTGCTATGAACAACTCCCTTGTTTGTGGAGTGTACAATTTAATACGGAATTCTCTATCTATCTAATTAGCCTTCTTCGGTCCATCTTTGAACATAGGCCTCCCCAATCCTTTTCCATTCTTCTCTGTCTATCGCTACAGTCATCCACCTAGAGCCCACGTGCTTCTTGATATCATCTGCCCATCTCATTTGGGGCCTTCCTCTGTTTCGTTTATATTCCACGGTCTCCAACTTATAAGAATTTTGTTCCATCGGTCTTCTTTTTGTCTTATATTGTATCCGGTAAATCTCCATTTCAATTTTGCAACTTCTTGTCTAACATCCCTCACTTTTGTTTTCTCTCTTATCCACTTGTTTTTTCTTTTTATCCATTAGTCTTATGTGCAACATTTATCTTTCCATTGCTCTTTGGGTTTTTATGATTTTGTCCATGTTTGCTTTTGTAAATGTCCACGTTTGGGAACCATAAGTAAGAACAGGGAGTACGCATTGATTGTATACTTTGGTCTTAAGATGCTGTGGATATCTTTTATTTTTAAGAATGTAGCTTAGTTTGCCAAATGCCGCCCATGCCAGTCTAACTCGTCTCTTTATCTCTGCTGTTTGGTTCTCTTTGTTATGTTTTATAGTTTGACCAAGATATATATAATCCTGAACTTGTTCTATTTCATCTTGTCTGATTCTCATTGTGATGTCTTCATCTGTATTTGTTATGGTTTTGGT
The DNA here is from genome assembly GCA_918026665.1 of Diabrotica balteata. Lineage (NCBI taxonomy): Eukaryota > Metazoa > Arthropoda > Insecta > Coleoptera > Chrysomelidae > Diabrotica > Diabrotica balteata. Next base: position 96,314,680 of record OU898278.1, on the reverse strand, counting down.
CTTGCTGTAATTCATATTAAGGCCTATCTTTCCAGCTTAATACGGAATTAAAGAAAATTAATTCTAAAAAATCAGGACAAGCAAGTGATGACAATTATGACACAAAATGGCCTTATTTCAAAAATTTATTGTTTATAGAAACTAGTTTACAGACATGACAAACAACTGGAAATATGGTAAGTACATATGTTATTTTTTGCAAATATGTAGTACTCTGGGCTACTTACAGATTTTTCTCCTTTTTTACATACATTTGTACTGCCAAGGAACTTCTCCGTCTAGTAAATTAAAATAGTCTCTAAACTCATTGCCTTCGCAGTATTTACAGTAATTATTAGATCCCTGTTGGGAACGGGTAGCAAATTATTATATGGAAGTCGCCCAATTCTAAAACTACCATTTTACAATTTCACCATTACCATCTTCTCTGTCAAATACATTATCTGTTGCATGAAATTTACTTGAAGATTTTTTTGTCATCAAAAAAGTATGTAACATGCATACAGTTAATATTACAGAATCCGTTCTTTCGGGCTTAAGAAGGATAGGCTTTCGTAAAACACGGAAAACGCTTGATACTATGCCGAAAATATTTTCCATCATTCGACGTGCTCTCGAAAGCCTATAATTATAAATTCTTGCTGAGCCTGGTATATTTGTTGCACTATAAGATTTCATGATATATTCTTGAAGTGGAAAGCGTCATCTGCGACAACTATGTGGGGTACCGCTAGTTGTCGTCCAGGCAATGGCTTCTTTGGTAGATTTATACCACTTCGCTGGATTATACCAGGCATAGCACTAGCGGCAAAAACACCGCCATCGGAAATACGTCCATTGCATCCAATATCGACAAGTAAAAATTTGTAATTGGCGTCTACCAATGCCAAAAGTACCACGCTGTGAAACCCTTTGTAATTAAAAAAATAACTCCCTGAATTTGGAGCCGCTTGTATGGTGACATGTTACCGTCTAATGCACTTCTACAGTGTGGAAAATTCCACTTTTTTTCAAAATCATAACTTATCTTTAACCATTCTTCATTTTGTTGTTGTCATGTGAAATAGAATAGCATTAAAAGACAAATTCTTTTTTAGGTTAAAGTTAATTATTATAATGTTGTGACGTCCTCCTCGTAGGAGTCACTATCCGGTAGCTTTTGGACAGTCAGAGACAGAGTTCAAAATAAAAATAAAACTTTATTGTCTTCCTTAAATTAAATTGACAAAAATCTTATGTACATATTTACAATTTAGTTTAGTCTTCTCAGTACCTGGCCTATTTATTCAAATTAAGTTTGACCTTGTCGTATGAAATTAGTGTTATCGGCAATCAAGTGTGTTTTCGGAATTTTACGTGAACGATGTGTCGATTTAATAACAGCGGACGATAGGTACAAAGGAAAGAAAGAAACTCAACACGTCCCTCAAGTGATTCGGGTTAATAGGACACTCCTCGACAGTCTCAACACGACTGCTTCGGAGTACGGGTAATGGAGAGCTCAACACGCTCTCCGGATAACGGCGGTATGGAAACAACTTGTGAACTCAACACGTCCACAAGCCGGGGTAGGGGAGAAGAGAACCTTCAGTCAACACCTGACGATTCTGCCTCTATGAGGAAATAATGCGGTTTATATAGCAAAGTTTTGCCCTTTCTACTGTCGATACACTCCTACTTCATGGGTTGGTTCGCGCGCACGCTGGTTTAACGGTGATGGCTTGGACCTCATCGTTACACCCCCTCTTCCTGGGAAAAAAAAATTTTTGGAACAAATTTTTTTTTATTTTTTATTCCTTGCCAGGTACTTGGTTACCCTAAAAAACAATTTACAATACATCGAAATAAAAAATGTCCGCCCTAAAAAAAAATAAATATCGTCTTCTTAAAAAAAATCGTCTTTCTTTAATAGGTACACCCAACTAACCTTCGACGTTTCCGGAGCGTCTGTCATTTTTGAACTGTGAATCACCCTGTATTTGAATAAAGTTTGAAATGCAGTACTGTCTCATGAAAATAAAATTCGGAATTCGGTCGGTATTATTGTTTAAAACGAATTTTTCTGCTCGGGCGCCATCTGTGACGTCCTCTCGTAGGAGTCACTATCCGGGTAGCTTTTGGACAGTCAGAGACAGAGTTCAAAATAAAAATAAAACTTTATTGTCTTCCTTAAATTAAATTGACAAAAATCTTATGTACATATTTACAATTTAGTTTAGTCTTCTCAGTACCTGGCCTATTTATTCAAATTAAGTTTGACCTTGTCGTATGAAATTAGTGTTATCGGCAATCAAGTGTGTTTTCGGAATTTTACGTGAACGATGTGTCGATTTAATAACAGCGGACGATAGGTACAAAGGAAAGAAAGAAACTCAACACGTCCCTCAAGTGATTCGGGTTAATAGGACACTCCTCGACAGTCTCAACACGACTGCTTCGGAGTACGGGTAATGGAGAGCTCAACACGCTCTCCGGATAACGGCGGTATGGAACAACTTGTGAACTCAACACGTCCACAAGCCGGGGTAGGGAAGAAGAGAACCTTCAGTCAACACCTGACGATTCTGCCTCTATGAGGAAATAATGCGGTTTATATAGCAAAGTTTTGCCCTTTCTACTGTCGATACACTCCTACTTCATGGGTTGGTTCGCGCGCACGCTGGTTTAACGGTGATGGCTTGGACTCATCGTTACAATGTAAACTTTATTTCTCCTTTTAGGAACAATGTGATGAAGGGGAAAAGCTCTGTCAGCATCTTTGGAGAATATAAATGAAGAAAGCATGTCTGACTCCATAAAAAAAAAAACCCAAAAAAGCCAGTCGCCGGTGAAAAAGAAAGCGAAGATAGACGATAAGGAGGATTACTTGCGAAAACACGAAGCGCACTTTCAAATGATGAGTATGATATCTTCGGTTCGTCTATTGCTGGTGAGCTTAGGGCATTGCGTCACGATTTTTTGAGAAGAAAATTAAAGAGAGGGATTGAGAAACTCGTTTTGGAAATTGCAAAGGAGGATGAAGAAATGAGTTCCTTAGTACAATTTTCAAATATCAACTTCCACTACATCAACGTTTGACTACAATCCTAAATCCAATTTAGGTCAGAGCTCTGTGTATACTTGCCAAATGAGTATACTGATCTCTAATTTATTATATCAATAATAATTCGCTGTTGGGCGTGAAAAAGGGGACAAGTCAATTTTTGATGAAAACGGGATTAACTCAAATATAGGTTAAAAAAAAGTATGTTTTTAATTGTCTGTAAAAGGGGACTAGTCAATGTAGCTGAATTTGTATGTAAAGTTGATTGTTTCAAAAGAGGCACTTACAAAATAGTACATAAAGTTAACACATGTTAACATATTCCTTTTGGCACTGCCCATATCAGTATTTCTCTTAGTGAATAATGAGACAACTTGACTTGCCCCCTTATTCACGGTTAGCTTTTAATGTAACGAGGAACCAACTTAACACACATAACCTATAAATTAGTATGCAAAACGAGTCATAGTTGTGATTATTATTGCAAAATAAAAATAGTTGTTTAAATTAGTAATACCAATATAATAAGTGAAAATTAAAAAATGTCTAGAGGAAAACAAATTCTAAATATGCTAAATGCCGATGGTAAGTAAAATCATAATTTATTTTCCACTGGTAGTGTAGAATATTTTTACTGTAATCTAAAATTATCCAGTTGTTTCTGTATGTATAATGTGTACACAGAATATATAAAATAAATGGGATATTGTTTTACAGATGAACAAGAGAATGTTCGTATATATCGTTCAGATAAGGAAACTGTATTAGAAAATTGCAATAAAACATGTACAAATGCTGACAATTACTTGGAAGGGATTATACCAATGCAGAAAACCTTTCCTTCTGGTAAGTAATAAATAATTTTATTAAAAGTGGGTACACGTAATACAAACTATGGAAGAAATTATATGAACAAAAACAAAATGCGCATTTAGTGTCGTTCTTTTTGTTGTTTGCTAATAAAAATTTTATTAGCTAATTTTATTTTTGTTGTATTTTAGGGCGAGCGCCCACCAAAGTGGCGTGGCAGTGGCAAGTAGCAAGTAGCACGCGTCTAGCATAATGTAACCAATGAACACGAATGATTCAGTTTACACCAAAATGACAGTGACGTCATTCATTCTAATCATTCGTTTGGATTGGTTACATTATGCTAGACGCGTGCTACTTGCTACTTGCCACTGCCACGCCACTTTGGGTGGCGCTCGCCCTAAGGGGGAGCGCCCACCAAAGTGGCGTGGCAGTGGCAAGTAGCAAGTAGCACGCGTCTAGCATAATGTAACCAATCCAAACGAATGATTAGAATGAATGACGTTACTGTCATTTTGGTGTAAACGGAATCATTCGTTTTCATTGGTTACATTATGCTAGACGCGTGCTACTTGCTACTTGCCACTGCCACGCCACTTTGGTGGGCGCTCGCCCTTAGAGCAACATGCCCGAGATGAGTCTGAGATGTCCTACGCCAGTAGCGTTGCTGCATCACTTCCAGATGAAATTCAGGATCTATTAGATTTTTCATCAGATGATAGTATTGCAGATCCAAATTTTGTCTCTGCGAAGGATGAAAAATATGATAGCTTTGCCGCGGACAGCGATATAGTAGAAAGAAAAAAAGAAGACCCAATTCAGAAGAAGATATAAATAATACTGCAGTAGACAAATATAACTTAGACGGGCAAGTCCACGAGAAAGTTAAAAAACGCACGAACAAAGAAACGAGAAAAATGAGACAAGAGAGACGAGAAAAACGAAATTTTGGTAAGGTGTATGTTACAAGAACTGGAAAAGAGATTAAAGAAAAAACTATGCAAGAACTGAAATTATGTAGAAATAAGTGCAAGGAAAAAATAAAGGACGAATTTCGCTTGCAACTTTTTAAAGAATTCTGGGAAATGGGAAGCTACAATCGTAGGTTAGAATATATAGCTGCTCTCATGGATGTTAAAGAGAAGAGTTCTATGCGAATTAGGTGTTCTGACCCAAGCAAACAACGGTACCGACAGCATACCATAATTTATCATTTCCCTCTTCATGGCGTTCGTTCTGTTGTTTGCAAGGACTGTTTTATGAAAACTTATAATATTAGTAAGAAATTCATAGAAGTTATAGTAGCGAAAAAATGTTCTCAAATATCAGGCGTAATGACATTAGACCAACGAGGATATCATGAAAATCGGAAGAAGGTATCAGATGATGAAAAAATAAGGGCAAGGGATCACATTTTATCTATCCCCTTATATGAAAGTCACTATACAAGAAGGCAGTCATCGAGGAAATATTTACCTTCAAACTACACACTCACTGCTATTTATGAAGCTTACAAGAAGATTTACCCATATAATTTTATTAATCGTAAAATGTACGAAAACATATTTCACAGCCTTAACATCACTATAAAGAAACCTAAGAAAGACACATGCGGTAAATGTGACAAATTAAAAATGAAAATTACTATGTGCAATGAATGAGGATGAAATAAAACTACTAAAAGAAGAGTTAAACGAACACCATTTACAAGCTGATCAAGGATATAAAAACAAAGAAGACGATAAATTTTTGACTAAGGATAATGCTAAAATGAAAACTATTACTTTTGATCTCCAGCAATGCCTGCCAACACCAGACCTCCCAAAGTGGTGTGAGTCGTTTTACAAGAGGCAATTGTGGACATTTAATCTTACAGTTCACGACTGTGATAACTCACAAGCCCACTGCTATTTATGGCATGAATCTTTAGCAAAACGGGGCGGAAATGAAATTAGTTCCTGCCTATATCAATACCTAACAAAAGATTTAGATCCTAAAGTTGAACACGTAATAATGTATTCAGACTGCTGTCCTGGCCAGAATAAGAACAGGTTCATAACAGCAGCTTGTTTAACTGCTTTACAATGCTCTGCAAATTTAAAAATTATTGAACACAAGTTTTTAATACCAGGCCATACACATATGGAGTGCGATACGGATCATAGTTTAATAGAAAAAAAGAAGAAAAAATTTAGTAGTCAAATAGAACATCCACATGATTGGGCTCAACTAATTCGGCAAATAGGGAGGAAACGTCAATTTTTAGTTACAGAAATGCAGCGCTCTGCGTTTCTTAATTTTGGTGGCTTATTTAATTCTGTATTAGTTAACCGCAAAACTGATACTCAAAATAACAAGATAAACTGGAGACAATTTCGTTGGTTACGGTATGAAAAATCTAACCAGTTTCAATACAAGTTGTCCTTTGACAAAGAAGAACCTTTTAAGACCGTAGATTTAGAAAAGAGGGGAAAAGCGGCTATAAATTTATTACCCAAGGAGGCATATAACAAGCCTGTGCCGATAACGATAGAAAAGAAAAAGCACCTGATGGACTTACTGCCGTATATATCAGAATCACTGTGGGACTTTTACAAAAATCTACCCACAGATAAAGACTTAGCTGATGTGCTCCCGGATTCATCAACTTCTGACGACGATTAAAAGTTTGAAGTATCTTGTAGCTAGATTTGTATGCATAAGTAATTTATGTTTAATGTTTTTAGTACATAAATATATGTAGCACTTAAGTAAGCTTGTATTAACGTAATAAAATTTTCCATTATCCTGTTATCGTTATTATGTTCAACTACAAAGGGGGTAAGTCATGTGAGTATTTGTGAAAAACGAGGTAAGTCAAACAAATATCGTTTTAAACATATTTTTTTCCCAAATACTCAGCAAAAAAATCTTAATCCATGTAGGAAAAGTACATGTAAAAACAAATTTCAAGTAGATTATCATTCAAAACATCTGTAAAAAACATCATTTTTTTGTAAAATTTTAAATAGTGTTTTTCTCGTTTTCACATTTTATGACTTGTCCCCCTTTTCACGCGCAACAGCGAATTGATTATTGTAAGCAATTAATTTAGAATCTATTTAGTTTAATAAAGGTTTCTTTAATTTAAAATCACTTACCTTTAAATAATCCTTTAAGCCAATGGCAATGGCTTGACACACTTCATATTGCAGACTTTGATATGCGAAATAGATAGCTCAAACTAATGTAGCTGTTACCTAAAATTTATTGTTTTTTTTTACCTCTTCTATCACAGAAAAATAAAAGTTTTATACCTGTGGTTAAATATCTTAAGGTGACAAGCACATTTTCATTAACTGAAATTGCTTCTCTCATTTTGGTGTCATTTTTTTGGATCAATGGCCCCATCAAATTTATTAAATTATCGATATCTGTTGACGACATTCTCGCGAAATTTTGTAATTGTATTGAATCTTCAACTTTTAGCTCATTTAGCTAACTGAAACTAGACGGTAGACGGACAGAAAAAGTGTCGAGAGATCTTAATTCTCTTATGTGTCTAAACAGAACAGCAATTTATATCAGAATTTTTTCTCAACTATAGATATCGGGTATTTTATTGCGTGACACTTATATCGTAGTGAAAACTTGCAAGGACATTTATTTCTCGATACGTGAGATATCTATAATGATATAAATCTCTAGTATAAACGTACCTTTATAGGCATGGTTACGACGTGGTGTCCACATGGACGGGTGCTATCCCCGTCCATGTGGGACAGATTACAAGTTACTCTCAAACTAATAGAAACATATTGCAAGGAACACTTACTATCTATAAAATACTAATAAGACAGAGATGGTTCTCTTCACCAGAAAAAGAAGAATCGCGGGCTTAATACCTCCAAGGATTTTAAAACTATAGTCTAAACGTTTTTGATAAGGTGAAATAGCTTGGTATTTCCCTTGACAGAAAGTTAACATGGAACTCTCATTTAGATGGTAGAGCTAAAAGAGTATTTATTGCCTATGAGCAATGCCGATGTACGGTTTGCACGCACCTGGGGCCTATAAAACTGTCATTAGGCCAATGCTAACCTCCGGAGCTATTGCTTGGGTGCCAAAAGTGTTACAGGCAATAGCGATCAACAAACTAAACCATATATAATTAAATAAAAGGCAGATATCGAGCACAGTTTTTTTGTGCTCTCGCTGTCAGAGCATCTTCAGGGGCGTTTTGTCAAAATGTAGTCTATCCAGCACTTGTCTGAATGATTAGTATATATATATATTTATATATACTATAATATATATATATATATATATATATATATATATTAAATAATTATATTTACACAAACTAACACTAGACAAAAAACAAAGCGTTTGAAAAGTGTACATTGTGTGGTGAGAGCAGGAGAGCTAGAATATTCTCAACAACATGAAAAGGGATGTAAAGAAGAAAACGGATAAAAATACGACTGGTGATAAAAAAAAATAAAATAAAAAAATAAAAAGAAAATAAATAAAAAAAATTCAGTGGGTTCAAAGGATTACCTAATGCTGTGGTACTACGACGTGTCTAAATAAGGAGTTTAGAAATTATGAACAGCATAAAAAGAAGAAAAACTAGAATATTTGGGTCACATAAATCCAGATGGAGAAAAATATGAGCTACTGAGAATTAGTATGCAAGGAAGGATCCGAAGGGAAGAAGACGCATCTCCTGGCTGAGGAACCTTAGAGAATGGTTTTTAACTGTTGTTCACTACACTACCGAATTTAAAAAGAAATTGCAGTGTTCAAAAAAAATCCCTGGGGGATGGTCCATTGGAACTAACAATGGAGAAGTGAATAATCTAGAAAATACTAGATCAGCTAGTACCACTTCACAAATGCCCTAATATATAGGAACGCTGACAAAACGCCCAAAGAACAAGACATTTAAGTTAGAGACTGAGGAAACTGAAAGTTTATCAACACAAGAGTTGCAACGACTTGTTTTTTTTTTTTAACAATTAAACGTTGTTAGACTTCAAGCGCAAAGGAAAAAGTTCTGATAGAAAGATTGACAAATATTTTGCCATATCGAATTCATGAAAAAAGTTTTGAAGCAGAAGTGGATAGTAGCCGCATCACGAGAATACATAGACTTGTAATGTATTTGTAATTTCCGAATGAATTGTACTGTAATTTTTAGTTTTCTAAAACAAATTAAAAAAACATTTGTTTTCTTAATTTTGTATTAAAAGTTTTACTGTATAAATACCAAAACAACAAAAAATTATTATATATTGTAGTACCTATCTATGACACAAAAATAAACAATGAAATTTAAGTCAGTAAACAAATTAAGTGATATCCCTGAAGATTGGTTAGTCGAATTCATAACACTGTCCGAATTCATAACACTACCAAAAAAACAACGTCCGAAAAACTGTAGCGATTATAGAATAATAAGCCTTATGAGCCGCACTTTGAAAATATTTCTACGCATCATCCACAGTAGAATCAGAGATAAATGTGAAGAAGATCAGGATGAAATACAATTTGGCTTCAGAAATGGACTGGGAACTCGGGACGCCCTCCTTTGCACTAAATGTATTACTGCAGAAATGTAGAGATCAAAGGAAAGACGTCTTTGTTGTATTTATTGACTATGAAAAGGCCTTTGATCGAGTACAGCATCACAAATTAATTACAATATTAAAAGATAAAGGAGTTGATAGTCAAGACAATACGATTCATAGAAAAGTTATACTGGCGTCAAACAGCGAGAGCTTGCATAAACGGAAAATCAACAGAATATATGTAAAATACAAAGAGGTGTCAGACAGGGTTGTATACTATCCCCACTGTTATTTTAATTTATATTCAGATAGAATATTATAAAGAAGCGCTGCATAATTTGGAATGGGGCGTGAAAGTTAATGGAATTCTGATAAATACAATCAGATATACAGACGATACAGTTATTTTAAGTAATGACATGAATGGATTACAATGCCTTTTAAATGCCATTGATACAGTGGGACGAGAGTTTGGCCTAAACATAAACTGTTCAAAAACAAAACACATGGTGTTTAGTCGTTTTAGCACATCAAGATGCACGATTATATGTTGATGGTCATATATTTCAAAGAGTGTCCAGTTTTAAATATCTTGGTTGCCATATTACTGAACAACTAGATCCAGATCAAGAGATAAAATGTAGAATCGAGATAGCCCGCACGACATTTTTAAAAATGAGGTCATTCTTCTGTAATGATAACTTGAAACTTCAACTTCGAGAGCGTATGGTTAAATGCTACATTTGTTCAGTCCTCTTATACGGTGTCGAAGCATGGACATTAAAAATATTCACCATTAATCGTCTGGAGGCCTTTGAAACGTGGCTGCACAGACGTATACTAAAATTCCATGGACGGCTATGCTGACAAATGTGGCAGTCCTTGAGAGAGCAAATGCTGCTTGCGAGCTGCTTGATAACATCAAATGTAGAAAGATGGCCTATTTTGGACACGTAGTAAGGGGAGACCGATATAATATTCTTCAACTTATTATGATGGGTAAAATCGAAGGACGCAGAGGAATTGGTAGAAAGCAGGCCTCTGGGTTGAAGAATATCAAAGAGTGGACAGGAATAAGAGAAAGCTGAGCAACTCTTTAGAATAGCTCGTGACAGAGAGCAGTTTCGCCAACATCAAGAGGACTTGATAGGGCACGTTAAGAAGAAGAAACAAATTAAGGACAAGTTAGAAAATTACAAAATCAATTTAAATATTGTTTTTTAAATATTATTGTTAAATATTGGTTCCACTATTAATTACCGTTTCGCACCTCCTCTTCGCTAATTACTATTTGCCATCAACATATTGATTCAACGATGTCGGGATGTAAACGTTGATCTACATTTGTGCTTTGTTGACTACGAAAAAACTTTCGATAAAGTAAGACATGAAAAACTAATATCTATATTTATGAACAAGCGCATTGACAGTAAAATCATAAATATAGTGCAAACATTATATTGGAACCAAAGTGCCATAGTTCAAATTGATGGGCAACACTCAGATGAATTGAAGATCTTTAGAGGACTTAGACAGGGATGTGTTTTAACCGCCACTTTTATTTGTTGTTGTTTGTTTGTGTTTAAATGACTGCGGACACTAAATCCATTCGCCAATCTTACAATTTGAGGTGTAGTGTGTGTGTGTGTGTGTGTGTGTGTGTGGTGTGTTGTGTGTGTGTGTGTGTGTGTGTGTGTGTGTGTGTGTGTGTGTGTGTGTGTGTGTGTGTGTAGAGTAATTGTCTTGATACTTAGCAAAGTCGACGTCATTGTCTTTGCTAAGAGACGCTTCTTGTATCCGAACGTCTGCGGGTCCCTCCGGTGTGTACCGATCACACAAGGATAGAAATTATTTTCATTTATTAATTTTTTTAATAAACGAAAATTTCCACCCAGGTGGGATTCGAACTCACGACCTTTAGGTTTAAAGGCAGGCGCTCTTACCACTGAGCCACAGAGGGGGGTTTCACTTTTATTTAACTAATATTCTAAAGAAATTTTCCAAAACTCGCTCAATAATGTCAAAGCGGGAGTTACTGTTACCGAAAAATTAATTAAGAACTTACGATATGCAGACGACACTGTGATTATAGCAACGAGAATAGAAGATCTACAACATCTTATCGAAAGCTTAAGAATGAATAGTGCTGAGATGGGAATTAGTATAAACGCTAAAAAAACGAAGTACATGCTAATTACAAAAAGACCACAAAATATACATCACCTATTAACATTCAATTGGAACGTGATAGGACAAGTAGAAAAATATCAGTACTTGGGTACTTTGATCAATGAAACCAATGATCATACTGCAGAAATAAACAGGCGAGTAGAGATTGCTAGACCAGCATTTATACGAATGAAGCTACTCCTAACGTGCAAAAATTTGGAGATCAGACTTGTACCATTCGCTGTTATATATTTTCAATATTATTATATGGAGCTGAGACTTGAACATTAAAAAATGCAATTTAAAAAGAATCGAGGCTTTCGTACTCTGGTTATACCACAGAGTATTAAAAATATCATGGACTGATAGAATTACAAATAAAGAAGTACTGGAGAGGGTTGGTAAAGAAACAGAACTAATGACCACTGTACAAACCAGAAAACTGTAATACCTAACCCACGGTGGAGGGGACCATTGTAGACTCATAATACAGTGAAAGATTCAAGGAAGAAGATCTGTTGGCCGAAAGCAGAACTCATGGTTGAAGAATCTACGTGATTGGTATCAATGCAGATCGATTGATTTGTTTAGAGCAGCAAGTTCAATAATAAAAATAGCCATTATGATTGTCAATCTCCGTAGGGTGACGGCACTCTAAGAAGAGGAGCTCCTCTTTTACGCATGTTTCTTTACTTCCATTTTATTGTGGCATACATCACAGAGGTCCTGTGGGTTTTCCAGTTCATTTTCGGGAAAATTAAAATCATCCTGTAGACGGTTCCAAATATTATGCACAACAGCACAACAAACAATAATTTTTGGAACTTTTGCCAAATATTCTCTTATTTTAGACTCATACTCTTTCAATTACCACCTTTTTACTGAAATGAGAGATATTAAATAATTCCTTGCTTCTGTTTTGGGAGTTTTTTAATGGCTATAATAACCATAGATCAATAAATTACATATCGACTATCTCCAAGAAGGCAAAAATTGTCTCTAAACCTATGTACAATTTGATAAATCAAACTGACCACACTTGTAATCACTTCATTTGCATTAACATGTCACTTGTACATTTATGCTAGGAAATCCTTTTCGATTAATAAATTCGTCACCAAATGCGGAAGATTTTTTAATTTAAACATGGGTGCAATCCAGTGCACCAAGCACTGTAGTTATTTGGAATCGATTTGCTACATTTATCCTTGCTTCTTCCATACCTTCCAGGTTAGACGAAAATTTTATCCAGTGATGGAATTTCTCAAAAATTCTATCAGCAACATTAGATTTTACATACCGTCGTATAGAGATCGCCGAAATCTTTAGCAATACCTGGTTGAAATCCAGTATCACTGGATTTATCACATTTTTACGATGAATTTCAAATGGGTTCAATTTTTCCGAGGTTTTCCATATTTCCCGGCCAGTGAAAATTATGTAGTTGTTCATATTTTGATGAGCTACCCCAGATTAAAAAGGCTTCAAGCTGCAGTGGAAGCAGATATAAGGTAAATTTTGCCTACGTGTTTCAATTTGAAGTTCCTATCTCGAAAAAAAAAACGGAGCTGAAACAGTTATCCCCTCCACTTACCTATGTCGATCTTTCGAAAGTACCTCTGTATCGAAGGGTTGTAAGTTTTGAAAAATTGGATGAATTTTATAGCTATAAGTTTCAATAAGCTTAATGTTTATAAACCATGGAGATGGAAATTTTAAATTTTAAAAATAATCCCTAATTAGTTCCTTTTGGTCATAAAGGTTTTTTTTAAATGTGAGTTTTACAATTGTTTATAAGTAAAAAATATACCTCTTATTCAAACGTTTCTTTTGTAAATAATTTCGATAAAAACGCAATATGCAGTTAACTTCTGAGATAGTTTAAAATCTTAAAAATCCTATGAAATTTGCTAAGTGTTCAATAGTTTTAAATATTTAGCATCAGGGATAAAAAAATAAAATAACTTTTAAACTAGGTATTTGATCAAATTTATAAATTATTGCAAAAAAACTGTTTTTTGCAAATATCGCCGTAAATTATGTATCAATTTTAATTTAAAAAACGGAAAAACAAAGATATTCTTAATATAAAAACATGATAAGTAAATATTGTTTATGTAAAATATAAGGGAAAAAACTTCAAAAAGAATCAAATTGCGACCATAAATTATTGTTTAAAAAAAACGCAAGGTCAAAATACAAGTACTTGTTCATCTATTCGTCATCTACATAGTAACCCCCACCTGTGTCTTAAAAACTTCAGATATCTGCGAAAAATTTTGGCGTGAAATCGATGATTTTTGGATAACCAGACTGGACTATTACGGATTGTAGAATATTCTTCTTTTTATTCAACTGAAAAGAAGTAAGACCTGGAAAAAATTATGTATACCAATACTTTCATACCTACTTCAAAATAAAAAAGATATTACTTTTTGCTCAAAGTAAACTCTTTTACATAAAGTAGTTACTGTTCTATTTTTATTCAATTATTACTATTAAATAAATATCTACTTGAATATGAGAAAGTAAAAGCAATACTTCTTTTTATTCAATAGACCCATTAACTTTTTATTGCATACCGTAAAACGGGGTTACATTGAACCCGAGGGTTACATTGAACAGTTTTGCAATGAAGATTATATTTTTCTACAAGTTGGCCTAAACTTTTTTTTTGGGGCCGATATATTATTTGAGGGTTGCAAATATGTTTTTCTTGGACTTCCTGATAAAATTTCTGGCAGGTTGTCAAAATTAACAAAAATGAAAAAAAAAATGGTTTCTGAGATAAAAGGTAGTAAAAAAAAATCTCTCAAACTTTGGTCTGCAGCCGGCGATATGCAAAAGATATCTTCTCATGACTAATTTTACACAATACTACTACCTATTTGAACCTTATTCTACATAATACCGTAAATGATTAGAGTTTTGAATATTTTTAATTAATTTATACAAAAAATATGTCAATTATTTTGGGAACGTGGGGTAACATTGAACGGCAGAATTGAACGTGCTTGGGCGGCGTCAATCGAGTTCCATCTTAATATTATTGTCTGGCGTTACGCTACCTCGTTTTGAATCATCTGAATGAAATTCACTCAGCTCAGAGCTCAGTATAACATTGGTTGGCTTGGCGGTAGGAACATTGTGTGGTTAGGAAATTCAGTTGTGGTGCAATAGGTAGTGAAGTGCGATAATCTCAGTCCAAAATGCGTGATTACGTTAGAAAGTTGGGTAGTCGATCATACAAAAATTACGCCTCTGATACTTTGGATCAAGCAATCCGCGAAATTAAAACAAAACAGTTATCACTTTCCAAGGCGTCGAAGAAATACAAAATCCCAAAAGGAACATTAAGTCACAAACTGAACAACAAAAAATGAAGGACGTCGGAAGGCCCACAGTTTTAAACAACGACGAAGAAAAGGCACTGGTCAAGATGCTTTTGAAAACCGCTGAATGGGGATTTCCTTTGACTCACGACGATTTACGACATGTTATGAAAAGCCATTTGGATACAATGGGTAAGAGAGTTAAGCAGTTTTAAAAATAATTTGCCTGGTATCGACTGGATTAAAGGTTTTCTAGAAAAGAAACAGAAATAAGTGTAAGAAAAATCTCAAAATATAAACCCAAATAAAGCATCTTCCACTAGAGAAGTTTTCATTGCTTATTTTGATAACCTTGAGCAATGTCTAGACGAAGTTTCCCCCCGATTGTATATACAATTTCGATTAGACAAATTTATCGGATGATCCTGGGTCTGCAAGATGCTTTTTTAAAAGAGGGTGAAATACCCCAGAACGTTTATTATCTCAATCAAAATCAAACATTTCTTTGATGTTTTGTGGAAGCGCTTCAGGAGTTTTGCTGCCTCTGTATGTAGTCTGCAAAGCAGAAAACCTTTGGACAAACTTGGACGGAAGGAGGACCCGATAAAACCAGATACAACCGAACAGCTCATGGATGGTTCGATTCTGCAACATTTTTAAATTGGTTTACTTCTGTTTTCCTTTATTCCACGAGACATGAAGAAGGAGTCAAAGTATTAATCGGAGATAACTTGGCGAGCCATTTTTCTGAGCAAATTATCAGACTGTCGGTTGAAAATAATATTCGATTTCATATGTTTACCGCCGAATACTACGCATATCGCTCAACCCCTGGATGTCGCGGTGTTCGCACCACTGAAGAAACAATGGCTGCAATACTCAGCGATTATAAGTTAGCAACGGAATCAACTGGTCTTCCAAAGGAGATGTTTCCAAAACTTTTAAAAAAGCTGATGTTAAAATTCGCAGAAACTGTGAACAAAATCTTCAAAGTGGCTTTCGGGCAACGGGTATATACCCTTTAGACAGAAATCAAATATTAAAGAAATTGCCTGATACTGATGATACTGAATCAAATGAAAGTTTTGGAAACAGTTTAAAACAACACAGTTTTACAATTTCTACAGGGGTATTAGGAACAAAAAGAGAGCTAGAACTCAAAGAAAAAAGAAAATTAACATCGGACCGGTAAAAGCATTGGATTGGAAGATTTTGAAATAGGAGAAAGTTCTGGATGTTCTGCACCAGCCACGAAGAATAAGAAAAAGTCTGCTAAGGAATTGGATAGTGACAGTTCCGACTACGAACTAGAGCTTCAGGTCGAATCTGATTGTGATTTCGAGACATTTTGTAATGAAATGCACCAAGAAAAGAACGAGGAGATCGAAAGGCCAACAGGGGCTGCAGTCGTCGACGATTAGGTGCTCGTGAGATTCGCAACCAAAAAGATTTTAAATTTTTTTGTTGGTCTTATAAAAGAAAAACTGCCTGATGGAGATTATGTGGTCAATCCTGAGAATTGCGAAAATTCCTGCCTTCTATTGGCCAGAGGTAAATTTTTCAATGCATTTTGCATTTATACCAAAATCGATTGTTGATTTATTTTCAGATAGACGACATTTCAGTCGTAAAGTTCTTCTCAGCATTTTGAAGAACCGCCCGTGGTTTTTTTCGATCCAATTTGATGGGTATACTCTGGGCTAAAATCCTTCTAAAGACTGTCGTTTTATACGTTTCCCTTATGTTTTGTCATATTGACTTGAAAATTACCAATTTCTTTAGTTTGAAATATGATTTTTATAAGACTGTGTAAAAGAATTTAAAGTTTAATAAAAAAGAATGTAAAAAAATATTTTGTCAATAAATATAACCATTGAGAAAAAAAAAACAAACAAAACTCTCCACACTAGTTTTTTCCGCTTGTTTCACTGCGGGGTTAAATTGAACGAATAACTAACCTGTGGGCTCGTAGACACCGATTATACTACTGTTCAATGTTACCCCGAACCCGGGGTAAAATTGAACAGCAACTTTTTTATAGCTATTTTTACATAGCTACGCCCAAGAGATAATCTAACGTATGTAAAGTCATGCTTCTATAGTGACCATAAGTGGTATTTTTTTTATTCGATTGAGCAACAGATACAAAACTTATTCAACAAAATATGAAGAAAATGTTCAATGTAACCCCTTTTTACGGTACCAAACTTTGAAAAATCTAGTTTTAATGTGAGTTGTCAAAACAAATTAAATATTACCGAATGAGGATATTGTTGGGCATTAGACGCCATTCTAAAACTCTTGTCATTTAATTTCTTCCGGACTATAAATATAAACTTTTAACTATTGCAAACAAAAAAATTGATAAACGATATTATTGATCTCGGAAAAGTTAAGTAAGCAAAATATTTTACTATTAATATCCAATCTTTACATCTAGGTAGAGATTTAAAGAGGATATGAATAATTACTTACTGTCGTGCAGAAAAACAGTGAATAAATTATTTTACAGTTTCCTTGAACACCTCACATGAATTTCTTAGTTAGGTACTAGAACTGTACCTCCGTCTAACTAACTGCATTTCCTAAACTAAACTCATAATTTACCTTCTCAGTTCTAATTTAATTTTTAATTAAATGGTACAATTACGCATGACAGACTGTCTTCAATTTAGAGAGTACATAATATATATTGTCAAATAATTTGTCACCGTAATTAGATATATAACTGAAAATAGGAATTTTGGTCGTATGAAGTCTCTCTAGCATGAATTCCACCGGCCTACATGTGTATAAATCGAGACTCAAAAATTTTTCAACAAGCAGTGACGTGCTTGTTACCGTATAAAAGCTATACAGACAAATAAATAGATCAATAATCAAAAACAACAAAATACGAGTAGCTATATATATATATATATAGATATCATATATATATATATATATATATATATATATATATCATATATATAATATATATATATATATATATATATATATAGTATATATATAAAGGAACAAAGCAGTAAGTTTTTTCTTACACAATTTCAACAAGCGCTCATGTGATATTGCTCCAGATCTTTGGTTTTATGACCTTTTATGATCGAACCGGTAGAAAGATGGAAATGGAAAGATGCTAAGTATGACAGCTACATCAAATAAAAATAGAGAGAGAATTCGAGTCTACAGAAGAAGTGGAAATAAAAATAGAAGAATTCATAAGAAGAATCCAGCAAGCTATGAAAAGCTAACAACAGAGGACTAATCATTCCGAGAGAGCTAAAGGGAATAATAAAAGAGAGAAACAGGATCAGAAAAGCCTTCCAAAGGCCTGGAAGACTCGAATTTAAGATTTATGGAATCAACAATATCGAAGAAATAAGGGCAAACCTCAGAAGCCTCACAGAATGAAACGTGTGGAAACAAATGGAAACGTATGAAAGATGTTAAAATCCAAGAAGAGGATTAAACAGAAGCTGCCGGAAATATTCGACGAAGAAGGAACCCACTACAAAACTCAATAAAAAGTGGAAGCAGTCGCAAGAAAAATGGCAGCAACACATAGGCAAAATTAGACAAAATCAAAATTTATCGGACGAAGCAACCAAACAAGAAGTCAACAACGCCTACGAAGGAATAAGAAGAAATACATTTATAGTAGAGGAAAAAATCACATAAATCTAACAGAAGTTGCTAAAATCATCAGAAAACTAAAAGAAAACAGAGAATAAGGAACGGTAGACATTCAGAACATCGCATTCAAGGAACTATCAAAGAAAATAATAGTGCAACTACACTACACCTTCAGATTTTGCCAAGAAAAGTGCATTTTCCGAACAACTAGAATCATGCAAAAAGCATCTCTCTACTAAAACCAAGCAACGACGGAAGAATATCGGAAAACTACAGGCCAATATCCCTCCTGAAACACTAGGAAAAATATTGGAGAAGATCATCTACAGAAATGATGATGAATAATGCGGAAAGGGGAAGAATAATTCAAGAAGACAATTCGGATTCAGAAGGGAAAGAAACTGCGAACTACAGCTAGCAAGAGTAATGAGTCATGAATAATACTTTCTATAGAAACCAAAAACTGGAATGGCCATCCTCACATCGAAAAGGCTTGCAACACGGCCTGGAAGAAAACCCAAGATGTACAGAGCTAGATTGCCACATTATTAGTTAATATATGTGACTCATATTTAACTTAAATATGAGTCACATATAAAATAAAATAATAGAACTTTTCAAGTTTTAACTGACCAAAAGGTATCCAGGAAACAAGAAGTTCAAGAAGGAATGCCCCAGTCAGTATTCTATCGCCCATTTTATACAACATTTTTGGATAAGAGGATAGAAGGATCGTCCACGTTAGAAAACCACTTGGAAAGGATATCAGAATTCACGGACAAATGGAAAATTAAGATAAACGCTGAAAAGACACAGTTCATCATATTCACATAGCAAACAGGCCCCCAGTTGTCGACCTCACGATGAGAGGAAACTTCAGTCAAATACTTAGGAATTCACCTCGACAGAAGATTAAATTTTACGAAGCCTGTTCAAGATATCAAGGTAAAAGCAACTATATATAAAAAGCTAATATTTCCTTATATTTTCAGAACAAGTTCCCTAACGAAGGCCAAAAAATATTCGATTATAACAGGCTTATGGTTTGGGTGATGTTATATGCAGTTTTAGTTTGGAGTTCCACAGCAGACTACAACTGGAGAAACTGGAAGGAAACAGAGACGTCATGCTACAGACTAATCGACGGATCGACATCGGAAGACAGAATATCAAATGTAACATTTTAAATTATATTATTGCTTTCAACCATTTTAAAATATTTTTCTTCCATCATAGGATTTATAAATCGGCAAAATATTCTTCTTTCTTTATTGCTTTCTTGTTTATTTTTCTTTCTAATATTTTTTTTTTCAATCTCCAATCACCATATAAATGTTATAGTTTTTTAATTTCTTCTAATCTCAAATCCACCCAAATAGATAATATAATATTTTAATACTCAAATTTAAAATACTCACTATTGACATACTCTATACCATTTTTCCATTTTCCTCCAAATTACAGAGTATTTATATCATTTCAATGTTCCCGAATATTCTTCAAAGAAAATATATTCGAATCCTATTTCATAGACGCTCCAATGTTCGAACATTCTACTACGAAAAAGGTTAAGTTCTTTCTATTGACGTCTTATTTTAAAGTTCTAGATAATTATATCGAGAATTTTATAGAAATTTAGGCTTTCAGATCAGAATGTAAACTTAGATATAAATTGAACATCTTAAATTAATAAATACCACTAGTTTAAATCCATAATTAATTATTTCAACAGTCTCTTATTCACTCTTCATAACCTAATTTACTTATGTGTATATTTGGTTCCTATAAAGATGGCGCAATCAAACATATTTATAATATCATAATTAATAAAATAACCATATACATTGCAAAATAAAAACTTTTAGTATTATGCTAATTTCTTAAGAATGCCCTCATATAAATACTTTTATAATAGTCTCTAGTATATAACTTATAAATTACTTCTTTAATCACTATTTAAGTTCATTCTATATTACCTTCGTTTCTCCTATATTTAATATTATGTCAATATAATATATATATATATATATATATATATAATATATATATATATATATATATATATACATTTGTGTGACCTTTATCATGTAATCAAAATCATTAACGAAGTTTAGAAACCCATATTAGATCTCCGCCTCTGTGTCTTTAACTGTATTCAGCCACAAATCTTGTTGCGTTAAATTACAGTGAAGTAAATATACGGATATTCAAAGTGGAGTAAGTAAAAAATTTGCATGATATCATACCTACTTGTGCCTACTGTTTTTTAGCGCATTCTCTTGTCGCATCTTTCTTTTGTCTTCGGTTTGTACCTAATTGTTGAAAAAGTGGGTCGAACTCTTTTCTGTTATTAGTCCTATTTGTTCTGTCAGGTTTTGGTTTTTAAAGCTAATTGTGTTGATTGATTTTTCTTTTGCGTCAGTGCTCTTCTTGGATTTTAAATCACGACTTTTTTCAACTCTATTTCGATCATCTATAATCTGTTTAAAGTTTGGAGAGAGTTGTAAATTCACTCGTTTAAGTACATTAATTTCATAGTCGCTACAAAAAATATAATACATTAGTTATGTTTATTCGTGCATGCTGTTATAAAACTGTTTTCTTTTATTATCATAGTTTTTTATTAACCCTTAACTGAGAGAGATCCTATCTTAATACACACAGAGAGACATGCCGTCTGACAGGCTACAATGTAGGAGAGGGGCTAAAAACTAAACTTACAAACTTTTCTAATATATTTAATACTACTCTAAAAGCTGTTTGTATTTGCAATTGAACACAGTAAGTAAACTCAAAATATTGTCAGAAAATAAAAAAATAACTACGACTTTCTCAACAGATAATCATTTACTGTTAGTGACAGTCACATTTTTTACTTTTCATTACAGTAAAAAAATAAATATACATCAACTAAGTTTTTTTATATGAAAGGCACTAACACATACTGGATTACGTAAAAATTAACTCGCGAAATTATTTTGATGTTGAAAAAAATGTCCAGCAACTATAAAAGTTACATACAATTGGTACACATTGGTTTCGTACACTGAAGACACATAGGTTTCCTACATCGGCCACAAAGGTATTTTGTCATACGGTTCTTCTTGCGAGGGCACAAATAACAAATTTTTCGTTTCTCTAGTATTAATGGCTCGTTATCATCTACTTAGTTATTCTCAGGAATTCCAAGAATACTCGCTATACTAGCACGAATTAGCCGCGATACATGAAAATTACCCCTTCTTCGCTTCATATGATCTTGAACTAATTGTTTTGCTAATATTTTAGCAAAAGCAGATTTTTCTTGAATTTTAGAATTGTTTTTGTAACTTTGGTGCAGTATGTATGCCTATTCAATAGCATTATTTAATATACGAAAGAAAACAGCAAGAGTCCATCTGCGAGTCCTTCGACCACACGAACTTTTAGCACATTTTTCGTCCATGCAGTCTACACCTGCTTTTTTGGCATTACTCGTATAATATGAAATTAATTCTGGATTTTCTATCAAACAATCATTACAAGCTCTATCATGCATTGTTAAAATTATAGCTTTGTTTTTTCTGGCCACATAAGGTACTATTGTACAGTTTTTCTAAATCCATAAACACTAGAACCAGGTTCTCTGGTTTTATTGGCCAAAAATGACGAAGGTATTTCACGTTTGTTTTTTTTTTTAAGTTTCTACATACGTAAGATTATTTTTCTGCAAAACATCTAATAGCTCTAATGACGAAAACCAGTTGTCAGCAGTTATGTTTCTGTTGCTGGCAATTAAAGGTTTAGTTAACTGCAAGACTGCTTGTGTTGGTTTTGAGTTTTTTTTCTCTGGTAAGAGACTTAAGCCGTCCGAGTCTTTGCCACAGTATATATACCCGTTATAGAAATAACTGGTTCTTGCATCAGCAAGAACTATTAGTTTGATGCCATACTAACATGACTTATTAGGCTTATATTAAGCATTTCATTTTCAATTTTCAATAAAAGAATTGAATATATAAGAAACTGCTGCTATTGGATCATGTTTTTTTCTTTCTTCTCGATCATCTGGATTATCAAAACGAAGAGCTGATAAAATGACTCCAAAACGCTTTTGATTCATGACAGTTCTAAAAATTTCCCTGCCAGTTCCATCTGTTGCAAAAAACGTTTTTATATTTCATGGTTCGATTTGAATACCGCAGAATATACGAGGAGTCCTACGAAAGGTTTTATCTCCGTTATGTCAATATCCTTGAGGTCATGTTTATTTGGATCATTATACTTTATTTTCATTAAATTCCACCAAATTATGATTGATCCACTGAATAACACATTATAACATATTTTCGTCAAAAAATAACTGCCATATATTTAGAGGATCAGCTTCCTGTCCAAGACTTCGTGCTTTTGTTTTTAGGAAGGGAATTTTTGTTGCTAAATTATGTTTCCTTAACGAGATACTGGTCGAACTTCAGATTTATACCACCTAAATCGGTTTTTTCCGTAGAAATATGTTTGATTATTAGTCTCAACTAAATTTTTTGTTCATCACTTTCCGCAAAAATCTCTGAACCCGTCTGGCTATCAGATTGTACTTGATGAACATCACTAGCGTCACTATCTAGTTCGTCAAACCACTTCAAAAGTGTATCTTTAAAATCAGCATCGGTAAACCGGATTTTTGAAGTTATACTTCTATACGCGCGCTCGACGTTGGAAATTTGTACGGGAGTGAATCTGTCAAACCATTACATATGTAAGATATGAGTAAGATAGAGACAGAAGATATATTTTCTCTCATTTTCGCTCTCGAGAATAAAATGTTCCCTTTGTATATATATTTAATATTATACAAGAAATACTGGATATTATTGACTGTCGATATAAACAAATAAAACCGTTTATTAGGGTTGCAGTCAGAATATTGGCCGGATGTTAAAAAAACACTCTTTTGACTTTTTTGTCGAGCTTTCGGAATCGTTTTATTCCTTTTTCAAGACATAGTCGTTGAGATTATTTGTATAAGCATTTACACTCAACATTTATAACACACATTAAAACATTAAAATATACAATTATGGACACAATACATTATAAAATTCTTAAAATTTATTGTAAAAATAGTAGGTAAAACTTAGTTGATAGCATGTTTTACTTGTGTCGGTATTTGATTTTATCGGTCCCTGAAAACAAGGTAACTGATGTTTTAAACACTTTTAACGCCCAATGTGAACACCTAAAGTTTACGGTTGAGAGAGAGGCTGATAATATGATTCCTTTTTTAGACATGCTAATCCATCGTGGCAATGATGGCATACTAAGGACGGAGTGGTATCGTAAACCTTGTTTTAGTAACCGTTTCATAAACTTTTATTCTCAACATCCGCCTAAGATGAAAACAAATTTGGTTTTGGCTTTAAAAACGAGGGTTATCAACTTGTCACACATAGAATTCAGGACAAGGGACTAAAAAAGTTGAGATCTATACTACAAGAGAATTCTTATCCCATAGGACTGTTAAATAAACTCATTTTCGGTTCTCCTTTTCCTTCACAAGTTTCTGTCAACCAAAATTTTCATAACAATGAGATCCGACAAATGACATTGACACATAACGCATCAATATTACCATCGAAAATAACTTATGGTTGCCTACCTTACATTCCATTTTTGACACCTAAGCTAATGAACATCTTTAAAAATATTAGTGGCTTAAAAATTACAACCAAAAATGTGAAAACAGTATCGAAGCTTTACACAAAAACAAAAGATCCTTTCACAATACAGGAGTCATCGAATGTTGTTTATTCTATAACCGTGTACTAATTGTAATAAAATTTACATAGGAGAATCATCTCGTAATTTTCACAGCAGGGTGATATCACATCGTAGTGATATAAAAACCAAAAAAATCAATGCATGTGCATTGACAGAACATGCACTAACTTTGAAACATGAATTTAATTTCGATGATTCCTGTATTTTGGCAAAAGAAAAGAACCTTTCAAAACGTGTTTTTTTGGAAATGTGTTTCATAAAATCTAGCACATCTTGCATTAACAAAAGGTCAGACATAGACAAATTAAGTAACATTTACAAAATAAAATAAAAATTTACCTGTACATAAATTACACCTCTATGTATAATATAAAAAAAAAAAAAAAAAAAAAAAAAAAAAAAAAGAAAAAACACAAGTAAAACATGCTATCAACTAAGTTTTACCTACTATTTTTACAATAAATTTTAAGAATTTTATAATGTATTGTGTCCATAATTGTATATTTTAATGTTTTAATGTGTGTTATAAATGTTGAGTGTAAATGCTTATACAAATAATCTCAACGACTATGTCTTGAAAAAGGAATAAAACGATTCCGAAAGCTCGACAAAAAGTCAAAAGAGTGTTTTTTTAACATCCCGGCCAATATTCTGACTGCAACCCTAATAAACTGTTTTATTTGTTTAATATTATATATATTGTCACTACTACTAGCGCAGTGATCAGTGAACAGTGTAGTAGCACAGAATAATAAACAAACAGAATACCCACTCTCCACGGAAAATTAAGTACGCGCATCTCCTCCGCGCAGACGTTCCGCCATGTTTTAGGAGGATTTCAAAGAAATTAGTGTTGTTTATGTGGTGTGTATGGAAAAATTAACCAGGTTTATTTGACTTACGGCAATCATAGACATACTATACAATTATATTAACATTGTTAAATATAATAACATAAATATAATATAATTAAACATAAATATAAACAATTACATAACCACACAAATCATATGTCTGTGTCCTCCTAAAACATGGCGCGCGTGCTGAAAAACTTCAAAGGCGGCATCTGAGAGTGGCCCTTCTGATTGCTTATTATTCTGTGGTAGTAGTGTCTGGGAGCTCGGGAGACTGAGACCTCGGAAGCCCTGAGGAAGGCATCAGAGAGGATGCCGAAAGCTCGGCAAAATGGATATCGACGCGGTTCAATCCGGAAGACTGGTGAGTTTGATATTAATTTTAGTAATAATATTAATCTTAGCTCTAGGTTTCATTATACTAACCGCGGAAATCTTTCCGAACATATATATATATATATATTATATATATATATATATATATATATATATATATATATATATATAAATATATATATATATATTTATATATATATATATATATATATATATAAATATATATATATATATATATATATATATATATATATATATATAAATATATATATATATATATATATATATATAAATATATATATATATATATATAAAATTGTATATATAACATATATAGTAATATTATTATTTATGTAATATGTTTTGTATTATTTATTAAATGTTCATAATTATTTTAGACTTTTGTATTTCAAAATAATCACTGTATTACTGAGAACTGTCAATTTTGAAATCCATTACTGTCATGTCTGATTGGCAAATCTTTTACGTGTTTGGTTCATACGCTGGTGTATGTGTGTTCGAATCCCAATATGAATTTCCTTTTTTATTTTTGAAATATTTAAAAACCTCACATTAATCTTATTAAATATATGTAATATAAGCAAAAATGCTAAATTTTAAAATAAAATGAAAATTTACAACATAATCCGATATTGTTGGTTTTTTTATTTTTATCTTCGTAAAGTAAGTTATGTATATTGGCAGTTTTAAATACTTATGAATATTGCAATTTAATTTGTATTGTATTATTATATTGAATTATGTTGCACTGTACTGTGCACTGTTGCACTGTTGAGTTGTACTGCAGAGTATAATTAAAAAAAAATTCCATTGAACTCCTTTTGTACATATATGAAAATAAAAATATATATTTTCATTAAAATATTGATACAATCCTTCATTTACTGTACTCCTATTACAGGTCAAATATTTATATACAGCAAAAGATGCACCATACACCTATATACCTAATTCTTTTCTGCTCTCTTTTACCTATAGCATTAAATATGTAATGATTGTGCAGATTGACTCCCAAATAAATTTGTAACGGCGAATGCGTGTATAGCAGTATAAATTCTACCGGAAGTCCCACTGGACTGCCACACCCGTTTTTTTTATGGATTGGCTATGATTGCAACAAATACGCAACGTTTTCAATGAAACAAGATGTAACCTGAACCGAGACGTGCCGTCTAACAGACTAACTAAAACTGATTTTCGGTTATAACTTTTCCAAATATGCATATTATTTTACCTAAGTCGGGTTACTAATAGTCAACGAATAATATAAAGAATAGATTAAGTTATGTGACGATGGGCGGAGTTATTTGTACAGGGTGTTAAAAATTCTTTAAGCTGTTGTCTGTCAGACGGCACGTCTCCAGTTAAGGGTCAAGTACGTTATTAGAAATATACCATGGCTGCAAACTAAATTCTTTATTTAAAATTTTGGCCTACAGATCGGAAGTAATTTTTATTAGGAAATCGAAAGCTATTTTGAATACTAATTAGCGAGGAATTATACCTCAGATTTTTCGGGTGAGTATGATGCAAATGTATGGAATAAATTCATTATTTCAGAAACAGACGACTTCTAAAAAAACTTAAAACACATTAATTTTAATTTTTTGAATGACCATCACCTGATATATACGTGTTGGTCATTACGTCATCCGTGTCGGTGTAATGACGTAATCAACTATTCTTTTTAAATACAAACTGACGTAACGCGACAGCTTATTTGAAACGTCTCCTTATCGTCTTTGCAACGATGTAATCACTTGAATATTTATTTCTACAAGGTTCACCAAAATTATGAACTTTATTAAGTAACGTGGAATTACAATAAATATTCATTCATTGAACGCCACTGAGAATAAAATAAAAATAGTGTTGTTTGCTGGTTCCGAAAAAAAAAAAAAAATACAATAATAACAAACAATGCTATATTATAATCTGAAATTAATTATTGTAGTAAGTATTCCAAGATACTTTTCAAAAATATTTATATCAATAATGTCATTGATTCGTCTTTATTTGTCAATGATCTGTGAATCTGTCAAATAATAAACGTCAAATTTTTACTCTTAAAGTTTTTGGCCGACATTAATAACAACATTTACAAAAATCAAACTAACAGAAACAGAACAAATCGAGATTTTAATCATGATTGTTTATGAAAATAGAGTGAAGACTCAAGTAGAAGTTCGTAATTTATTTAATGCTAAATACCCCAATCGCGAACCAATTACTCAGTCAACAGTAAGTAAAATTGAAAAAGAAATTAAAGAAACGGGACATATTAAATATCTTACCAGAAGTGGTAGAAAATCAATATTCCAAGCCAAGAAATTGGACGTTGTACTGGCGTTTCTAGAAAATCCCCATATCAGCTTTAGGCAGGTCGCACTAGATAAGAATGTTCACCAGTCAACTGTTGTAAGAGTGCTAAAGAGATCAGGATTTCATACAAAAGGTACTTTTTTCTGATGAAGCGTCATTTATGCTGAACGGCCACGTAAATCGTTAGACATATCGATACTGGGCAAGTGAAAATCGGCATTGAATGAAAGAGTATAGGACACAATATATTGAGAAGGTTAATGTGTGTAGCGGGATTACATTGTGGGGCCATATTTTTTTTGAGAAACACTTAACTGCCTATCGTTATCTGGATTTCTTCAGGATTATCTGTTGCCACAGCTGAATCAGCTATTTTCAAATAGAAATGATTTATGGTACTAATATGATGGGGCTCTCCCACACTATGGCGTTGAGATACAAAATTACCCTCTTCTTGGATTTTAACATCTTTTATACGTTTCCATTTGTTTCCACACGTTTCATTCTGTGACGCTTCTGAGGTTTGTCCTTATTTCTTCGATAGTTTGCCTCCATAAATCTTAAATTCCAGTCTTTCAGGCCTTTGGAAGGCTTTTCTGATCCTGTTTCTCGGTTTTATTATTCCCTTTAGCTCTCTCGGAATGATTAGTCGTCTGTTACATAATAACGTTTTCTCAGGTAGATGAATACGTAGAAGGGGGCCCATCGAATGGCCATCGAGGTCTCCAGATTTGACTCCGTTAGACTTTTTTGAGGGGATATTTAAAGAGCAGAGTGTATTAAAATCGACCATCTTTCACATTGTATTATTGCTGAAGGTCGTCAATTTCAACATTTGTTTTAATTTAATTATATTTTTAACTCCCTCTGTGGCTCAGTGGTAAGAGCGCCTACCTTAAAACCTAAAGGTCGTGAGTTCGAATTCCATCTGGGTAGAGAAATTTTTGTTTATTAAAAATTAATGAATGAAAATAATTTCTATCCATGTGCGATCGGTACTCACCGAAGGGACCGCAGACGTTCGGATACAATTAGCGTTTCTTAGCAAAGACAATGACGTCGACTTTGCTAAGTATCAAGACAATTACTCTACACATACATACACACTACACTAGGTACCTGACTGTACCATGGCAATGATCATAGTTGTCGAGGCATTAACTCAATAAAAAAAAATTATATTTAAGTAAACATTTATTGTAAGTTAATTGTATTAATAAACCAACAGTTTTGGTTAACCCTGTAGAAATAAATATTCCACTGATTATATCGTTGCAAGGGTGCTAATGGGACCTTTCAAATGAGCTGTCGCGTGACCTCGATTTGTATTTAAAAAAATCGCCGATTACGTCATTACGCCGATACTGATGACGTAATGTCCAACACATATATAGCAATTGATGGCTACTCAAAGATACAAATTGACGTCATCATCATCAGTGGTGCTACAGCTCTAGTTGAGCCTTGACCTCCCCAGTCTATTTCGCCAGTCGTTTCTGTTCATCGCCAACCGTTGCCAATTAGCCGCGCCGATTTTCCTTGCGTCCTCGTCCACACCGTCCCTCCATCTCAGTCGTGGTCTGCCTCTACTCCTATTTCCCACTGGGACCGATAATAGAGTTCGTCTGGGTGGGTAATTCTCATTTGCTCTTGACACATGTCCAGCCCATCTAAGCCTGCCTATGTTTATGAAGGATATTACATCTCTACCATTTACTATTTTTTTATATTTCTCGTACAATTCGAAATTATATCGCCTTCTCCAAATACCATTCTCACAGAATGCGCCCATTATTCTTCTTAGTATCTTTCTTTCGAAGACGAGCAGAAGATTTGCGTCTGTTTTGGAGATGCTCCATGTTTCTGACCCATATGTCAGCACTGGTAGGATGAGTGTTCGATATATTATTAGTTTGGTTTTCTGGCTTAAGTTTCTGTTTTTTAGCTGCTTGCTTAGTCCAAAATAACATTTGTTTGCTAGCAGTACCCTCCGTTTAACTTCTTCAGATGTGTCATTATCGTTTGTTATGAGAGAACCCAAATATGTAAACTTATTTACTACCTCAAAATTATATTGGTCTATACTGAAGTTTTGTTCGGCGTTTCTAGCTCTATCTCTGTTACAAATTGACGTGTTTGAAGATTTTTTCTGTTACGGCGATTGAAGTGGTCTGTTTCTGAACAAATATAGTTTCAAAATAATAATTTATCAAAAATTAAGTTCGAAATTACACAATAATTATCTATAGGCCCTTGATACGCCTTTTATAATTATCTATAGACACATAGATGGTAGTGTATTATTATATTATTCCGATAACAGCATAGAAGACCTGCATCGCAAAAATGGGGCAGATGTATGAGTAACATCAGAACTGAATCAATATATAACCAATTTCGTAACAGTCTGGGATAAAATTAAGTGGTGTTTTATTTGTCAACATAGTCTCCTTTTAGCTCGGTACACTTGACCAGCGATGCTTCAAACTCTTTAACCCGTCTAAAAAATACGTTTTCTCGCAGTCTGCAAAGTAGGGGCCATGACCTCCTCATTCGACTTAAATTTATGCCTGGTGAGTGTCTTTTTTAAGTTTGGAAAAATCCGAAGAATACGCTGAATGGGGCTACAGTTCGTTGCCCAATTCTACTAATTTCACCATGGCGAAGGTGGAGGTATGAGCCGGTGCGTTGTCATGGTATAAAAAGGTTAGGACCACCGAAATGTTAAATTTAAAATGTATTAGAGTTGCTACCCCATGTTTACACCCGGGACTTATTGACCGACGTATTATGTAGCAGCCAAAAACAATACTTTAAAATTTGCAAATACGAAAAATATTTTTTATGATGCAATTATACAATAAATAATATTATTTCAACTACATAGCATAAATGGATGCTATACACTGAAAAAAAAGTCGAGTCCAAAACGTGGAAGTTAAAATTTAAGAAATTCTTACATTCTTAGGTTTAAGAAGTAAATATTTTTAGAAATCAAATGATGCAACCCAATACGATCCTGTTTGGCTTTCACGTGCAATTTTTGACAGTTGGGAATGTGTATTATGAGTGAACTATAGATTGGCGAGAACTTGGCATTTAAACAGTTTTAAATAAGCAGCTTAGGTTTCAGCATGGGAAGACTATTACGAATCTGATTATATATATATAAAAAAAAATTGATAAAGGCTTTGAAGATCGATGTCAAGTAGATGCTATATATACTGATTGCTCAAAGGCAGTTGAAAGGATAAACCACATTCTCTTGTTAAATAAACTGTATACTTTAGGTTTTTCATCCTTGATGATCAAATGGTTCAGGAACTTTTTAAGTGGACCTATTCCAAAAGTGAAAAATAAAAACTATTGCCCTAATGTTACTGATATTACTTCTGGTGTGCCACAAGTAACTCACTGCCCGCCTTGTTTTTTGTTTGTTTAATATTGACTTAATAAATAAATTAAAATGCACAGATGCGTTAATGCTTGCAGATAATCTTAAACTCATTAAAAGAGTTAATACAATGTTATATGTTGATTTGATTCAAAATGATTTGAATACTCTATGGTTGTGGTGTTCGGATAATCATTTACATCTAAATACTTAGAAGTGCCATAAAATAGCATTTCATAAAATGAGAAAAAACCAATTGACTCCTTATACTAAATTGGTGGTAAGAAGTTATCTGAAGTCAGTAGTATTAGAGATTAATGTTTGTTAGTCAGCTCCAATTCATTGATAATATTAATACAATATCAGTGAAAGCAGCTAAATTCGACCTTACACTACATTATTTATTATATGGCAATATCATATGGGATTAGTTGAGGAGCATATATGCAAAAGCGATAAATCCACTTTTTTCCAATTTTGATATAAAAGCCAAAAACTTGTACAGCAAAGTCCCATAACAATTTACAGAAACATCATATTGGAAATAAATAGTAGAAGTCATGTAATAAAATTCTAGAATTTTAATATATGTATTATCTTTTTTTTACTGTTTTTATTTTTGATTTTTGTTTAATTTATCGGGTTTTGCTTGAAAACAGAAATGTATCGGTTTTTGTCACAGGTCTCCTCTTCCTCTTCATCCTTACCGTTTTCATTTGAACTGTTGCTATTAATCAATTCCCGGTACCAGTCAAGTTCTTATAATTTCCAACCCACTGGTAAAGTAATAGTTTTGGCATGATCGTATTTTTATGAATTTGACATTGTTAAATTTTTTATTACAATCTTCTTTGTATCAGCTAGCGCTTTCACTTTTTTCAAGCCAACTTGAAGCTCTTTCATATTAAACATTCTCCAATCAATGCCTACCGTTTTAACAACTCCAATTTGGTTGTAAATTTCTTCATATTTCTCTCTAGAGAGAATTGTGACTTTTTTTTTAGAAGCTTTTCTACTCTCCCAAATACCCTGTCTACTAGCAAATACGAATAGTCCCTGACTGGAAATACAAGTAATATTTCTGTTACTTGAACTGGAGCTTTAAATATAAGCCAGAAGTACAGCGAATGAATAATATGGGAGTTTTTGTTTTGTCCACTGCATCTATCGCAAAAGAGGCGAAGTGTCGTAATATTATTGTACTCTTAAGAATCCAAATAATTTACAAATGCAGAACCTATTTTAATTGATCCCCTACCTGCCTGATCTTTAGTCCACGTAAAAAAAGTTGGATGTTTGAACTGGCTATCAACGCAGCAAAAAACATACATTCTAATCTGCTGTGCATAAAACGCATCATTAATAGATGTTTTGGGCAAAGGCTGCACCTGCTGCGTATCAAAGAAGACTGTAATGCAATTTTCAGGAGTTTCTTTTAGCAGACTATAAAAAGCATTAGCCCTCTTTTGGTGGATACTCAATTCAGTACGAAACTCTCTTTTTTTACGCCAGTAATTTCCGTTCCAATTTTGAATTTAAGTCTAGTACATTGTGAGCATACATCTGATGCTGAAGTAAAAAACCCAATGTTAAAATCATTATCGAATATCCGCCTAAACATCGAAAAGTTTACATTATGTTCATGGTCGCATTGAGTAAGATACATGCCATGTAATTTCTTTATGCTTAGATCAGCGGCCAAATAAATTCATCTTGCTTTCTTTCTATTATAATGACTTTTTCTTCTTTGTAGTTTACCAATAAACTCTCTTATTTTATTATTTTTGACAACAGATTTTGTGAACACGTGATCTCCACCCCGATGTTCTTCTGAGATATTTCCGTCTGACAATGTTTTAGCAACGTAGTCTATAGATCTTTTTTAATATTCACACATTTCAAGAAAAATGCCTGGCATACCTGAACTATTTTCTTGCTGACTCTTTTCGACAAGAAGTAGTGTACGGAAAAGTTACGCCCCTTGACTACTCGTTTTGTTGTCGATATATTCTTTTCAATTGGAACTAGTGACATGTAATGACATAATTTGATATCCTGTTTCGACTTAACATTATTTGCAAAAATTTTATTTCGAATGGCTCGAATGTCACTTTCAACAATGCTATTGCAGTGATAAGTAGGGCCATTACGTTTGCAAAACTCTTGTAAAGTTTTCCATGGAAAACGAATCTTTGCTTGCATTGACTTCCCGACTTTTAATAATAATACGCCGGCAACAACTGCGTACAGCTAATAGTAAGAAGAAAAAGATCAGACGCCTTTCAGATTAGACAGTATTCTCAATACCAAAGCAAAAAACATAAAATAAAAAACAAAAAACAAAAAATAAATAAAATCATCAAGGATTTTCTCTCAGGAAGGGAATTTCATTGAACTGACAAGAATAAAGAGCGATGATGCTACCGGTATTATTATCGGAAATAATATGGTTTTATCATGTTTTATCAATATCATGGATTCAAAGAATGTCAAACATGGAAGTAACTCGAAGGATAGGATATGAGGTGGAAATAATATTAACTATTAAAAGACGAAAACTTGAGTACTTGGGACATGTGATGAGAGGGCAAAAATACGCATTATTACAACTTATTATGCAGGGCAAAATCCGAGGAAAGCGAAATGTGGGAAGACGAAGAATATCCTGGCTTAAGAACTTAAGGTAATGGTTTGAATGCAGTAGTGCAGAACTTTTTAGAGCGGCAGTCAACAGAGTCCGCATAGCCATGATGATTTCCAACCTTCGATAGAAGATGGAACTTAAAGAAGAAGAATGCGAAATAAATATCGTCTTATTCTCATGTAACGATATATATATATATATATATATATATATATATATATATATATTATATATATATATATATATATATATATATATATATATATATGATACATCAAAAGTTGATTGAAACCATTTCAGAGATTAGATTTGTTCGTTTCTGCTCATATCGATTTAATATACCTAAGCAGGCACATGATTACCAGAAAATTTTAAGTTAGGTAAAGTTGTAACCACAAAATTTTAAGTCAGTAATGTATGATGTATATTTTATATTTAAATTAATTAGAGGTCAATTTAGCTGTCTTGATCTTATGCATGCCGGTTAACTCTGTGTACCATCCAGGCAACTTAGCAATACTACACTACCTTTCATAATGCAAATTATGGTAAAAATGTGCCAATGGATAGAATATTGCAGTACCTCAATATAAATACATTCATTAACATATTTAACATAACATATTATAGCAAACTGAAAGAAACACTATGTGATATTAAAAAGTAAATTTGTGTCTACTCATATGAGCTCTTTTAATCTATATATATATATATATATATATATATATAATATATATATATATATATATATATATATATATATATATATATATCGTAATGAGGATTTCCGTAAAATAAATAAATAGCCAAAAGTTTGTTTAGACCAAAGTGGGTCAAGGCCAAAGTAAGTCACACGTCAAGTTTGAAAAAATAACCGCTAAATAAACTTTTGGTTATAAAAAACATTTCCCTATTTTTTCCATCAATATTTTTCAAAACGATTTCCATGGTGGAAATCTAAACATCATCAGCAATTAAAAATGAAATTTTCTTTACAATAAATTGTGACTTAAACAAAAAAAAACAAAACGGCAAAAGTGATAACGAATATTTGACAAAGTTTTTACCAGGAGAAGGAAAAACTTTTTTGTTTTGTTCATGCTATAAAGTTTTTGTTTACTTAGTGAATTTAAAATATTGGTTTTTTTGTTGTCGCGGAACGACGTCGTTTAATTTTAGATGAGATGAATAGGGCTGTAGACTTTCTTCAATGTGGTATGCGGCAAAATAATGTAGCTGAACCCACGGGAGACTCAAAGTGTTATTAGTTGATCGTGGCGGCGTTTTTGTAATACTGTAAGTTAAGACCGTTTATGAGTGTTAACCACTAGAAGACAACCAACAATATTATTACAGCACATGAATTGGTTAGCGACTTGTAACGAATACACAGATAACTATATGTCGTGATACTGTAAGAAATCTCACCATGAAGCCAATCTCTATAGTTGAAGGCCACTGAGATGTTATATCCATACAGGCAATCGCGCTGCAAGATAAGGGTGGTGTCAATAATATAAATGCTAAAATGTAAACGATTTCACCACAGTTTTATTCTCCGACGAATTTAGATTTGGATTTCATCAAGATTCTCGTCGAGTTAGAATGTTGAGACGATCTGAAAATGTAGAACGTTTAAGACATGTCCAGAAAGTTATACAAAGCTGGTACAATAATGGTATCGGTGACATAATTAACCTCGTTTTTCCAGACCACTTCCTTACAGCTCGGCAATACCTTGACACCAATCATTACCTATCTTTCGTCCGTTTAGTAATGCTGTGGATCAAAACTTCCATATCATGCACGATTATGCTCGTCCACATCTAGTGACAGACTGACCTACAATGAAGGTATTGATGTGTTGCTTTGGCCAGCACAATACCCCAACTTGAATCCCATCGAGCATGTATATGACATACTTCAACGAAGAATTACTTCACATATGTGTACTTGTGTACATGTGTATGTACATAGCTTTTATTGTTTTGTTAAATACCAACTACTCGCTTATCTATACCGGAATAGCACTCAAATATACATTTACGATCCACATTTTTAACTTCTGCTTCCATCTAGTGGTCAACAGGTAAAATTGTCAGCGATTTTGTTGTAAAGTGTCAGCTGTTTAGTTGGTAACCGATACTGCTAGTTCTATTTTACGAGAAACTGTTATCTTTTGTGAAACGAAATCGATCCAACTTTTTAAGTGTGATTTATAACGTAAGTAGTTTTTTATAAAGTACAAAACATTGCCATAAAAACGATAGTTTTGAAATAAACAAACATTTTTTAGATGCACATGAGCATGTACAAGTGGTCTGAAAGCAGATTTCTGATTGTACATTCGTATATACATATGGTCTAAACTTGGGTTTTAACTTAGTATTGTTGATTGCAGATAACATGGATTACAAAAAAAAATATGATTTCGACAACCCAAAACATCTTCAAGAGTTAATTGACCTGATAGAGGACGGTAACGTATCAGAAATAGACAATTTGGAAGTTCCCGGAGGAGAGAGTTCTGACGAGGAGGATGGAATTCTGGATAACTGTGAGAATAAATCTATTATAAGACCAGGGGTTGATGATTTGACCAGACGTGACACTGAGACACTGGAAGAAGGTGATGGCAGAGAAAATGATAATGAGGAGTTAGGGAGAACTTATGATTCAGACGACGAATATATACCAGATGAAGTTGCAGGTTACTCAGGTACAAAAAAATTAGGAAGTAAAGTATGTTTCTCAGAAAAGGATTGTTCTAAAAAACCAAAATAAAGAGAAATTAAAACAAAAAAGAGAACCGTAGAGTGGACTAAGGCATCGATAGAGACTCCTACATTTAAATGACATCCTACTTCCCCAAATACAAGTCTTACAGAGCCACTGTACCTAATTTTCGAAGTATATTTCAAATGATTAGTTTGAAAATATAACAACATTTACAAATGTATATGCCTTACAGAACGAAAAAAATTTTAGACCAACTAATGAGAGAGAAATTAAAATTTTATTTGCACTTCATATAATGATTTAAAATTTAAACAAATTTCCCAAAATTAGGATGTACTGGGAAAGAAGCCTTGGTATTAGAATGTTCCTAGATAACATGTCTAGGGACAGATTTTTCCAGCTTAGAACACGTTTACATCTAGTGAACAATTTGGAAAGACCAGCAGGTAATACAGATAAATTTTATAAGGTTCGTCCTATCATCGACGCTGTCAGAAAGAGATGTTTACAGCTTGAACTTGAAGAAGTACTTAGTGTTGACGAGCAAATGATTCCTTACACAGGAAAACTTTCCGTAAAACAATATGTGAAGGGGAAGCCCTGTCCTTGGAGAATAAAATTATTCGTCTTGTGCGGAAAAAGTGGTCAGGCTTTTGATTTTGTTTTTTATCAGGGTAAATCTAGAGAACTGAATGCAGATAATAAAACAAAACATGGATTAGGGGCATCTATCGTTCTTCAACTAGCCGAAAGATTTTCCACCAGTGAAGGCCACAAATTATATTATGACAATAATTTCTCATCCTATGAACTACTTGAAATATTATTGGCCAAAAAAATATATGCTGGAGGGACTATTCGAATAGATAGATTTTACAAACCTCCTGTGTTACCAGTGAATGAAATGCTGAAACTACCGAGAGGTTCCGTAGATGAAGTCGTCAATAAAGAAAAAAAATGTGGTGCTAGTCAAATGGTTAGATATAAATACTGTGAAATTAGCCTCCAATTATGTTGGTGCAGGTAATTTAGACATAGTTAGAAGGTGGGACAAAAAAGGCTCTTGTTACGTAGATGTTAACCGACCTGAAATTGTCAAAGATTATAATTATGGAATGGGCGGAGTTGATCTAATGGACCAGATGATTAATTATTATCGAATATTTATTAGATCGCGAAAGTGGACATTGCGTGTTATTATGCACATGATAGACTTCGCTCTCACCAACAGCTGGCTGGAATACAGGAAGGACTGCGACAAATGTAATACAACCAATAAGGATCGAATGAAATTTCTAGACTTCAGAGGCAGAGTTGCCGAAAGCCTAATAAATATGGGCAATTCAGTAAGTAGAAAACGAGGAAGACCAGCATCTTCATCTCCTAAGCCTTCTATTTCAACATTTAAAGAGACGAGACCATTTTTGGAAATACAAACGGACAATTTTGGTCATATACCGGAGTTTGATTCTAAGAAGGAGGCTACTAGGTGTAAAAACACAGATTGTAATGGACGTAGTCATGTGTTCTGTACAAAATGTAAAATACATCTGTGTTTAATTAAGGCTAGAAACTGTTTTGCAGCTTTTCATGAACAATAAATATGTAATAATAATTACTTTGTAGTAAATACATTTTTAGTGTTGAGTTTATATTTAAGACCATATGTACATACATATGTACAATAAACATTTTTTTTTAAAGCGTACACAAGTTTTTTTCATTTTATCTTACTAATTGAAGACTTTTAAAATATAAAAACACATAAGATTTTTTTTTTTTTGAAAATAAAAAAGTCAGGTCTCAAAGGGTTAAGTGGAAAACTAAGAAGATACGTCTTATCTGAATATACCTGATACTAGGCAATAACCTTAAAAATTACAAATGGCAATGTAGTGGTTTCAATCGATCGATAGTGGTTATTTAAATTTTTTGGTATAATTTTTAAATAAGGTTTAGTGCCTGCGTGTCTATAAGTACTTACAAATTAGTTCTTCCGTCTCCTGAAAAAGAATATAAATTTCAAGTGAATATTTAATAATACGATAAACAGCACGAATTTCTATGACATGTTATTAAGTAATTATATTTCACGTAAGATATAATTTTTTTATGTATATTTTTTTGGAGCAAAGACAAAGTATCACTATCCAACGAGCAGAAAAGTATTTTTACAAATTGCCCACCTAATGTCGTCAACATAACCCTAATTTAAAAGTAAGCATACGTGAACGATTAAAACTTGGCCAAAAACGGTATTCCACATAAAATTCATGAATGTTATTTAAACAGACTAGGTACACAAGTACCGTATTTTTGGTCTCTATTGTCTTTCTCCTTGAATTGCACAGAATAATTACTTGATCCACTTTTACCGACATGTCAGTCCCATTTAATTTGTGTTTATTTATTAGATATTGGAATGTAATATACGGTGCAATTAAATGTAATCTACTTTTATATACGTATTTTTACGTCACCATAATTAATTTGTCCGTAATTAATGCCTGTATATATATATATATATATTATATATATATATATATATATATATATATATATATATATAGAGAGAGAGAGAGAGAGGAGAGAGAGAGAGAGAGAGAGAGAGAGAGAGGGAGAGAGAATTTAGAGGTTTAATCGGTCATTAAGGTTCGCAAATAAAAAAAAGTACTTCATAAGTTTATCGAAGACGTTTCGCTTTATATATCTAAAGCTTCATCAGTTCTCTAAAATACAATAGATGAAATAGAGTTTATAAGAAATACATATGTTAATAGTAATAATAATATCGATGTTATTATATATGTACTGTAAACTTTTTGCATTATTTAAAACTAACTTGAAAAAAAAACAATAAAACACACAAACTTTATGACCGTTGAACAGTATTTATATTTTCTGCAGTTTGTGTATTTTTTTGGTTTTTTTTTGTTAGTTAGTTTTAAATAATGAATAAAGTTTACAGTACGTATATAATAACATCGATATTATTATTACTATTAACATCTATATTTCTTATAAACTCTATGTCATCTATTGTATTTTAAAGAACTGATGAAGCTTCAGAAATATAAAGCGAAACGTCTTCGATAAACTTATAGAGGACTTCTTTTTTTATTTGCCAACCTAAATGACCGATTAAACCTCTGAAATCACTAGTTGAATACTTTAGAAATATATAAAAAAATATTTACAATTATTGTAAATATCTTTGACTGCTACATATCTTTTTGAGGTAACATACTTAATAGCTTTTCATTGGATGTTAGGTTTTTCATATTGTTCTTTTTAGATGAACTGATGATGCTATAAAATTGTATAGCGAAACGTTTTCAATAAATAGATGAAGTAGCCATCATCTTTGTCTTTTTTCTCCAATAATTCTTGACCGAAAAACCCGCTACTCTTCGAGTGATCCTTATTTTATATTGGATTGACGGTCGTACTCCTTTTCTCGATCTATATATATATATATATATATATATATATATATATATATATATATATATATACATATATATATATATATATATATATATCTCAGGCCACGTCAGCCCATACCGTTCCCGCGCGTTCAGCGAGTGTAAAAGCAGCGACACAGGGTAAGACCGGTTGTCACTCGACACTGAGGAGTAGGCAGATTGAGACCTCAGTGCCGAGAGACAGTTCTTGTATTTATAATACAGAACAAGACACTGGTACGTTTCGAGTGAGGGGAGTAGGCAGATTGAGACCCCGAACTCGAACCGAACCGTATCTCTCTTGATAATGGCTCCAAAATGGGAGCCGAAACGTCGAGCATTAAATTCTCAACGCTGTTCTTCCCGAGAACCTAGTGATTTTCATATATATATATATATATATATATATATATATATATATATATTATTATATATATATATGTATATATATATATATATGTATATGTATATATATATATATATATATATATATATATATATATAGATACATATATATCAATAATAATGTAAAAGTGTCTAGAAAAATTGAAGCGGAGGCCTATGTCTAAAGATGGATGTTCTTGGCTGATTAGATGCTAATCAGCAATGCAAACAAAGAAGAAGAAGCAATGGTATATAGACCCTAACTCGGTACTGATAGTTGATCCAGAGTGTAAGGTATGAACAATATATAATAATGAATAAGGTTTCCAATAGTATTAGAAAATAGTCCAGTGTAGAACTATATAAAACAGCTGCAAAAGTTCTGAATAAATGATTATGTGACTTCTCCTTAATTTTCTAAGTTTTCTGGATATAAGTTTCAACCTATCATTCTTCTTCTTGTAGTGCCTATCCGTTTTGGATGTTGGCCACCATCATGGCAATCTGTATTTTGCAAACTGCAGCTCTGAAAAGATTTGTGGTTGTTATGTTGAACCACATACGTAGATTTTTCAGCCATGAAATTTTTCGTCTTCCTGGTCCCCGTTACCGTACCGCACACATATTCAATATATGATAAATCAGCTGATCTTGGCTGTTCCATGATTGGCCAATGATGGCCATTCCAAAGTATCAATACCAGTTTCTTGTATGAACTCCATTAATATGAGGTCTTGTGTTATCCTGTTGAAAGATCGCATTTGGACTGGTTTGTATGTAAAACCGGTTACAATACTTCACCAATATATCGTCGAGCTGTCAGAGTGTCGTTAATAAGAACTAAAGGTGATCTACTTTCCAAACGTATATCTATAACGTATATATATAACTCATATCATAAGGCTTGGTTGTCTTGCTGTATAACATTCAACATCCAAGTCTATATTTTGTCTCTCACCTCAAAATAGTCTTACCCTTATGCCCCATCAGAGCCACCCAAATAAAACATAGATTCATCACTGAAGCAGACAATATTCCATTGGCATTTCCAGTTTCGCCGAGCTCTGCGCCATTCTAAGTGACGAGCCTTATGCTGTGGTGTGTAAGGTAACACCAAAAGCGGTCGGTAAGCTCTCAGTGCCATTCCAAGTATTCTTTGTTTAAATGTTATTCTTGAGACTACCCCTTTTAAAGCTGCAACTAAATCATCTCTTACTAAGTGTACGCTGTCCCGTCTATTTCTGGGAGCAAAAAGTCTAAACTGGCGCAAAATGATGAGAAGTCTCATCACTGGACCACCTTTTACTTTACTTACTTTTTCGAAGTCGCTTAATTGACGAAATTGCCGACGAACGCGAGCTGTTGGCATTTTAAATTTTTTCATAAATCAAAAACGACCCAAAATAAGTGCCACCAAAAGATGAATAAAAAATTATAGAATGGCACGAAGGTTCTTCTGGGTTATTGGGCAGTAACTGATAGGTGGAGAAAAACATCCTGGATATATCTTCTTTCCTAATAATACTTTGAATAAAACACAAATATGGATTCAATGTATAAATAAATTGCAGAAAATTGTTTTTATCCAAGACTTTAAATTTTTGTTTCCAATATAATTTTGCAGCGTGATTGTCTCTGGAAATAGGTGTATATATAGTATACATTACTAACAAGTGTAACATGGTGCACCATGGTGCACTCTATACACTCTATAGATCTTTTATTGAATCCTGGTATAACCAGGACTCTTGTGACGAGGTGCTATCGAACCCACTTATACCAATAATAAGTTCTGCCAAAGCTGCCTTAGGGTGCTAAAGTTTGACATGTTTATGGCTATTCGGTTACAGAGTTCGAGACCTGAGCTGCCCCTCTACTCGTTCCCTTTATATTTTTATTTGTATAAAAGTTACTTATTTTGTGAAATTTCCTCTAGGACATCCCTTTCTTCTTTTGTTTCCGTATTCATTGTTTTCTTACGAGGTGGTAAATGCTCTTAGTCACGGTAGTGCGCTCAACGTCAAGGTTATTATTCCCCAGAGTTCGCCAGCTCTTTTTAACATGGCTTAGACAATACTTTATCTGATATATTCTAGAGCAGTGATACTCAACCTGCGGCCCTCGGGCGTTTTTTATGCGGCCCGAAGGCTAACTAAGAATTTTGACTTTATTTACATATGTATTGATAAAATCTTAAAATTCAAAAAATACGATTATATTAGATATTTTTGTAATTCATTATAAAAATATTATTAAAAATGCCCTAACCAACAAAGTCTAATTTATAATATAAAAAGATCCGCCCCTGTGGTGTTCAACACTATGTTTGCATTTCCAAATCATGTCAATTTGGACCCAGTTCAATTATTATATATGAACATTTCAATCTCATTCAGCGCTTCCGTTTACACGTGTCGTCCTTTTCAAATTTTGTCAAGAATGCCAATGATCATACTTGTCGAGGCATTAATTCAATAATAATAATAATAATAAATTTTGTCAAGTGAAGTGTGTTTCTTTTACTTATAATAATTTTAATTATAATTGATTTGCCGAAAATTTAAAACAGTGACAATGGCTGGCGTGTCCTCAAATCAAAACATAAAATATCTGACGAAAACAGACTATTTCAAGACAATTGGGAAGATGAATATTTTTTTGTACCTAACAAACACGGTTCAGCAACTTGTTTGATTTGTCGAGAGAGTGTTATATTAAAGAAGTATAATATTATGAGACACTATAATACAAAACACAAGATATTTAGCGATAGTTTCCCAGTTGGCTCTGCATTGGGAAAAGAAAAACTATGCGGCTTGAAAAGGTCGTTACAGCAGCAGCAAAATATAATGGCAGTTTCAATGTCACAAGGTGTATCAGTGACAAGAGCGTCCTAAGAAAATTGCTATTTATTAGGAAACCATATGAAGCCATTTACTGACGCTGAGATTGTAAAGGAATGCTCTATAAATGCTACAAATATTTTATTTGAATAAAACTCAGATAATATCACAAAACAGACAACTAAAACTCTCAGATTCCACGTGCGTCAGGCAAATTGAAGATATTTCGAAACATATTTTTAATCATATCATCGACTACTTGAAGAATTGTAAATATTGAAGTTTAGCATTTGATTCAAGTACTGATGTTTCATCAACTTCACAATGTTCTCTTTTTGGACGGTACTGTACTGAAGATTATGGAATTCGTGACGATTTTCTCAAATTTCATCCATTGAAAGGTCATACCAAAGGAAGTGATTACATTGATGTTATTTGTACGTTTTTGGAAAAAAATAGCATTGACGTTAAAAAGTTTTTATGCACAGATGGATGTCCGTCTATGACAGGAAATAATATTAGATTTATTTCTCTTTTGAAAAAGGAATATGACATAAATAATTTGTTAACATTTCACTGCATCATACATCAAGAAAATCTCGCAGCACGTACCACCATACCGGAAGTTGACGCCCTGATGAAAACTGTT
Source organism: Diabrotica balteata (assembly GCA_918026665.1). NCBI lineage: Eukaryota > Metazoa > Arthropoda > Insecta > Coleoptera > Chrysomelidae > Diabrotica > Diabrotica balteata. The sequence goes on along the minus strand of OU898278.1, from coordinate 96,270,731 downwards.
ATTAACATCGTTAATTTTATTAGAGCACGAAAACTTAACTATAGAAAATTTAGAAGTTTATTAGAAGAATTAAAAAGTAAGCATGGCGATGTACTTTTACATACCGGGGTACGATAGATGAGCAGAGCAAAAGTTTTAGAACGGTTTTACTCTTTATAGTAAGAAATAATATTATTGTTTCTACAACAAAATAATAAAACTTACAGTGATCTTGAACAAGATAAAAAATAGCTGGTGTTGTCTGTTAGCATTTATTTGCGACATAAGAGAAAAACTTGCCGAACTTAATTGTCGTTTACAAGGTAAGTACAAAATTATTTCGCAGTTGGCAAATAATGTATTTGCTTTCAAGGACAAGCTAAATATGTACCTACATCTACGAAATTAATATAAAAAATCTACAGAACTTTCCGACATTATTAGGAGCTCAACAAGAGGGAATTGATGTTTCTCCAGAAAACTATAGTAGCATTTGCAATTACTTAGTTTCCTTGAGGAATGAATTCCAGGAAAGATTTACTGATTTGCGAAAAATCAGGAAATGTTTGCTATTAGTGGAAAATTCCTGGCACTTAGAAGTAGGCACTACTACACAACTTGGGGCATTGAGATTTACTAGCGTAAAGTTGTCAGATGAGCTGATAGACTTTAAAAATGATACAATCCTTGAGACAATTTTTAAAGACAAAAAGGACACAAATCATTATGAAGAATTCTGGAAATTAGTACCGGATAATTATAAAACTCTCAAAACTTGCGCATACTTTTGACAAAACTATGATTTTTTTTAAATGGGACAGTACAGACATCATGTGACACCTCATTTAAACGCTTTTGAAATACTGGTTACAACAATGTATCATACTTGGGCAAAATTTTGGTCAAATGCCTTTTAAATGCATTAATTTTTTTCGAATCATGAGAAAACTCATGAGTATTTATGAAAATGACCTAGATTGCGGCCCGCAAGCTGTGGCAATAGCTACTATGCGGCCCAGAAAAAATATCACCTTATAATTTCAGCACAAATATCACCTTATAATAAGCCAGTTGTGATGCGACTGTCTGGGTAATTTATAGATTAAGCGTGGTGTGGGGCATAGTGTATTTGTGTTTGCGCTTGTTTGTATTAGTGCACATATGCATTTGAGACATGGACGCGTTAAAGATCGTAAACCAAAGAAAAATAGATGCAGAGCATCGCAACAACGTTTTAAGTAGAAAGCAACTAAACATCAGCGCAAGGGAATCTAAAAAAAAAATTCCGAAATCATTAATGATAATAAATAATACTTCAGATACTTTGCACACATAGCGAGAAGAATCGAAGGCTTAGAAAAAGTGACTGTCGAGGGTAATTAGTGATAAACAACCTAGAAGAAGGTCTTCTACACGCTGAATGGATTAAGTCAGCGGAATTGTTGGCTATGGTATACACGAAGCTTCCCTAACAGTATAAGACAGAGAAAGATGGAGAACCACGATCCAAGCGATCGGGATATAATGCCATTCTCCCCTTTTGAGAGTCAAGACACAATATAAGTAACATGTTTAATAATTAAATCTGCAGTTACTGAGATAGCTGCAATTAGAATAGCATGTTCCTAATTGACATACATATATCTGTATGAAAGTATTATTCGATTAATTTTGCTTTTTGCTGGATTGAATACCATTTTTATTTAATCTTATCAATTTTTTTAATATACCTCTATACTTAATAGTCTAAGAAAATTTTTAGAAAACATAATTATCTTAAAAAACCTAAACTTGCTGAATAATGGACAATCAAACTGATCATCATTCATACATGTACCTTATCAGCTATCGACTTGTCAATATGTGATCCTGTACTGTCACCAAACTTCTTATGGAATGTAATCCCTACCTACTTTGTGGTACCGAACCTCCTACTGGTCGGCTGTAGTACTTGAGGATAAATAAAGAGAACCGCTGACTACCTGAGGCAAATCTGAGCAGACACTTTTATTACTTATGGAACTCCAATTCCACAATGGAATCCAAAGAATGCTGATTGGTATTTGTTCAAAAAGTATATCCAAGAGATCTGCCCATACCTTAAAAGAAATCACCGGAAATCATCACACAGATTAACTTCTAAATTCGTTTATTTCACTAATCCATTTTGCTGGTGAAAGACATATAGGTAAAATACAAATTCTACATAAAAGAAATTCATTACCATGGTGGAACGCAGAGTGTACTAACATAATAAAAAAATATAAAAAATCCTTTAACAAATTAAAACGACACAAAAACAACTGAAAATGCCATAGAATATAAGAACTTACGGGCTCAAGCTAGATATATAACTAAAAAGAACAGAAAACAATCTTGGCAAGAATGTATGTCTTCTATTAATACTAATATGTCTATAAGCACTGTATGGAAAAATATTAGAAAAATATCTGGAGCAATATAAAAGGATTCCATTCCTATACAAAAATAAACAGATAGTAACATCTAATACCGACATAGCAGAAATACAATTTGAAATGAACTTCAGCAATAACAACTATTCTATAGATTTTATCAATACTAAGATGATTTCGGAAAATTAAGTAGTAGATTTTAATCGCATTGAAGATAATCCTCTTAATGTAACATTTACCATGAAAGAACTTAATCACTCTTTAAGTACCAGCAAAAAATCGGCGCCAGTACCAGAGGATATTCCTGTTAGTTTCTTACAAAATCTACCAGATAATGGAAAAAAATATCTTCTTAACTTATACAAACAGAATTTGGACAAATAATGAGTTTTCCACAAAATGGATGGAGGCGATAATGATTCCATTAGCTAAACCAAATAAATCACGAACTGATCCTAATTCATAGAGGCCAATTTCTCTTACCAATACAATGTGCAAAAATGGTGAAGTATAGGCTAAGATGGTTTTTTGAAAATAATAAATTAATAATTAATGTCTTGCTGTCTTTTTCGATATAATAAAAGCGTTTGACATGGCTTGGAGATATGACATTCTTAACACAGTTAGTCATTGGGTTGTCAAAGGTAACATGTTATATTTTATTCATAATTTTCTTAACAAGAGACAATTTAAAGTTAGGATAAATGGTACAATATCCAGCACTAAAGATCAAACAAATGGAACACCTCAAGGATCCGTTATTAGTTCAACACTATTCTTAGTAGCGACAAGCAAAATCTTAGAAAACTTTCCAAAACGTGTTAAGGTCGTGGCATATTATCATACACTTTCCGTTTCCAGCCTGTAGCGTTTAGTTTCCGAAAAATATCATTTAAATGGTTTTAAATATGAACAACTCACACTGTCCGGAAGGTACCGTTACAGACACCTAACGTTACCGTTCAGTACATTCAAAATCAATATTTTACTGATGCCGACGGCTACGTAACGGGCCGTAACCGGTTGGTACGGATCATGTGAATTAGGGGTCCGTCGTTTTCCCCTCGCTGTTTATTTAGAAATTTGTTTGATTTTGATACAGAATATTTGAAAAAATAATTTTCGAGACTATTTTGTCATTTATGCATGTGTTTTCATTGCCTTGTGACATTCTTTGTGTTAAAATGGATTTAGAAAAATTAATTGAACTTGTACGCGGTGAAGAAATTTTATATAATTACAATGATAAATGCTATCATGATGCCAATAAAAAAGAAAATATTTGGAGGGAAATCGCACGCAAATTAGGACAAAATGGTAAGTAGGTATCAAATTAAACCACAAATATTTAATCCGTCTTAAATGTACTAATTACACGAAATACATAGGAATTATTGTTGCCAGTCAAGTTTTCCAGCAGCAGATTGAAAAAATATTTTAAAGTTGCCCCTTACTGTGAATCCTAATAATGAATTATTTCCACCCTGTCTAGGCAGATTAGTAAATTCCTTGTCATTTTTGTTGTCATTAGTTAATAAATGTTCTGAATGGGCCCCAATAAAATTATGTAATATGCACGTAGTTAGTACCACCAGAATGAATCCCCAGTAGCTAGGAACCTAAAATAAAATTTTATTTTTAATGTTTTTTTTTTTCAGCTAAGGATTGTAAAAAGCAATGGAATTCCCTTAGATTTGCGTTTAGGCGACAGCAAAAAAAGCGAAAAACAAAGAGTGACCAGGCCGCAATTATAACAAAAAAATGGAAGTTTGAAGAAAAAATTAACTTCCTTCTTCCTTTCCTTCAAGATAGGTCTACCATTTCTACAATCGAAATTCCCGAACAAGAAGAGTCGCAAGTTAAAGGTGAGACCGACTCAGAGATAGTAGAGACTGAAGAAAAATCTTTAAATGTTGAGGTGTCCTACGAAAAACAAGTCCCAAAAAGAAGTGTATTTGAAACTCTGCAATTGCCAAAGAAAAAAAAATGATGAAAGTACTGCTGCATCTGTGGTTATGGATTGTCTCCTAAAATCCGAAGAAAAAGACGACGTTGAAGCGCTTTTTTATGGTTTGGCCCAAACTGTAAGAAAGATGCCACCATATTACAGAACACTGGCAAAAGTAAGAGTTTCTTCAATTGTCGCGGAGATAGAACTACAATCTATTACTCATCCTAATCCAGCTGCGATAAGAAATCCATCTATCCGGGTAACTATCCTGCCTATAGTGACCACCTTAACAAAAATAATTCAGCCCCGATTACGCCAATGCATTCACCTCAGACATCGGAATGTTCAACATCAACAAAGACATCTGCAGCATCCAATATCAGAAATTCTAATGAATATGTTTCAGAGAATTTGGTTTTTGATAACGAAAGCATGCGGTGGCGGATCCAGGAAACGGCGATGGAGGCAATCGACCCCCTCCCCCTCTCAAAACGACTGATGTTTTTTTAATTACAGAGGGTGTCCCAAAAGCAGCGGAACGGTCCAATATTACGCGAAATGAACATTTGATCGAAAAACTGAAAAAAACGTTTTCAATAATTTTCAAAAATCTATCGAATGACACCAAACCCCACTCCAGACGCTGGAGGTGGGCTCTTAATTCTTAAGTATCAACCCCCGTTTTTTATTGTAGTTTTGGATTCCTTGTGAAAGATTAATTATCATTTATTCGAAATATTTTTTAGAATTGTTGATAGATGGCGCTGATGAATTGTCGATTATAGCGCCATTTATAAACAATTCTAAAAAATGTTTCGAATAAATGTTACTTATATTTCATGAGGAATCCAAATCTGCAATAACGAATGGGGGTTCCTCTTTAAGATTTTAAAGGTAGTCCCCACCTCACCTCTAGGGGTGGAGTGTGGAGTCATTTTTGGTCTTATTCGATAGATTTTTGAAAATGATTGAATAACATATTTTTCAGTTTTTCGATCCGATGTTCGTTTCGCGAAATATTCGACCGGTCCGCTACTTTTGGGACACCCTGTATATAAAAATTTATGTTGCTAATATTAATTTTTTTAAGTAGGATTCGTTTGTTCATACTTTATTTTTAAGAAATAAATGAGTTAATTTTGTTAATAGAAAGTTTTGCTTTAACTTATCTTAAACACACAGCTAATTTTTCTTTAGGTGTTATGGCTTCTTTAAATGTAGTATTTTGTTTTTTAACTAAAGGTGTAATTAAATTTAAAATATATTCAAAGTAAACCCTATACATTCTAAAATATCTATAATATTTTTCATCGTCATGAATTAATTCTTTGTAGTCCAGTATTCACCTTCATTTTTCCTTTCTCTTAACTTTGGATGTACTCCAAACCTTCTTTTTACTACAGTTTTTCTTTCTTCATCATCAAGTAGAAGCACAATTGCATATAATTTTTGACGCGAAAAGCGATAACACATCTTTACCGCATCAAACTGAAACGTTGTATGTATGAAAATGTGAACCCGCAGTCCAAACCGCATCAAACTGAAACGTTCTATGTATGAAAATGTGAACGAGCAGTCCGTTTGCTCGACACGAAACGCTATGTACCGGAAACGCAAAGTGTATGATAATATGCCACGACCTTTAAGGCGAGATTATACGCTGACGATTTGGTTATATATTATTCAAGAGAAAAAAATATTCTTTCTATACAGAAAAACTTACAATGTGCAATAAATCATCTTAAAAACTGGTCAACAGCTGTGGGATTGCAATTTTCTAGAACCAAAACCAAATATATTTTGTCTTAAAAAAACGGCACTCTACAGATCTAAATCTTCAGTTATATGGAAACAACTTAACTTGTGTGAAACACTTAAAATTTTTAGGAATGATCTTTGATAAGAAACTATCTTGGAAATACCATATTATGCAAATAAAGCGATCTTGTCAATCTGGCCTTATTTTAATGCGAACACTGTGCAATCATAATTGGGGCTCAGATTTTAATAGTCTGTATACCCATCTGCAAAGAAGACTCTTCTTACTCAACTAGTAGTCATACAAAATACAGCACTAAGAATAGCTCAGGAGCATTTTGTACTAGCCTCATTAAAAGGCTACAATATTTAACTGGGAACCACCGTTGTATTTTAGAAGAATATACATATCATAAAATCGCATTCCACTTTCCATCATACTCTAGCTAAACGTTTCAAAGAAACTTATATAAATAAAAAAGGAACATACCCTCCTTTTTACGACAGAATCAGAAGATATCTCTCTCTCCGTAATATTCAATTCCCAAAATTTTTTGATCAGACAAATACAGTCACACCTCCCCAAGGACGTTACCTCCTGCAATATGTGATCTAACTCTTTCTAAATACAATAAGCTTAAGACCCCCATGCAACAATTATTTAATCATTTTACAACATACTTACTTCTTGTAACTAACTTTAACTAGAGTTAGCCCTAGACTCCAGCACAGATCAGAGGTAATGTAAGTCAATAAAATCTCACCAATTACAGGGAGTCATGTAAGATGCCCTCATTTTCAGTTTTTAGTAATCAACAAACTAACAGTCTATTGCATTTACCTTCATAAACACCATGAGGATTGTTTTTTTAATACAGAGTTCCTTCCTATGTTTTCATGTGGCCATACAATGTTTTTTGACAACTTTTTATTAAACTGATGATGGAATGATTTAATTCCGAAAAGATCTTCTTTAAAATAAAAATTTTAAGCTTTTAATAAGCATTTTTTTATACCTTAATACACACGACCACCACGTGCTTTGAATAAAAAATCACTTACGGACTGCATAGAATTCGCAAAAGAAATATTCGAGACGCTAATTACTGCCGTAGACGCGGAAACACTGACGAGCCGTAAATTACATGCAATTAAAAACGTACTAAACAAAAAAAAATTTTTGTTCGTAATAACTTCACCCTTTCAAGTTAAGTTTCGAATATAAACTGAACAGACGAGGCACATGGCCAAAGCCGGCATCTTTATACCCATTATATTATTAAAAATCTGGGGAATTTCATCCTAATTATCCTAACATTTTGGAAAATAAATGTAAAACGCATTAATTTTAATGAAATACAAATTGTACGATCGTTTTATGACTTTTAGGTATATTTCGTGCTCTCAACAATTTGTGTAGGAAATATAGGTCATATCAGACTAATTCACAGCTACCCAGTCTCCAAATCAAATCGCACTATTTGTGACTTATGTAACTGCGACATTAATGTAACGCATATTTTAATAGAGTGTCCTGAATATTGAAAGACAAAAACACTACCTAACCATAGGTATCACATTTTTTGTTCTTCTTCTATTAGATGTCTTACTGCATCTTTCCAGTTTTGTTCTGTAATATGTTGTAAAGACTCCTATAAAAATTCACGTACAGCTTGTATTTTATATCACGTATTTTTTCTAGTCACATAACTTTTCATTTGTGCCCAAATGAGTTCCATTGGATTTATTTCGCAGTGGTAGGGTGGAAGTCTAAGGACTGTGATGTTTCGCCTTTCCGCCATTTTTCCAGCTACGTATTTCTTGAACTTAGACTTGTGTTGCCGGGCAATTTTTAATAGTTCTGCTTTTACCATTCCATCTTCGTAAGGCAGATACTTATTCCGCAGCCAGTCAAGAATATCCTGTTTCTTCCACGCAGTCGTACTAGTCGTGAATGATAAGGTGCATTATCTAATACTGTAATTGAATTTGGTGGTATGTGTTCAATCATCTGCTCAAAATACTCTTCGAAAACATCAGCTGTCATCTCCTCGTGATAGTCTTTTGTGCTTTTGAACTGAAATTCCAACACACTATGCTTAACAAATCCTTTTTCACTGCCAATGTGAAAAATTATTAATCTACTGCCTTTACCAGAAGGTGGGGAGATACCAGTAGACCAACCTTCCATAAAGGCTTGCCTGGAGCTTAATACATTTTTTCTGACCAAATTTTTTTTAGAGTATGACCTGAGTTTTACCCATGTTTTATCCTTTTATCCTGGTAGAAGATTGGCCTTCCTTCAGCCCGGAATTTTCGTATGGATCTTAGATAATTTCTTCTAACATATTATCTCCTTCTGTCAATCAAAAGTGATTTTTGGTCTGATTTTTCCCACCAGAAATTTAATTCTTTTAAAACTTGCCACAATTTAGTTCATCCGATATAAGGCAAATCCGGGTCGTCTCTAACTTCTTGTAAAATGTTGTGTAGGTTTGGTATTTCTTTTTTGAACAAAAATCAATGAATTTTCCTTCGAATATCATTTTTGGCAAATTCATCAATTTCAATAGGCTTTTTCCCTCTCTTTAGGTGTTCGTTCGTATTTGGGTTAGCAGTACCATGTTTTTTTCTTTCTGATAGGAACCTATATATAGTTGACTCCCTACGCCAGTCATGTTGGCACAACTTTCGACTATGTTGCGAACAGCATTTGTGGGATTCTGAGAAACCAGAGAATCGTGAACATTCAGGACAATAGTCTTCTCTCTTGGTGAATAGACAGACTTACTGACTGTATGCAACAGTACCGGTGTAAAACTTGATGATGTTGATGATGAAGCCATCACAAACAATTCAACAAAACGAGCACGAGCGAAAGGTACGTATATGTTCGTAGGTATATGGAATAAAAAATCACTTACGAACTGCATAGAATTCGCAAAAGAACTATTCGAGACGCTAATTACTGCCGTAGACGCCTAAACACTGACGAGCCGTAAATTACATGCAACAAAAACGTACTAAACAAAAAATTTTTTTCGTTCGTATTAACTTCACCCTTTCAATTTAAGTTTCGAGCCGACATCTTTATACCCATTATATTTTAAAAATCTGGGGAATTCCATCCTAATTATCCTAACATTTTGGAAAATAAATGTAAAACGCATTAATTTTAATGAAATACAAATTTTACGACCGTTTTATGACTTTTAGGCATATTTCGTGCTCTCAACAATTTGTGTACGTATTATAGGTCATATCGGACTAATTCAAAGGTACCCAATCTCCAAATCAAATTGCCACTATTTGTGACTTATTTAACTGCGACATTAATGTAACGCATATTTCAATAGAGTGTCCTAAATATTGAAAGACAAAAACACTACCTAACAATATAAAAGCAGTCTTAGGAGCACATTGTAAATTTACAAATATGTTTAATTACCTGAAAGATATTAATATTTTAAACAAACTGTAACTATTAATGTTTTGTAAACCCTAATTACAAATAGTAAATTATGACATTATTACCTAATTATAAACCTAGGAATTAATCAAAAATACTGTTTAGATTTAAGTATCTATGTATTACCTATAGTACAGCTAATAACACAAAGTGGTTGATGCTGTTAACAATAAAATAAAAAAAACTCGAATTATGGTTCTCAAGTACAGGTTTTCAAGTATTTTTCAAATTAAAATTTAATGAAATATCAAATGCTCGCCATAAACACGTAAATAAAATACGATATTGTTTGTTTTACATTTCTAAAATATGGCCTGTTTATCCTCTAATTTTTCTGGAGATGTATCTACATTATTTGTTCCATTACTGCATATGACATACATATATCCCTATAATTACAGTACAGTTTCGGTCTTTCTTATAAATGGAAGTATATGGTTAAAGACACATTAAGACGATTTTATAGCACTAATGTCTTCAGACAGATCTTCCCGGAAATTGGATTCTTCTGCGAAACCGGAGAGAATCATAGATTCCGGTTTTCCTCTTCGTCGAACCCCCTAACGCACTCCGGTACTACCATCATCAACTCGTCTAAAAGCTAACAGTACCGTCCAGGGTACTTCGAGTTTTTGTAGCGTAGCGGGGCATAACGTCGCATCAAACGCGCGTAACAGCCGTTCTCTTCATTACTTCAGTTACTTTTCAGAGTACCGAAGAACACAGTACCACCTGATGGTACGTGAGAAGCGAGAGGCGGCCTTCAGATATTCTCTTTTGCATATTTAAACAGGAGTACGGAAGGTCTAGGTCGAGAGGGGTATTCCTAAACGCCGGAGGTACTGAATTTTTGGTGGTACTTTTTCGATTGGCAGTTTAAATATAATATTTATAAATAGACGAATATTTAGTGTTGTGATTGACTTTTAGTTTCAGTGGTGGTGATGTTTTCGTCAAGGATCATTTTTTATTTAATCTATACCACAATACAAGTGGTAAGTACAATATATTAATAATTATAATATCATTATTTATATCTTAATTTAATATCGCTATATTACATTGTTTTTTGACTATTATAGCTAAAACAACTTCTTAACCTTTTGTACAATTAATGAAAATCACTGTTTTGTTATTTAAAAACTGCGGATGTGATGAGGTCATTTGGATTACAATTATTTACACACATTAAAGGATTTTGCAATGGTTTGATGACACCTATAGATTTATATAGGCTACATCACAATTTCTCATTTATATATTTGTGGCTATTTGGCAAAACTAAATATGTCAAATAGAACAAATTTTCAGTAAAGCGAAATTAACAATTTATAACTTTATGGCAATTTGTTTTTATTTTTTACTCGCTCAAATTTTCTTAGATTTTTATGAAATTTCGTGTAAAAATATACAAAATGCTGCTTAAACTGATAGTCTACATAAATTTTGGAAATTCTATTGTAAAAAGGAATTTTACTAACATATTATCACGTTTTGGCAAATATCTTAGATGCATATATAGACATATCTTGTTAAAGTGAAGTATATAAAATACATGAATATCATAATTACAAATAATTTAAAATTCACCAATATATGGAATATCTAAATTTAAACTGCAGTATAAATATCTCTGAAATGAGTAAAAATTATTTTTATTCACTGTTATCAATCTACATAAGAAGCAGTGTTTATCATTTAAAAATAAAACATTAAATTCCATCATTTACGTTCTCACTAGTTTTGAGTTTGTGGTAAAATGGATGGTACACTGGATCAAGGTATTGCAGCAGGAAAAGTCTTAATTTTTTTATGTTTTATGGGTTAAGGCCCATTATAAGAAGTCAAGGTACTTATGTGAGTATATATTATCTACAACATTCAACTCTTTACCAAAACTTAGAACTTTTATATGATGCCATTTCACATTTTCATTATCCACACCTTTATCACGATTTACATAGATATTTTGGAAAAGTTTTGAATACGCTAGAAAATCTTTCTTCTGCATTTCGATAACTTGAAATTTCTTTCTACCAGAGACAGTTCTAACAAACTGGTACCAGTTATGAGGTATCCTTGTGGCGATTTTTTTTACAAAACAACTTTTTCAACTGTATCGACTAAGCTGTCAAGCTATTTTAAAAGACAGGAAGCTACTTGATCTGATCCACGGTCTGACAACCCTTCATGCTACATGAAATATGAAGTAGTATTTTTAGTGCAATTTCTGATGGTGAGGTTATATGTCCACACCAATATTTTATCTTCTTCTTCTTCAAGTGCCATCTCCGCGACAGGGAGGTCGACAATCATCATAGCTATTCGGACTTTTGAGACGACTGCTCTGAAAAGTTCATTTAATTACATCCGTACCACTCTCGCCGGTTGCGCAGCCGAATCTTTCCCTGCATAATCAGTTGGAGCAAGGTGTATTTATCTCCACGTGTAATATGTCCGAGATATTCCAATTTTCTTGTTTTAATTGCAGTTAAAAATTTTATTTCTTTATTCATCCTTCTCAGACCCTCTTTGTTTGGGACGTGTTCTGTCCACGATATTGTCAGAATTCTTCTATATTTCCACAGCTCGAATGATTCCAGTTTTTCATTGATATCGCATTCAAGGTCCAAGATTCCATTTCATAAAACAAAGTCGAAAAAACATAGCACCTCGCCAACCTAACTCTTAGTTCCAATTTTAAATCCCTTGTACCTACACTCTTCTCATTTTGTTGAAATTTGCTCTAACCTTGTCTATTTTGCTACTAATCTTTTAGAGTAGACTACATTTGTGCTTAAATTGGGTATTGGTAGGTAGTGTTGCAAGTCCAATACTAAAACAACCATTGAACCATTACTATTTCTAGCGAACACTATGTCTGCTTTTTTTGTTTCATTGTAGGTAATCTCTTCAAGTTTTTTCTCTTTCTTCACGGCTGCACATAGCACAATTAAAGAATTGTTTCTTGTTTTCTAGATAATCACGTCTTCATGTATCAATACTAGGATTTTTAAATTTATATCTAAGTTCTTTAAAAATCTTTGCATAAAATGAATATGATATACACATTGTTTTGTTTGATGCATAAAGATCATACATGAGTTTAATATTTAGATTGGGAGCTAGATCAAGTCGACTTCTGTGTCTTCGAGAGTAGTGGCTCTCATATTTTTTTGAAAGATTCTATGTTTTATAACTTTAGCTTTTTCATCTGGTCGAGCATTATGTGGGTGGCATTTTTCAGATCCATTAGGTTCTATAAAACCTGTGGTTAATAGTTGTTTCTTTTTTATTAAAATATCAATTTTTTGTCTTGTGATACTACGTATATTCTGGAACATTTCTTTGTAAATTTTCAATGTCTTTTCGTTATATGTGATATAATATGAAACCATAATTTGTTCGTTTTTTTTTATTTCCGCGTTCTCCTTTATCTTTTCTTTGTGTCTTCTTTACTTAATCTTTATTCTTTCAGAAATTACTTGGTGTTTGTTCTGCACTTCTTTAAGAAAATCATAAAAAATTCTTTTTCTTTACCTAGGGAGAGTGACATTTATTGCGGCAGTATGTAGTAACCGCTTAAAACACTTTTGCAGGTTTTTGTATAGCTTTTCTTGTAATATGTTCCTTTATTTTCTTTTCATTTATTTCTACTTGTTATATTTTGGTTTTTTAAAGTTAAACATTAGAATCGTTGCCATCATCACTTTTATTTGTAAATTTATCATTACGTACTTTGTCACACATATTATTACTGGCAATACCTGTTATTTTACACTTTTTAGATTGAATTCCTTGATATTTACCTGACCTTTCATTGTCGCTTGTGTCAGATAAAGAGTTCAAAGGAATATAATTTTCATCTACATCTGAATTATCACTACCCAAATATGACACTAATTTTTCCGAATGACCAGTTGCTCCAGAAGTTTAACTTATTTCTTTAATTTCGGCATCAACTAAACACCTTGTCAATCGTCTTATATCATTGCCCACTGATTTTGTTAAATCCCCACTTTCGGTGTGTAATACTGTTTCTTTGACATTTACAAAAACCGACAAATTTTCATGTTAGCTAATAACTAATTTCAACTGACAGCTTTCCACGCGACATACTTTTTACTAATAGTTTTCTTAAACGAACCATAAGGACCACCTTATTTTAGTAAAATGCATAATAATAAAATAAGATTATGTTATCTGTTATTTGTAATTGTCTATAAAATATCCACATTTTAAATATATTGGTAACAAAACTAGATATGTCGATTTATCAACTTTTGGCAAAAATTAAAATAAAGTAATTACCTTTAAACATATGATGATTCTGCACCTATTTTTCTAGCATCCTTGTCGAAACCATCCTGCCATCTAAGTTTTGGCCTACCTTTCCGTCTGTTTCCCTCAGGCTGGGAGATAAGGATTTATCTAGGTAGATTGTTCTGTTGTGATCTTGCTCAATGTCCTGCTCTTTTTAGTTTTCCTATTTTTATGAGAGATACCACATCTTTACTACCAGAAATCGATTTGCCTCATAGTTTTACCTTCTTCTCGAAATATCGTTTGATCGAATTATCTTTCCATTGATTTCTTCCAATATTGAGTTTTCATTGGCTACCCGATGGTTAAGGGATCCTAAATATGTGAATTTGTCTACTTAGAGTTACCACCAGAGAATTGTGACCTATCTTTCTGGTGCTGTTTTTTGATGTTTAAGCTATAATTTTTATTTTTTCCTTATTTATTTATTTATGTCCAGATCATCTGCGTAGGCGATAATTTGTAATGATTTATTAAATATATTTCTTTTGCTGTCTATGTGGACGTCTCTAACTGTCTTTTCCATATCAATGGTGAAAAGGAGGCATGCCAGCCAGTACATTTCTCTGTCGCAGTCCGATATGTGTTTCAAACGCTTGGGATTGTTCGTCCTGTATTATCGATAGCTATTTTATTACTATTAGTTTAAATATATAAATAAATAGCTTTATACAGTTATTGCGTCGTAGAACAATATTATTGGCTGTTTTAAAATCTATGAAGTGATGGTAGGTGTCGATATTGAATTCGTTGATTTTTCCAGTATTTGCCTTAGCACAAAAATCTGCCATTCTGAAACTGTTTTCTTGTGACATGATAAAGATAAATATGGTATTTGTGTATTGGATTCCATTGGAATTGGAATTAAAAATATTAAAACAAATGCAAAAACATAATTATCGTTATAATCAATCGTAGTTTAATCACATATAAATACAACACAAAAATCTGGTCCTCCAGAAATAAAACCGCTTTAATAGTCGCCGAGGTGCTCCTCTGAATATCATTTAGGGATCCATATAAGATACTTAAAAATATTTTGTATACTGTAAATCCCAAACTAAGTATTTATATATAAGATTTTTATTCTCAAATATGAGTTCATTAGTAAAATCTGATAAAAAAAAATAAGGTAAAGTTAATAAGGTTTTAAATAAAATCTGTATCAACTTGCCGGTAAAAATTCGATATCTTTTTAATAGAGTATATCCTATCGACATATGTACTTTCTATAAAAATAAGTTTTAAAAGTGAAGGGTGTAGCTTCGGTATGCAATTTTTGCATTTTGTCGAAAATGAAGTCAATTCCTATAAAGTTGTTAAATAAATAAACTTGCACGATTTTTGCCATTTTGAAGCGAAGCTTCTATACTGGCGTTGTGTTACTTTTTTCTATATTCGCTCCGTGCGTGACCATGGTAGGGGTACATTGAAACGATGCCAGCGTGCGTAGCGGCGAAATATGACAAAATTGTAATATTGGATAAAATATTTTTACGCATAAATTTAATCAAAAATGTGTTGTAATACATGTTGCGTATTTAATTGTGCAAATAATAGCAAAAACAGTGAGTGTAGTTTGTATAGGTTCCCAAAGAATACATATAAATTAGAGAAAAGAAAAAGATGAATTCGTGCTATTAATATGAAAAAGTAAATATGACATAATTTCATTTTTATGCAATTGAAATTGAAAATTGAAAAGGCTTCAAGCTAACTGCAGATGACTTTAGCTTTTATATCATAACTTTTACTATTATTGTTTTTAATTATATGCTCTTTTGCGTGAAAAACTTGATTTGCCAGTATTAGATTTTTCCCTTTCTTTTCCGTTTGGAGTGGAAAAGATATATTATGATGAATTTTGAGAAACCCAGTTTTTAATACTACATTTATTTTGTACATA
The DNA here is from genome assembly GCA_918026665.1 of Diabrotica balteata. Classification (NCBI taxonomy): domain Eukaryota; kingdom Metazoa; phylum Arthropoda; class Insecta; order Coleoptera; family Chrysomelidae; genus Diabrotica; species Diabrotica balteata. The sequence continues at coordinate 96,254,931 of OU898278.1, read as the reverse complement.
AACTGAAAAAAATATAGTTAAAAACTAATTTATTAATAATTGTCAATTTCGCATGTATTTAACAATGTCAAACATAATGTCATATATTTAACCTGAAAATTAAGACTCCAAAATTGTCAGATGAAGGCGATAGGTGTCGCGTCAGTCACACACGGAGCAAATAGTAAAATACTAAGGCGAGCGTCACGGAACTAGCGCCACAAGATGGCGTCGTCACGGAATTAGTGCCACAAGATACCTTCGTCACAGGTAGCGTCAGATAATAGCGGTTCTCGACATTTATTCACTAATATCTATCAATTCGTTTCTAGTCATCATATCGTTACTCCAATAAAGTTTAAATAAAAACTGCATGAAAAATAGCTATCAAAATATAGACATTAAATGAAAAGTAAAAAATTGAAAGAATCTTTGTCAATAAAAAATTCGATTATGATTGCCGAAATTTAAAATAATAGTAATAGTGTTTAATAAGAATATAAAATCTAATTACACAAATTACTTAAGCATAAATCTCGTGAAACAAGAAGAATATAAATCAGTCTTGCACAGACTACTCTACTACTAGATACATTTTCTAGCTTTCTGGAAATCAAAGTTGGCAATTATTTCGGTGATTTTTTCGAAGAATTCGAATTCTATAGAGATGATGGTTAAAATTGTAAGCCTTTCTTGTGTCATATTATTTCTTAATTTTTAATTTACTGAAACTTCTTTCTAAAGCTACAGAAATAGTTACAGTTAAAACATTGTTAATGCCAGAGCAGAATTTGGAAAACAGCGAATGAAAAATAGCATAATTTTTGTCTATAATTTGGTTGGATGTTTTTCACCTGAAAATATCTTTGTATGAAGTTATTTTATTAAAGAGTTGTTTACCGTCTATATTATTTACGATACTTTCTTTCCCATATACATGCAATTTAATATATTATAATATAAAAGTCCATGAGGGATTTTATAAGGATCATTAGAAATGTCATGAAACTCAATCAGAAAGCATAATATTGAATAGCACTCACAGAATAACATGAATCCTTCAGTTACCGAGAAGATGGCGTGTTCAAGAATTGCAAAATAGAAAGCAGTCTTGTACTGCTGAACGAGATTTGAAACTGGTTCATAACTACCCTTGTCAAAGGGTATATCAACATCAAATAAACGGATTATTTTCCTAAACTTCAAGATATGAAATTCAAGAACTATACCTAAATAAATCACTTACAAGTATTGTAACTGGTTCTACAAATATTTTAAAATTATCGTCAAATCTTTGAAATTCCAAATAGTTTTTAAAATTATCTAAGTCTTGAATTCATTCCGCTATATTTAACTTAAAATTTTAAAGCATTTTACTCAAGACATCAATTCGTGATAATGAACCATGCCAAATTACAACTAAACATATAATTTTTAATATTTCTAGACTTTTAATTATATTATTGTTGTATGACCCCTTTTTGTTTTCGTATATTTGGTAGGATCTTAAATAAAGGCATTTGATGCAATAATAATGTTCTTCAGATCGTTTTTTAGAGGTCTAATAACATTGATACGACTTTCTTACCTTGTTTTATTTAATAATTTTAAAGTTAGACTTTTCACGTATTCTTTTAGTAAATCCCATTGATATGGGGACTCAGAAAACTAATTATAAAATTGAAAAACAGAAATTTCACTACTAGATCTGGGAGCGTCATTAACGATGAGATTTAATGTATGAGCTGCACACGGCAATTATAACATTAACAGGATGGATATGAAGAATCCATTTCTGAAACTATTTTTTCTTTTCATGTTAGATCTGTATCTATATCTTTAACTTCGAGTTACAGACTAGTTAATAGCTTCTCTAGTAGAAAATTGAACAGACCTTTTATAGTTGTATTATTAACCTAAAAAATCGTAGAAAGAATTCTAAAATATTTACCTCAACAACAGTAGTCTTCCATTAACTAATTACAAACTTTATTTGTTCTTTGTGACCAATATCTGGTATAAAATCAAGGTTTATAGCATATTTGGCTCGTTTGACAATGCGATTTATTACGAATAAATATAAATTCGGTTAAAATATTGATTATCTCGTTTTGAAAATGCTGACCTAAGTAGTATAAAATACGGAATTTATTAAATTTACATTTAATAACAGTATCAAAGTGTTCTAAAATAACTGGATCAAATTTGGCCAATATTTTTAATGCCTTAAGGTTCATAGATTCAATATGATTTGGCGCTTAACCACCCATCCACTCGAGTTAACAGGAATATTGTGGTTTTCCAATTCCTTTAAAAACCTTTACATGATCTCATCTACTTCCATAATGGAATACAGGCAAATATAAATGGAAAACTAATACAGTGCATACCAGTACAAAGCGGCATCAGACAGAATGACTCGTTAAGCCCACTTCTCTTTAATATAATAATGGACGAAATAATACGAGCAGTACTTAGAGATCATGGTTACAGATGTGGAACAACGAATCCAAATATTATGTTATGCAGATGACCTCGCATTAATCACCGAGATGGAAAACAAGCTCCAAATATTAACACACATCTTCAATACAATAGCCAAGAAATACAATATGATAATATCAGGAGAAAAAACCAAATGTATGACAACATCTAAATACTCACTACGATGTTAAAATCGAAATGAATATAAAAACAACGAAACAGAAAGCAAGGTTTATATATCTGGGAATAGATATAAATAGTTACGGAGATGTTGAAGAAAAAGTACGACAACAAAGCTTAAAAGCAAGTAAAGCGGCGGGATCTCTTAATGACACAATCTGGAAGAACAAACGCCTAAGACAAGACACAAAAACTAAAATCTTTAAAGCAGCAATTAGACCTATATTCGCATACACGGCAGAGACAAGACCTGACAGATCTAAAACGAGACGAATACTAGAAACAGCAGAGATGAAAATACTTCGACGAATATCAGCGAAAAGTCTGTTTAATAGATAAAGAAGCAAAAATATAAGAAAAGCATGCAATATGGAAGACAAACATGGATGGGTGACAAAACGAAAACAGGAGTGGAACGAACACATTAGTAAAATGTGTACGGATAGCAAGGATAGTACGAATAGCCCGAGGTAAGTCGCCAAATGGACGAAGAAGTATTGACAGACCAAGAAAAAGATGGTGCGATAATTTAAACAATTTAGGAGGCTAATATTGAAGATGAAACTGGCTTTAAAGCCTACATACAAGAAGGAAGAAGAAGAAGAAGACATTATCTCATGATACAATTTTGTACTACTCCCTCTGAATGCCAAATTTTGACTCGCTAAAAATTGTATTAAGTTCAGCAATTAATGGTTCAATGAAGGCATTTCTTCAGTATTTGTCTCTATTTTTTTTCCAGTATCATCTTTAACTCGCACCATGACCTACTAGAATTTATGTGTTTGAATAAACCGAAATAAACCGTGAATGTTTAAATAAGCCGTCATGAATAAACCGCCTCAGTATCGCTGATAAGCAAAAAAACCTGTAACTATTCCTCTGCCACAAATTATTTACTTTCAAATAAAGAATGTGTCAATATGTGTAAACAGCAATGGACTGACACATTTTGCACTATGCTCTTTCTTAAACTATGCTATCAAAAAAATGAAACTTAGTTATTTTGATTTTTCAATAACTATTTAAAATTCAGCAATTCTAGGAATATTCCATCGCTTTCATTCTTGCATTGAGAATCATATCAATCTTTCATTCTGTCACTGGCTAACTGGATGTGTTGTCGGGCAAGTTCATGAGTGTTGTTCATTCTTAACGTCAGGCGGTCGACATATTCTTCGCTTGCAACATGTTCTTCGGAACCTAACATCAGCAGGTTGGAGTCTGCCCTGAAGTTTCATTCACGGTCGAGCGGGAAGCCATTAGGAATAAATGAATGTGCTGGTCCCAATCTCTTTGATGTTCGGATACAACTTTGGACAGGTTTCCATCTGATTGAGGATGCAGGAGCCTGTACTTTTTTGTCTTGGGATAAACAAATCATCATGTCTTAGCAAAAAATAAACAGACGCGGTTTATTAAAATTTTATTTTATTGAGTATTAAAAGGGCTTAAAAATAATAATTAAACATTAAGTAATATATAAAAGTTTTAAAAAAAATATCGGCATTTTAATAAAGTACTGCTTTTCAACCTTTAGCTCTAATTATGCAATAACAATTGATCGGAATTAAACTTGTAAAAGCTTAAGTTTAGATCCACCATATTGTAGATATGTAGATGATGTGTTCTCCATTTGTCCTCACAAAAACATTGGATAAATTTCTAATAGACATTAACAACAAAAAATAATCAATCAAATTCAACATGGAAAAAGAAAATAACAATTCATTTCCTTTTCTGGATGTGTTAATCACAAAAGAAGGCACAGGATACGCAACCAAATCAACCAAATCAACCAAATCAACCAAATCAAACCAAATCATATCAACATATATTTAAATAACCATTCAAAACATAACGTAAACATAAAACAATAAACTATCAAATCATTATATGATAGGTTTCAAACACCTGCTCCAATAAAAATGCTTTTGAAGAAGAAACAAACTTGCTAATCAAGATTTTGACAAAAATGACTACCCATGGTCATTTATAAACAAGAAATTTCACAAAATGGAAGAAAGTAAACAACAAAGCACCACAAGCAATGTAGAAACACTCACAAGAAGAGAATTAAAGATGACAACAATACCATACGTAAAACGCTTATCAGAAAAATTAAAAAGATAGAAACTAATTACACCACAACAACATTCAAAACAATGAATACAATAAGATCTATCCTGTCATTAAAGAAAATGCCTGTCAATCCTGTCATCTATCAAGCAGTTTCCATCCTAGTTAATAAAAAAATGTATAGCAAGTCCATCAGCATACTAAAAGGAGAAGTCAACAACAAGAACATACCCACAATAGGATTAAAGGAATTCGCAGACATATATTACAATTATGCACAACACATATGCAATACATAGAACACAAAAACACAATCTACGTTAAACACATATTATACAAATAAATAAAACAATAAGACACATAAAACAGTCAGAATTTAATATTCCAAGTGTAAAAACACCTCCAGATTTTTTGTCAACGAAAAGAACGCTATTGTCTATAAGATCGAGGCCAAGTGAGTCAATCGTCAGTTTTGAAAAACAACCCAACCTAACAACCTGTTGGTTATACCATGATACTATGACTAAGAAGATAAGATATTGCGCATAAGTTGTGACGTCATTGGAGAGTAGCACATTCGTAATGTCAATTTTTTTATATGTATCAATAAATTATTTAATAAATAGTTTGGAGGTCTCCTTATCTGTACGATTATTGTAATTATTAAACCTCTTAACTTATTTTCGTCTAGTTTCTTCTTGCAGTTTTCTAAATATTAATTATTTTCTTTGTACACAAATAATAATATAATATTTAAAAAAGTCATTTAATATTATTTTGCTAATTGAATAAATTCATCACAGAATGCATACAAATCCCATTTAACTATAACAAGAATTCAAATTCTACTCTCCAATGACGGCATGCGCGAACACGACCGATTTTGTGCTACGGGAAGATCCTATCTTGTTATTCATAGTATCATGGGTTATACTTTTTGCACAATTTTTTTAAATATCTTTTAGCAAATCGATTTCCGGAGTGGAAATTTAAATGTCAAACGTTAATTAAATATGAAATTTTCAATACACTCAATTATAGCTTATCCCCATATACATAAACATAACATTTAACACGTCAAATTTTATTGAAAATAAACAAAAGTAAATTGAATACATACAAACCATATAATAAAAACAAATTGAAGTTGTAGTAGGCGGTTTGAATGATGCTCGCAACATATGGCATACGAGATATCTTCAAAAATAATTTATACGCTTGTAAATACGCTGAAAAATGGATCAAAACTATAATCAAAATGAATTAGTAAGAAAGATTGTTATGACAGACTGCGCGTTCTTTTGTGAGTTAATAACACAATAAATATTTTTTTATTGCTTGAACAATTTGGTTACACAATTCAGTTATTTTTTAACGTTAGTAATTTATTTTAATTTATTTACAGTTTTGATAGAATCTATGTCAATATAACTATATATGTGGGCGGTTTACTTAGACTTTAGCAACTGTTAGTTTTCTGTTTTCGTATTTTGAATTTTTATTTGATTTGACAACTTTGAAAATATTAGAAGTTATTTAACAAGTATTTATTGACTTATTTTATGATGATAATTTATGATATTTACGTCTGTGTATTATGGTGTTTATTACGTCTGTGTTTATTTTTATGCTTCGTTTGATTGAAACATAGACATATAATACACAATGGAATGGTCGTTGCAATACCAGCCAGTTTTGCCCAGCCTGCATCGTTTTCTAATTTGCCAGGTTTATCGACCACGTGACCTAAATGACCAATGAGAAGGTCACGTAGTCGTTAAACTCGGGCCATTAGCAAGAGATGCAGGGACTGCTTTGCATCAGTTTTCTCTGTCGCACTGGAGGAACGCGACTGTATCGCAGTAGTCAGTATATCTTGTATTATATGTCTAGGTTTTGAAAATTTTCGTGCTTTAAAATTTTCTTCTTCTACTTTATTTCAGTGTTTAGATATTTATTGTCTGTTTCGTCATCAAATTTAGTTTAAACTTTTAAGGAAGTATCTTTCACTTCTTCTTACTTGCAGTTGGTAATTTAGTCTTTGTTTAGTTAATCGATTTTTATTCATTCCGTTTATTTGTTGTCTCCATTTTGTTCGGTATTCTAGAGTTATCTTTTTAAGTTATTACCCAGCTTTCACTCCATGTAATTTTCTTGTTCTTCAATGCTCTGTAAAGTGTTCCCCATAAATAATCATATCTTTCTCGAAACTCATGTGAACCTTAGGTAATTACAACTCATTTGTTCTAGTCTAGTGGATGATCGTCTATTACTATTTTTATTGTAATCGGGTATTTACCTTTAGCTGACTCGAACCCTGAACTTCGTACAGGTTTAGAATTAATAAATGTTATTCTTCTTCTTTAGGTACCATCTCCTCTAAGGAGGTAGGTAATCATCACAGCTATTTTCACTTTTGAGATTGCAGCTCTGAACAAGTCGACGGAACTGCAATTATACCACTTTCTCAGATTGTTGAGCCAGGAGATGCGTCTTCTTCCAATACTTCGTTTTCCCTGTATTTTTCCCTGCATTATGGTTTGTAGCAACAGATATTTATGCCCTCTCATAACGTGGCCGAGATACTGTAACTTTCTTATCTTAATCGTATTCATGATTTCCATTTCCTTTGTAATCTTTATGAGGACCTCAACATTTGTTATTCGGTCTACCCAACTTATTTTTAATATTCTTCGGTAGGTCCACATCTCGAATGCTTCAAGTCGATCGCTCACCTCTTTCTTTAAGGTCCAGGCCTTTACCCCATACAGCAGCACCAAAAACACATAAGAACATAATATTCTTATTCTGAGTTGTAAACTAAGGTCTCTACTGCATAATACTTTTCTCATCTTATTAAATGTTGCTCTAGCTGGTCCAATTCTCATTTTTATTTCTTCTGTATACTCGTTATTTTCATTAATAATTGTACCAAGATATCTGTATTTTTTTACTTTTTCTATTGGAACTCCTTTTATGTTATAATAGAATGTTATTAGCTGAGTTATATTAAGTTTTTTAATAAAAGTTCAGAAAGGAGCTAACTCACATGAGAGCAAAGCAGCCATTTGCTGAATGGGTGGCACTCGTGTCGATTATCTTCATTGAAACATCTTGCTGTAATATACTATATTTTCTATTTTCCTGCCAGGTATAAAAGTAAACAAAGCGGATGATTAGTTTTTCAGTTCAAAAAACAATTGGTGTTATGATTTTTTTATTATATTAAATTCGTTTTAGCTCAAAAACATATCGGTTAGTATCACCAGCAGGACCGATCCTAGCATGTGTGCAGAGCGTGCATCGCATGTCTCACCGTCTCTACAGACCGATTTTTCGGAAAGACGGCGATACATTAACGTGATGCCACCAGAAAAATGATAAAAAATATGTAAAATTTTGTAATATTAGACGTGCTTAACGTGTTAAACTCTCGTAAATAAAATAATAACCAAAAATTTGATGTTGCATGGATTGGGGAGTTGTTCCTGACGTCGCTTTTTGTAACACCATGGAGTGGGTTTCAAAAATTCGCTAATTAGTGCATGAAATCTTTTTTACTTACAGCTTGGACTACTACGTCATCACAAGGTCAACTTTGTTATTCATTTTAATAAAAAAGCATGTCTTTTTTAACTTTATAGATATTTTGTTTATAAATTCGTTAGAAATAAAATGGCAGTGATTAAAAAAAAGAAACTATTTTGTCTCCTTTTAAATTTTTAAATTATGTGGGTTGCAAATTGCTGTGGAATTTAGGGGGTGCTCACGCACTAATTGTTTATAATAAAATTTAAGCGTATTTTTAATGTAATAAATAAGGGGTACAATCATTTTTGTCATATGAAGAAGTGGTAGATGACGTCCTAGGACCAGAAGAACCCACTACAGGCAACGGTTGGTACGATGATGAATATGAAGATATCAGTAAAAGAAAAAAATGTGCATATTAACTTATGCAACAAAGAAGAACACAGGCTAAGGAGCAAAAGTACAAAGAATTCGGGAAGAGAAAAAACGCGTGCATCCAAAAAAAAATCGAACCTTGTAAAATTAGATTATGGAAGAGCTTCAATTACTAAAGGGAAAAAATGAAACTATAACGTTTTGTAGGGGCAAAAATGAACACATAGTTAGTAAAAATGAACACATGCAGTACAAAGCAGATAGGTTGAGTGCTTCAAAGAACTACTTGGTACCGAAGTGTAAAATGACGCATCACCCCAAAAAATAACACCCACGTAGCACCCACTTCAATATTGGAAGTGAGAGATGCCTAAGAAATAACAAGTCCCCAGGATTGGACTCTATCCCTGCAGAGTTCATCAATATGGAGGTAACAGCATTATGTACCAAATTCACAGCATAATAGTCATAATAGTCAATGTCTGGGAAGAAGACAAATGCCAGAGGAATGGTGCACTAAAATCATATGTACACTGCACAAAAAGGGAGATTTGTTTGAATATAAAAAATATAGGGGAATAACTCTTCTGAACACAATACTCAAAATATTCTATACGTACGTGAAAGAACTCCGTGGTAAATATACCTTAAATCTTGAAATCAAATAAAGAATTTAACATCGACACGTTTCATCTCTTTGTGGACTTTCTTTAAGTCAGCGTACGATAGCGTCCTAAGATGTAAATTGTATGAAGCCATGAATAAATTTAACATTTCCCATAAATCAACAAGACTTGTAAAACTATCTATGGGTAAAGTGATGTGCACAGTGCGATTTATCACAAGCCTTTGAATCATATATTATGCAGAATTATGACAGGAAGCTGTGCTGGCGTGTCGTCTCTTAAAAAAAGACTATCAAAATAAGAGATGCCGACTTACACAACAGAGGAACAATCTTACTACGCTTACGATTTGGATTTGCTCGCACACACCACACGAGGACTTAGGAAGAAAGGGTTTGCAACTAAAAAACTAAACGGTCGCACAAAATATGAACCTTAAAATAAACAATAAAAAAAAACAAAAATGTTAACGTCGATACCAAATAACAGAGATAGAGCTAGAAACGCTGAACAAAACTTTATCATAGACCATTATAATTTTGAGGTAGTAAATAAGTTTATTATCTGGGTTCTCTCATAACAAGATAATAACACATCTGAAGAAGTAAAACGAAGTGTGCGGATAGCGAACAAATGTTACTTTGGACTAAATAAAAACCAAGTAATGATAAAGATGTAATATCTTTCATGAAAATGCTTAGATGGGCTAAACATGTGTGGAGATCAAAACCCATCAAGACGAACCCTATTAGCGGTACCAGGAAATATGAGAAGAGACCAAGACTGAGATGGAGGGATGGTGTGCACGATGACGCGAAGAAGATTGGCGCAGCAAGCTGGCAACAGTTGGTCATAAATAGAATCGACTGGCGAAATAGACTGGGAAAGGTCGAAGCTCAACTGGGCTGTAGCACCACTGATAATGATGAAAATATTTTTTTAGGTTTTGCTTATATTATAATGATAAAATATAAATCTTTAAGAACAGAATGCGACTTGGATTAGGTCTCTCAAATTTTTTTGTTCAAACAGTTGTAGCCAATTACTTTTTTTACCACCACCATTTTAGCGACAAATAAACCAAACCAGTTTTATTAAATCTCTTTTTTTTTAATTGAAAGCGTTTTCATTTAATGCATTACAAAATATTATAAAAGCATTTTTGCAAAAATATGGCCATTTTGATAAAGTAGCGTTTTCAACTTTGAGCGCTAATTATACAATAATAATTAATAGAAATTTATAAAAGCTTTAGTTAAAGCTTATCTAATGTATTTTTATCATTTTGTGATCATATTTTAGAAAGTCACATCCTTTATACCTTCATCTTCGTAACAATATAAATGAAAAAATTAAATTTTACCCATTCTCATAAATAAATAATTACCAAAAATATGTTATTTCACGTACTTAGGAGTTGTCCCTGACATTGCCCTTTATAACAGAGTAGGTTTTAAAAATTTACTAAGAAATTCGTACATAAAATCGACCCTTTTTACCCACTGTTTGGGGTATAGGTTATCATTGGGGTAACTGGAAATAATAATTTGTCAATTTGTTTTTTTCCAATATTATGGAGCTCCATAGATATCTTAAAAGCAAGTGATCTACTTGTACATCCTAGCATCCATCATGTTGGTTATGAATATTGCTTAAACCTTGATGTGAAAGAAACAAATAGAAATAAGTTGGTTTATGATGAGTTGTTTTATGATTTTCAGAATGGCGATTATATTGCATTTAACAACTTCCTTGCTACCATGGACTGGCAGATATGTATGGTTAATGATATTAATGCTGCTACAAAATTATTCTATGAAGTTCTCTCTTTAGGAATTACATACTTTGTGCCATTGAAGAAGTATAGAACTTCAACTTTTCCTAAGTGGTTCCCTGCTGATCTCAGAAGACTGACTCTGGAGAAAAAGTATGCTCATTATATTTATGTTATTAATCGTTCTGATAATGCTTATATTAAATTTTCTCACCTAAGTGCTGAACGTAAATAACTATCTGAAATTTGCCTCAGCAACTATATTAAAGTTATAGATACTGGCCTAAGGCATGATCCAAAATAATTTTCGAAGTACATCAATGATTAGCGATCTAGTCATAACCTACCTAACTCCTTATTTTATCAAGTCCAATCTGCAACAAATGGTCAAGACATAGCTAATTTATTTACAAACTTCTTACAAACGGTGTATTCACCAAATAACAATAACCTTTACGTACCTATCCATCCATTAAATAACAACTTTAGTACAAATATTTGTCCTTCTAAGATTACCATGACTGATATTTTGAATGGCATAAATGAGCTGCCCAATAAGCTTACTGCTGGCCCAGATGGAGTGCCTAATTTTTTATTAAAAAAGTGTGCCTGTACCCTTGTAATGCCATTTGTCATATTATTTAATAGAACTCTAGAAACCTCCATGTTTCCTTATTCATAGAAAGAATATGATGTTTTTTCTATATTGAAAAATGATCGAGAAGACAACATTGAAAATTATCGTAGCATTTGTAGATAATCTGCAATCCCTAAGCTTTTCCACTGTCTTATAGCAAAGGAACTTTCTTGGTTATGTAGAGGCTTAATATCTCAATCATACATGGTTTTTATAGCAAAAAATCCACTACAACAAACTTTGCTATCAATCTGATATATTATCTCATATAGAAAACCGTAAACAGGTAGATGAAATTTAATATACACAGATTTTTACAAAGTATTTGATCGTGTAGATCACCAAATACGTTTGGGCAAATTAATTGATGTAGACTTTTACTTCAGGTTTGTTGGATGAATTAAAAACTCTACATCTGGGAGAAATCAAAGAGTCAAGATAGGTAGATAGATTGTCGTCTGTCTGAAAGTATCTCAGTAACATCTGGAGTTTTTTTAATATCTTCGTTAACGACATCACTTCCTATTTCCTAAATAGCAAATGTCTATTTGGGTGTTATTTTCGATAAGAAGCTTACTTTCTGTGACCACCTAAACTCTATTTCAATAAAGGCATCTAAACTTCATGGTTTCGTTACTAGGAATTGCAAATATTTCTTCATTGATTTAACAAGATTAGTGTATTATTCCTTAGTTAGAACTGTTTTGAAATACTGTTTAGTTATTTGGTCACCCTATTTTCAGAACATTTATCTTTACTCTTAGTGAAGAACCGTCGTGATATGTCAGGAGCTATATTTATATATAAGATCATGCATGGATTTATTGATTGTCCAAACCTGTTAAGACAGATTAACTTTAATGTTTCCCATCAAGCTCTACGTTACAACAATGTTTTCAATATTCTTTCCACAGAATAACCTATGGTATTCACGATCCATTGGATAGATGCATAGGGCTATTAAATATTCTTGATTTTGATATTTTCAATTTAAATTAAACTCAGTTAGAAAGATCCCTTGCTTTGTGATATGTAAATTTTATTGGTATTGTTGAATTTTGTTTTAAAATTCGAAATTCTAAAAATCGGTCCGCCGATTTTTAGTCTCATTCTTTAAACTTTTTTTGTAGTATGTATAAACTTTAAAGTAAATCCAAGTTTTGAATCCCAACTGTGATATTGTGTATTGTCGTTTAAACTGTTAGCGGGGTTAGCCCGTGTATTAAATAAATAAAAAAATGTTATTATTGACACCAAGACAATAATTTTGTTATATAAATTAAAAACCAATATTACCGAGCTCCCTATTTTTGACTCACTTGATTTTCTCAATTCCCTGGGACACACACGACGATAAGGTGATATGACTAAACACCTTAACCGTAATCCTTCTGACACGGTTCAAGAATCACTATCGCTTGTCGAAAGAGTCTAATACACTGCAAAACAAAAAATAAACCGTGTTAAATGTTGCCTTTAAATTCTTTTACAATTTTCAAAGCAGCAAAAAGTGTTTCGCTAAGTTCTCATGTTTGTTTTCCGCTTTTTATAATAGCCGTCTTGAATATTTATAATATCCCTTCATGGTAATTTTATGGAACTTTAGATTTCGATTCTATTCATAAAAAGTGTTATTTCTCAGTTGACTGGATATTGTTTTATGATGTTAAGAAGTACTTTGATGATGATATTGCAATGTTTAATCAACAACACGTAACAGGTATGAGAAGATAAAAAACAAAGGCAATTTATCTTGTTGGTTATAGATAACTTTTGCTTACACATGTACCATTAGGGAGCCTTATGCTAGATTTATTTAGTACACAATAATGCTCTGTCATTATTATTAAAAAATAATTATACTGCACATATGCCACGCCGTCTGCTTTCGAAGATTACTTGCCATCATAAGATGTAACTGACAAGTCCTGCTTTAAAGCTTTAATAGATCAAAAGTCAAACTAGCCTTTAATTATGCAGTTATCTTACGCATGTTATTTAATACATATATACTGACAATTAATTATAATTTTAATTGCAAATATTTTTTTATTTTTACTTTTCGATTTCTACTTTCGTAACCGTCCTCAAAATACAAATTAAATGAATTATTTACATGGTAACACAAAAACAAATCCTCCAGTAATTTAATTTTATTTGACTCACCAAAAATGACAACTGACAGATATTATAGATTTCAAAGTAGATGACTTTAACATAATATTGTCAACATTTTTGAGATGTGTTCCTGTGAGGACTTTATTGGAAGATATTTTATTTGATTACATGAAATTAACTTCAACTTGAAAATATCTGTCAAAAAATGATAGCACGTGATTTGTCTTTAAAAAGGCAACTACAACCACACAGTAAAATCTTGGACTATTATTTTCCATCTGTTTCGCTGTTTCGCTATTTTCGCTAATTGTGGTAGAGTCTTGCCTACGAGTTTCGTAATTAAATCTGTATATATAGGTGGCGATCTTCCTCGACTTGTTTTCCCATGGACTATGTCCCCAACTGTAAATATTTCCAAACAATTTCTTTTAATAACGTTGCCCAACAACTTGGCAATATTTTCAGCTACTATGGTACGTAGTTTTTACCCAGACACTCCTAACATTTGATGAGAACAATATATCTCAAAGACATCGATCTTTTTTTGTCTATTTTAATGTCCAATATTCAGATCCTTATAGAAATATAGTGAAGACCAGGCTTTCAACTACTCGCACTTTGTTGTAAAGCGTTATAGGATGACCTTTCCAAATCTTTGTAAGTTTGATCCGATCTTGCTTGCCCAGCAGGCCAGTGCAATTATCCCTTTAAATTGTTTTACTATATCCCCTGGGTTTTTCATTAAGGACCCAGCCACAAGTATTTCCGTGCCAATGTAGTCTACTCCATGTGATTTGTGAGTTTTAAGCTATCTTAGTGAAGTAGCCAGTTCTTTTCTCAATATCAGTGGTTTTAGTTTTGGAAATTCCAGAACCAAATGATTTTCCGGAGTTGTGTTGTCTTGCATTTAATTTTCAGACTATTCTTTCCATCTTGAAGAAAAGTTACGAGAAATTAGTTTTATTTTTATAAACATTCATTTTTTTGTATATGTATGTTGTTCGACTTCGTTGCGTAGATCGTTTAGTTATTCATTTTGATCGCCTCTATATTACTGCTTTATTTCTTTTCTAAAGTCTGAGTGTTCTGGGCATACTCTAGGTGATTTGAGCCTTTGGGATTTAAGATTTTTTTCGGTTTTAATTTTACCCTATGTGTTCTTGGCGATCCAACTTTTATTAGCATTGATCCTAGTCTTTCTAAGTTTGTAACGGTATAGTTTGCCTACCACATTAGGTATCACTTATACGGGATAGCAATTACTGGGCTGGAGATAGGATAAGTAAACAAACCGAATCGTTTGCGAACGGCAACTCTTGATTTGGTTGGAGAGCTGGGACGTAAGTAAGTGAATAAAAGAGGGACTAGAAGAAGCAACTACAAAGGAAAAAATCAAAAAAGTACTTACATAGATTTTATGGGCAACACACTCAAGAAGGTTTCTTAAACTATTTAAGTTTGAACGCCGTTTAAAAGAATCCTCTTCCTGGATAGAAAGAAAGGATTTTCTTTCCTAAAAAAATTTAAAGGGAAAAATCTTTTTAAAGGAAATCATTTTTAACAGTTATTGCAAATAATATTAACAAACTATAACAACAAAACTGACAATGGCGCTATTTATAACAATTTGCAACAAGCTCCAGACGTTGGGCCATACTTGTAGGAATTAAAATTATTATTAGAAATGCAAATATCTAGATTTTTTAACGGAGCTTATATTGAGGTTAAACTTCAAACAAAACAATTCACATTTATGGTTGTGTACCAAATGTCCGAAAAAAGATAATACTGACCGTCATATCTCGAAATGAAATATCAAACCTTTTTGAAATATTAATTAAATTTTTAAAATTAATTGCATTTAACTAATATGATAAAAAGCTAATCCATAAAACTTATAATTTCACTCATTTACAATTTTTTAGTTTGTCATGAAAGCAAATTTTTGTATTAATGAAAACTGTCTATTTTTACTTAGAAAAATGTATGTTACAAACAAAACAAAAAGTACCTTATATAACTCTGGCTGATGTATTTCTTTTAAGAAAGTTTTTTGATTGGAAATGGATCAAAACATTGCAAAACAAACATACAACTGTGTCCCACTCAAGCTGCAAATTGGTCTGAAGTAACCAGGGAACACAAATAGATAACTTTTTGGAAGTTGGATACTGGATTTAGGCCTCGGGTCATCCTGGATGACAACAAACTGCAATCTTCAAAACTTGGCTACTCAATTTCTTCTTAAAACCATATGGACCTCTCAAATGGTTGGATACGCCGTCTTACAAATCTCTCAGATAAGGCACAACACAAAAATAATCGGTGATTAACTCAACAAAAACTGCCACATTGCATTTTGAGTACGAATTTACCTGTCCACAAA
The DNA here is from genome assembly GCA_918026665.1 of Diabrotica balteata. NCBI lineage: Eukaryota > Metazoa > Arthropoda > Insecta > Coleoptera > Chrysomelidae > Diabrotica > Diabrotica balteata. The sequence continues at coordinate 96,238,762 of OU898278.1, read as the reverse complement.
CAAATTTGCCGGCTTTGAAGACTACACCCGGAAGCTATCTCGTCCAAATCTCCTTTTAAACTTGACTTTCACTTAAACTCCACACTGCTTCTATCTACACATATTCCCATAACAAAAACGAACAACAAACAACACAATAACGAATTAGAAGAAAAATCCTGACTAAACACTGAAACCGACTGACTTTGGCAGCGATTCCACCGAGAGTGGAATCATTCTAGAAAATCATTCGTCTCCCCGCATAGCTTTCTCAGCAATTTAAGTGGATATTTATTTGATGCGCAATATTAGGCGGCATCACGATCAAATGAATGCAATTAAAATTATTATATACAGACTAGAAATGTTTATATTATCAATCCCAACGACTCAAAAGAATTGAGAAAATATTTCGGTGATTTAACATATACAAGGTGATTAGAAATGCTACATGTTGTATTGCTAAATTTGTTAAAACGAGACTTGTATTAATCCATAGAGAGTCAGCTGTCTTATTTGGTTTTTCTTCTGATTTAAGTTTATAAGTATTTTAATGTAGCTGTTCTCTTAAAGCTGTCGTTATATTTGAGGTGCCGTAGGTTTGTGATTCGTTTAAATCTCTTGGGTTTGCCTAACTTTACACATAATTGGGCGACAAGGAATTGGCTGTCGCTGTGCCCATCCTATACAAAAGATTGGTGGTTATAAATTATACCACGATATTTAGGGATGAAAATAAGTCGATTTGGCCTAACTGACCTACTGGCTTCAATTTCGAATGTTTATTAAATGAACGTTACATGTCCTCTCTTTCCTTGTCTAAGGGTTACTGTATTTTTTAAAATATTATTTTGTAAATATTAAAATTAGTAAATGTCAAAATTGTATAATATTTCTGCAGTTTTAATCTATATCAAGAATACGACTTTTTAAATACTAGCAGGAAGATTGAAACGCTCAATACTCCGGGAGTATTGGGTTTTTTGGAAGTGTAGAACTTCCAAATTTCAGAAGAACTGAAAGAGAAGTGATGAAAAAAAATACTATAAATAGGGCTAAGCTCAGAGGAACAAATTTAAATGGCCAAAGAGACACTAAATCTCAAGTGAGTGTTCGGGCTAGCTTCAATGCACTGGATTGTGGCTTTAAAGATATAAACAACAATAACAAGAGATAATGAGCTAGTGAGACAAGAAAGAAATGAGACCTGGTAATATCAAACGTGATACAACTGAAGAAGGTCACTAGGAATAAATTTATAGAAAGAGAACAATAAGAAGAGAAAAGAAGGGCGCCAACTCAACGATAGTTGAGATTTTGAAGTAACAAATGAATCTGGAGATAATACTCTGAAATACAAAAAAATACTAAATACTAATCTTGTCTTGCTATGTTATATACTGGTTAGTAGAACTGAAATAAAACTCAAAATAGCAACAATAAATATATTTATAAAAAATGTATATAGGTATATGTGTATACACAATTTACATATAATGCAAAGCTAAATAACAGTGGTAGTGGATGGTGTAAATATACAATGGGACCTTATAGCCCCTCAACAAGCGAAAAGTCACTACCACTGGCCAAATAAAGTTTAAAATATTAGTAACAATTCAAGGATAGTCCGTATGATAGCCAAAGTCTTAACACAAAAGGTAGTAATTTAAATTTAAATAGTTTTACTAATATGAGATACTAATGACAATATTGTAAAGATATCAACCTTGATAAATCTATTACAATTATTATATTATATCCAAAAAAGTGAGTTGTTCCATACTCATTATATCATGTTTAAAAAAAAACCACATGAAATTTATTTCCCTTCCCAAAATCAAAATTGTATTATATCAAAAATGTATTCTATTAAAAAAAATATATATATATTAAATCAACAAATGAGTTCGGTCAGACTCTTGAAATCCTAACTAAAACCTAATAACACATGAAAGGTATTTTCTTCTCTCCCAATAATATCAAAATTATATTATATCAAAAATTAAATTATCACAAGGGTATTTACCTTATCATATGCATATGAAGAGGGTATACTACTAAATAGGAAGTAACAGTAAATAGATAGTAATACGTAATACAAAAAGTCAAATAGTTAAACAACTTATCTTTACAGCACTATAAGTCCATAGGAAAAACTCCTCTTGGCACGGCTACATCAGTTTATGGCTGTAAAGACGAATCCTGGTCACAAAAGTCACAACCAGTCACTGGTCTCTGGGTGACAGCAAAATCCACGGGTTACATAAAGTTGCTAACTAGTTTAAGGATTCAGTTACTTGAGTCCTTGAGGGAATATTCTGAAGAGAATATCCTCAAGTGAAGTGAAATTAATATTTTCACGTGACGGAATATGGAACTGCAGCACGCCAAAGAAATCTTCCTTTTCTGTGGAACTCTTTTATTAGGAAATCTTGATTTTTAAAAATTTACTTATTATTATTTTTATGATATGATTATTAAATTAGGTACTATTTTATTCGTCCCAGATTATTTTATTGCTCCAATTCCGTCACTTTGAAGGTGAAAAAATTTCACCGGTTGGCGTGTCTGCGTTAACGAGTTCTGACCAAAACTGATCGTTCTCGTACCAACTCGACCAACCTTACTTTTTAAGCGACTACTACGCGTGTGGGGAAAAATGTCCATTTAAAAATCGATCGTAGGCGGGTAATAAAAATTTCTTAAGGGGTTAATCAGTAGCGTAAACGCTACATTCTCCCTCATCTCCAGCAAAAAAAAGGAACTTTAGGAACTTTTTTTTTTGTGGCAGAACGATTTAACGCTGGGTCGACAATGAACGTTGATACGTTAAAATTGAACATTTTCCTCACCAGTCAACCAATTGCTCAGGAATTGGAACAAAATCAAGGACGAGATAAAAATATGGAAAGAAGATTATGAGACGAAGTCATACATTTTTTTTTTATGAGATAATGTATGTTAATTTAGTATAAACCAAAGATAAAAAAATATATACATTTTAAGTTTAATTCTATAACCTTACAAATCAAGTTAACTTTTAACACTACTTATCTACATTCTCAAGTATTTGTAAGAACAACCATTCGTTAAAACTACATTGTAGGTGTGTATTAACAACCCCTAACACAATATCTCTAAGAACCATTCATAACAACGAAATTCAAACAAAGTCCTATGAACTTTACCCAACGTTGATACTAGAGCGACCAGATTCTATTCGTCACCATAGAGTTCAATGAGGGCCCAATTACTCAGGACTAGTTGAAACTACAAACCTAAACATATATATGGTTCGGGATATCAACAACAAGGTAAAAGATAATTCAATACACCTACTTGATTTAGCAGCGGTAGGAAAACACACAATCGGTAAAGGCACAAGCCTAGATACTAGCAAGCCCACTATACTCATTGTATAGGGTATGCTAAAAAGGTAAGTAAGATAAATGCAATCCCAACTCATAGTAAAGGATATGCACAAAAGGTAAAAGATAATTGCACGTCCAGATTTACTCATGGTAGAGGATATGCACAAAACTCACTTCTACCAGCTATACACTTGGTAGAAGGAAAGATAAAAGAGATCCTAACTGTAATACCTAAACTGTACTATTGACGTGTTCCAATTCTTTACTCACGACAAGAACAGTAAAGGACAGATTTTTAGGACTCTATAATCAAGATAAAGATAATATATATACATATATATACACACATATATATTTACACACATATATACATACATATATATTCATAAGATATAGATAAGAAATAAACTTATCCAGGTAAAGGTACAGATAACTAACTTAAGGTAAAGGTATGAGATAAACTCAATTAAGGTAAAGATACAGATACACTCAAGGTAAAGGTACGAGATAAACTCAGTCAAGGTACGAGATAAACTCACGGTAAAGGTACGAGATAAACTCAGTCAAGGTACGAGACAAACTGAAGGTAAAGATACGAAATAAACTCCATTACAGGTATGAGATAAACTCCATAAAGGTAAAGATAAACTCAATTAAGATACAGATAAAGATAACTCACATCTACCAATCCAATTAAGGTAGGGACACAGGTGCAAACTCAAGATACTAAGATATGTTAAACTCAATTTTTTTTAGAAGATAATAACATAGGAGATAACAAACTAAGTTAAACAGACTTACTGCTGAATATCAGAACGATCCAATTCTAAATGACACATTCTAATTTCAACCTAAGAGACACTCAAGGAACAACTAATATTTGTTGATATATTTCTGAGCCAAGTGAGGGCACACATCCAGGGTGATCAATCCTGAACCCACGCTAAAACACCGACACAGTAAGTGAATATGAATGCATAAGCTTCGTGGCCATGATCCACAAAACCATACAATACTATTAAAGAAAATCTTTGGAATGTTTTCCGAATTATCCCTGTAAATATCTATTCAACTCAGAACTTAAGATCTGGAAATTCCCATATATCCATCCTGTACTCCTATGATATGCAGTTGGACTTTTAAGAGAAAACAAACAACAAAATTAGCAAGTCCATAAACCAAGATAATAACCAACATCAAGATAAGATAAAAAAAAATAGAAGGCAAAATAGCACAACATCTTATGGGTTTTTGACAGGTAAACAAAATCGATAAACAGATCTTAAGCAACCAAACTGGTGCAGAAGTGATAAGGGATCAATGAGATCTAACGATACGAAGTTGAAATTGAAAATCAATCCGTCGATAACTATCCATTAAACCTGGTTGGGAAGATTTGTCGGTTTGCATGTAGCACAGATTTTGCATTTAGCGATATAGCTACATACAGTTTGATGCATCTTCGGCCAGTAATAAAGTTCAGATATTCGACGGAAAGTTTTGTAGAAACCAAAATGAGCTGCAGTAGGATGGTCATGAAAAGTGGCCAAAACCTCTGCTCTATTAGAAGTTGGAACGACTATCTTCCAATCCGACATTTCAGTAAGGGAATCTATGGAACTTAAGACATGTTTATACAAAACACCATGTTCAACTTTAAAATCAGGAAATTTACCTGGTACATTCTGTACAACATTTTTTAACAATGGACTGGTTAGATGACGGACTCTCAACTCATACTCTAATTCAGGAGCTAACAGATGCTCTACCTTGAACGCAAACATATTACACAACTGACAAATATACGAGAGAATGAGTAAAAGTAGGCAAAGTTTAACTTACTCTCTGACTCCAAATTAATATTCTGAAGGGATACCTATACCAGTAATGTTTAATTGTTTTGGTCCAGTTATGAAATCCAATGACATATACTGCTACAACACCCTAAGGAACCTAAAATTTCAAAACTGTTATTTCGAGGTAGTGACTCAACTTATTGACTACTCCGGACTTGTAAAATATGTGAAATAGTTAACTTTAGTTATTTAAATTTTTAATTAATTTATTATTAATCTAAAATTGTTATTTAATCAATCAAAAAAAACAAAGCAATTTATTCAGTCTACACAGTATATAGCAAAAATAAGTCGATTTAAGATATAGATATAAGGTAATGTCCAAAAAAAAAAATTGAAAAACAAAACTAAACGTTAAAATGAAAATCTAAAAGCACAACCAGTGAAAACCACAACAACCCAAGATCAAAATCAAAAGTTAAAGGAGATATATATATATATTTTTTTTAAGGCAGAAGTGGAAAAGAAACCACACGTTGGGTCTAGCCAATTGAAAAGAAGCCCCACGTTGGGCGCCAATTGAAACGCTCAATACTCCGGGAGTATTGGGTTTTTTGGAAGTGTAGAACTTCCAAATTTCAGAAGAACTGAAAGAGAAGTGATGAAAAAAATACTATAAATAGGGCTAAGCTCAGAGGAACAAATTTAAATGGCCAAAGAGACACTAAATCTCAAGTGAGTGTTCGGGCTAGCTTTAATGCACTGGATTGTGGCTTTAAAGATATAAACAACAATAACAAGAGATAATGAGCTAGTGAGACAAGAAAGAAATGAGACCTGGTAATATCAAACGTGATACAACTGAAGAAGGTCACTAGGAATAAATTTATAGAAAGAGAACAATAAGAAGAGAAAAGAAGGGCGCCAACTCAACGATAGTTGAGATTTTGAAGTAACAAATGAATCTGGAGATAATACTCTGAAATACAAAAAAATACTAAATACTAATCTTGTCTTGCTATGTTATATACTGGTTAGTAGAACTGAAATAAAACTCAAAATAGCAACAATAAATATATTTATAAAAAATGTATATAGGTATATGTGTATACACAATTTACATATAATGCAAAGCTAAATAACAGTGGTAGTGGATGGTGTAAATATACAATGGGACCTTATAGCCCCTCAACAAGCGAAAAGTCACTACCACTGGCCAAATAAAGTTTAAAATATTAGTAACAATTCAAGGATAGTCCGTATGATAGCCAAAGTCTTAACACAAAAGGTAGTAATTTAAATTTAAATAGTTTTACTAATATGAGATACTAATGACAATATTGTAAAGATATCAACCTTGATAAATCTATTACAATTATTATATTATATCCAAAAAAGTGAGTTGTTCCATACTCATTATATCATGTTTAAAAAAAAACCACATGAAATTTATTTCCCTTCCCAAAATCAAAATTGTATTATATCAAAAATGTATTCTATTAAAAAAAATATATATATTAAATCAACAAATGAGTTCGGTCAGACTCTTGAAATCCTAACTAAAACCTAATAACACATGAAAGGTATTTTCTTCTCTCCCAATAATATCAAAATTATATTATATCAAAAATTAAATTATCACAAGGGTATTTACCTTATCATATGCATATGAAGAGGGTATACTACTAAATAGGAAGTAACAGTAAATAGATAGTAATACGTAATACAAAAAGTCAAATAGTTAAACAACTTATCTTTACAGCACTATAAGTCCATAGGAAAAACTCCTCTTGGCACGGCTACATCAGTTTATGGCTGTAAAGACGAATCCTGGTCACAAAAGTCACAACCAGTCACTGGTCTCTGGGTGACAGCAAAATCCACGGGTTACATAAAGTTGCTAACTAGTTTAAGGATTCAGTTACTTGAGTCCTTGAGGGAATATTCTGAAGAGAATATCCTCAAGTGAAGTGAAATTAATATTTTCACGTGACGGAATATGGAACTGCAGCACGCCAAAGAAATCTTCCTTTTCTGTGGAACTCTTTTATTAGGAAATCTTGATTTTTAAAAATTTACTTATTATTATTTTTATGATATGATTATTAAATTAGGTACTATTTTATTCGTCCCAGATTATTTTATTGCTCCAATTCCGTCACTTTGAAGGTGAAAAAATTTCACCGGTTGGCGTGTCTGCGTTAACGAGTTCTGACCAAAACTGATCGTTCTCGTACCAACTCGACCAACCTTACTTTTTAAGCGACTACTACGCGTGTGGGGAAAAATGTCCATTTAAAAATCGATCGTAGGCGGGTAATAAAAATTTCTTAAGGGGTTAATCAGTAGCGTAAACGCTACAAGATATTTTAGGTTAATATTATATAAATTCATTTTTAAATGCAAAAATTATAAACAAGATGATAATTCACGTCTTACTTCAGTCGTCAGAGACGTAAATGCCACTGAACTTCTAAAAATCATACGAACAAGCTGAATTTTGCCGAGAATATTAGTTTTGGCATTCCAAAAAAGTTGCAAGAAAGTTTACCACTTTTACCCCAAACTTCTTCCTAATATCCACCTTGTAAGGGGGTAAAAACGAAAAAAAAATCAATTTAGCAATAATATGTACGCCGTAGAAAAAAAATGTTTTAAGTAAAAAATGTAGCTGAGATAATTTTAAACAAAAATGTTTATTAGCACTTATTGTGTAGAATGGACCGTTCTCTGACAAACAACGCTTGAAGCGACCGTCGTTTTTGAACGTCAGTTACGCGCGGCAAATCAATGGTCAATAAAATTTGTATCAGCAGCTCGACGGTAAAAATTTGATATCTTTTAATCCAATTGTCCTATAGACAAAAATCAAGATGCGTTATTAAGGTAAAGAGTTTAGCTTTTGTGTGCAATTTTTGTATTTTGCCGCAAATAAACTCAGATTTTGTAAAGGTGTTCAATAAATAAACGTGGCGTGATTTTTCCTTTTTTATGATTCTCATGAAATCAACACAATATATTCCTTTCATTGGCTGGCCACTATAAAGTTTCGATTACTAGAGCCTAACCTTTAAAACTTATAGCATCAAATTTTAGTTTTGAGTTTTGACAACAAATGTGAGGCATTTAAAAATATGCTTAACAACGCTACGAACGATCTTAAACGTTTAAAACTTTTTTTTAATTACACTAGTATGATTTTTAAAAGAACAAAACTTCTTCTATAAATTACACCCAAAAATGTATTTTTGGAGGCATTTTTCGTGACGTGCGATGTTTATAATATCAAACATTAAATTTTTTCAGTTTTTCATTCATGTTTCAAATGCCTCATATTTGTTGCCATAACTTAAAATTAAAATTTCATGTCATAGATTTTAAAAATTAATCTCTTAAAATGGAAATTTTACTACGAAGGGTCAACGACAGTGATCAATTTTATTGATTCACGAAAATCATAAAAAATGGCAAAAGTCGCACCACATTTATTTATTTACCACCTTTATAAAAACTAAGTTTATTCTCGGCAAAATACGAAAACTGCATACGAAAGCTGCATTCTTTATCTTTAAAACATATCTTGATTTTTGTCGATAGGACACTTGGATCAAAAGATATTGAATTTTTACCATCGAGCTGATACAAATTTTATAGAACATTTATTTCGCGCGCTTAACTGACATTTAAAATCGAAGGTGGCTTCAAGCGTTGTTTCTGAGAAAACGGTTCGTTCTACACAAAAAGTGCTAATTAACATTTTTTTAAAACTTATCTCAGCTACATTTTTTATTTAAAACATTTTTCCTGCGGCATACAGATTCTTAAATGCGGTACATTGATTTTTTTGCATTTTACCACCCTACTGCGGGGGTTTTAGGAGGAACCCCAGGAGAAACAGTGGTAAACTTTTTTACATCTTTTTGGGGTTGTAAAATTAATATTCTCGACAAAATTCAGCTTGTTCATATGATTTTTAGAGGTCTTCTCTCTGACAATTTGACTATCTGTATATTTGGGCATATTCTTTAAAAATTATTGCATATTTACGCCAATTATGTGCATATATACGTGCATATTTGTTCTGTTTTCTATTGCATATATTCCGGTCTCTAGTCATAACTAGTCGCGCGGGAGTGAACTTTAGTTAATATGTTGTATTCGTTAGTGGTGGGGTCAATTCTGGTACAATCTGTAAATGGCAGCCCATACTAGATTCATTTTTATTTCAGGGTCATTAACGACCCTTGGGCATTAATGGGATAATTTATATTTGATCCAAATAACCTGATTCTAGTATGTCTTAATAGTTTACCAGATACTTTATTATATCTTATTGTTAGGCACTCCTGCTATGGGTATTTTTGCATATTGAAGTGTTAACTTTCACCTTTATCGGAATTAACTTTTTATCTAATACTAATCAAGCAATCCAACAAATTAAAATATTGAACGGTTTGTTACCAATATAATTAAAATTATTGGCTGCTGGTATCAACATCTAGACATAAATATCTAGACATCAACATAAATATATCTAGATGTCGCAATATAATATCCTTAAATAAAATATCCGATATTTCTGATATGTTCGAACGTAAGACGAGATAAAATGGCACAATAATTTACAACTGAAACAAACCTGGTCGCTAAAGCATTTGTAACAGTAAAAGTTTACAGTAAACCAGAGGATTAAAAGGAAATTATATGTAAAGAATTAACTGAACGCTTCAATTATTGGCCACAAAAGAGCCATAAACTGCTCTGATATAAGTTACAAATTTACTTTCTTTGCATTTTATATAGACCATATGGCGAGCCGATGATGTACCGATATTGACGAAGATGGGATTATTATTACAACCTGTACTTGTTTTAAAGATATCACAGATCGGCATGAAATCTTTTCACTTAGGATTTGTCGCTAAGATTTCGTGGGGTAAAAAGTAAACTACACTACTGTACACTAATAATTACACTATTTACATATACATTTACAGTGTTTTTTCTTCTCCTATTAATATTATCTTTTTTTTCATTTTATTTCTATATAAGAATATTTTTCTTTTTTTATAGTCATAGCCTACCCTTTCTTGTTGGTTTCGTCCTTGTCGAAATTGTCCTTTGAAGATTGATCTTCCGTTATTATTGTTCTATATCTATTTATTATTAAGGTGTTGGATATGCCCTTTCTGGATGTTTCAATGTGCAAGAAAGATATTAGATACAAAACAAAGTGTACAGAGATCAATGATAGGATATTTGAATGCAAATTATAAGATCAATGTTAAAAATGACATTAAGAATATTTTGTTAATGTATTGAAAGCAAATCTATTTGTTCTAATAAAGACGTTCGTTAAGCTATATGATTTATAAATAAGTAATTATGCAAATAAATAGAGAAAAAAAGAACAACACAAAAATAAGGAAGATCTTGAATGTTGATCAGCAACAATTCTATGGCCTATTACAAAAATATCAAAGGCTAAAAACAAATGTGTCCAACAATTTTATCACTATTTTAGGTACCCCTTCCTCGTTCATTCTTTTTAAATTTTCCAACCATTTTTATCGTAATTTGGCACTTCGGCTACCTTATGCCGGGTCCAGACCAAGCAGAAAAAACGAAAACACAATTCTGAAACAAAAACACGATAAACCGGCGACAAAATTTGTCGTCAAAAGACAAAACAAAATTGAGACAAACTGTCGACACCAGAACAACAAAATATAAAAACAAATTCAGTTGGTGACGTTGTTGTTGTGATTAGTGTTGGTTAACCATGTGGGGTTTTAATCAAGAAAAAAATGAAACTAAAGATTTATTGCTAGCCGTAAGTTTTTTTTTGCTCTCATCATCATCCCAGGTTGCTAAAAGAAAACCCAAACGTTTTTGGATTAGACCAAGCCTAAAAATGCTCAGAAAGTTGTTCGATAGACAAATTGTTAGTTCAGCTGCGAGCAGATGATATTGGACTAAGTGGTGAAATTCGATCAAGCTTCAAAAAATTTTTAAGAATGTCCACCGAAGATTTTGAGAATCTAATATGCCTTGTTGGTCTTGCAGTTGCAAAAAGACTTTAGAAATGCTATGAGTGTAACAGAAGGGTTAGCAATCACTTTAAGATTTTTAGCAACAGGTGATTCCTACCACAGCCTAATGTATCTTTCAAAAGTATCAAAACAATAAATATCTGTAATAATACCTGAAGTATGTAAAGCTTTAGTTAACAGTCTTAGTGGTTATATACAGGTATGTTAAACTTTTTTCATTACTATTTTTCTGTTAATATCCCTTAAAATAAACTCCATATTTATTGGTTAAATGTTTAATACAAAAGAAGTTGACGATAGGTACATACTACATGCAAAATAATGACGAGTCTACTTGTTTTTACATTCAAAAAGTTCATCATCAATTTCGTTCGTTTTCTTGATCTGAATACTGAGAAAGCTCTGTGTCAATACTAGGTGGATGTGAAAATAAAGGCTGTGTGTTGGTGTTTGGTGGATTTAAGTAATAATTTTGTGGGTTAGCACTGGGAGGATTTGAGTATGAATGTTGTGTGTCAGTGCTGGGTGGATTTGAGTACAAATGTTGTGGGTTGGAGTTGGATGGAGTTGAGTGAACATTTGTGTTGAGACTGAGTAACAGAAAAATACACTTAATTTTGATAAAAATTGTAGATTCTATTTCTCCTATTGCTTAACTCGTTTTGGCACGCACACGCGTCCACACTGCGCCGACAACTTGTCGTCAAATACACAGACAAAACACAGACTTTTTGATCTTTACCGACCTGAGACGGGACCTGAAAAAGTTTTCAAATTTGCAAACAAAACAAAATTGTTCAGAAATGTCTCAACAAATGTTTTCGATTTGTAGCCACTTTGTCGCGAAACATGAATGTTTTTGTTTTGACTGTTTGGTCTGGACTCGGCATTAGATTTATTAAATGTTTTTATATTGTCATTACGTTTTTTCGTTGTCTTCATTTTTAAGTACAAAACAAATTATTCTTAAATTTTTTTCTTCTTCAAATTCGTTAAGAACTCAGTTGCCTGTAGTACTGTTAGGTGGATCAAGTGGCTCAACTGTTGCTGGTCCCAAGCCGTAATAAGCTAGGTTAGCATCCTACTGATAGACTCACTTATCACATTTATATGAAACTAACAATTACTTACGAGATGTTCTATTTTATGAAACAATCATCAGAGCAACCCATGGTATTTTACGAACGAACAGCAAAGCACTGATTTAGGTCTTTGTTCCACATGTGTTATTAGGCTCAACGGCCAATGAGTTTTATTATCGAACCAGATGTAAGATATTTTTTAGTTTATCAAAATTTAAAAATATTACGGTACATGTCGCTTAACTTTTAAGTTAAGACAACATACACCACAAAAATAAAAATTCAATTACTGGTAACCAAGAGCGTTACAGGGAGAACATTAACATCTTTTGTTAGATATTTACGAAAGTTTTGTGGCACACGAAATCTGCAGATGCACGGAAAATGGTTTCAAAAAGATAGAGCAACGAACGCTCCTTACTTTACTTTACGAACATTTTGAAAACAGAATAATTTCTTGTGGAACAGACTTTGACTACTTAGCTGCGTCATCTGATCTGATAACATCTGATACATACATTTGGGGCATGCTGAAGAAATCAATATTTAAGTCAGAAGTTCTGTCAGCAGATAATGAAGAACTAGCACAAAACATAATAACCTGTTTTAATAACTCCAGCAACTACTCTTTATAAATATGTTGGATAATCTGCAAAATCGTTATAAACCGTGTTTGTGCCACAATGGTGCACATTTTAAACATGTAAATTATGTAAATTAAAAAATAAATACAATATCCCACTTTCGGTACTGTTTATTCTGGAGAACGCTGGAATAAATTTTTAAGTATTGAGACCCTGAGATGGAATCAAGGATTTATAAAGCGAGTTTAAGAGCAATAATGACACGGCATTACCATATCACAAAGACTATTGACAAAGAGGAATACAAGAATACAAGAATTACATAAAAAACGCTTAGAGACCGAAAGAGTGCAGAAAGAAGAAAATGTAGGTGCAAGGTATAAAGGAGTGTGTGGAGTCGGGGTAACACTACGTTAGCCCAAATAATTTTCCACGTTCACTTTACAAAACAAATGCAGATTATAGTTTTTTAATTTATTGGATAACTTGACAATTACAAATCTATCCATTAAAACACATTTCGCCTTAAATGGACGAATTGTGTTGGCAACTCAGGGTTACGTATGCGTAAATATACATTATAACTAGGTAAAGAAATAATAAATAAGACTTATTCACAATCAATTTAATTTAACTATCAGACGACCGGTTTCGCTTTCTACAATATGCAAAGCATCTTCAGGTCTCGATACAAAGTTAAATAAATGCTGAAATGATAAAAACCCATGTTAGGGTGTTGTCTAATAAAGATAAACAAAGTAGATGTTGTAAATTACAATAATTATGCCAATATTACATGTCTGTGGTTTTATTTCAAAATGAGTAAGTTGAATAAAAAGGTATAAAAAGTTTTAAAAAGTTTAAACAGACAAGGTAAGGCCCACAAATTGTTATAAAATAGTCTATTAGATTGTAATAAATTAATAAATGAGCAAATAAATAAACATTACTTACATGCCGGTACTCTATTAATTAATGGATGGTAGAACATGGTTGAAACTACTATGTATTGTTGAATGGAGAACTCAATTCTGCTATTGTAGTTATTTGACAGTAAACAGGAAGTTCTTGAGGAGATAGATTTGATCCAATGAAGCAGAGATATGTGTGTGATTGTTTGTTAAATGAAAGTGATGTAATATACCATTGTATTATTAAAAGTTATTTATAATTATTCGAGAGATATATTTATAAAATGTGTGTTATTTATTGAGTAATTGTTTTATGAAGGTGACAGTTTTATGACAATGAATAAGTTTAGATGTACAAATTGTGTGGGTGTGCAATTATTTTTCAACTTGTAGTTATCAAATTTCTTTGATAAAGTTCTATTGGCAAAATAGTAGATTATTGCAAAGTCAAGAAAATAAAATATTAGAATTAAAATAATTAAGGACAATTTAAAACACACTAAAACAGAAAACACTTAGAAGGGACGAAACAAACATTAAATTTAAAAGGGGGAAGGACTTTTATGCACTACATCTCAGTCTTGGGCACAATGAGTTTTTTATGTTTAATGTTTACTATTAAATTTTAGTGGTAAATTTGACAAATGTAGGTTAGCATGTGACAGTTCTTCTTCTGTTTCTCAATACTGCAAGTTAAGTTATCTAATTTTATGAAATATGCTGATATTAATGAATGTCTATAAATTGTTTCAATTAAGATATCAAAACAATTTATAGACATTCATTAATATCAGCATATTTCATAAAATTAGATAACTTAACTTGCAGTATTGAGAAACAGAAGAAGAACTGTCACATGCTAACCTACATCTGTCAAATTTACCACTAAAATTTAATAGATAACACATCAAAAACTCATTGTGCCCAAGACTGAGATGTAGTGCATAAAAGTCCTTCCCCTTTTAAATTTAATGTTTGTTTCGTCCCTTCTAAGTGTTTTCTATTTTAGTGTGTTTTAAGTTGTCCTTAATTGTTTTAATTCTAATATTTGATTTTCTTGACTTTGCAATAATCTACTATTTTGCCAATAGAACTTTATCAAAGAAATTTGATAACTACAAGTTGAAAAATAATTGCACACCCACATAATTTGTAAACATGTCACCTTCATAAAACAAGTACTCAATAAATAACACACATTTCATAAATATATCTCTCGAATAAGTATAAATAACTTTTAATAATACAATGGTATATTACATCACTTTCATTTAACAAACAATCACACACATATCTCTGCTTCATTGGATCAAATCTATCTCCTCAAGAACTTCCCGTTTACTGTCAAACAACTACAATAGCAGAATTGAGTTTTCAATTCAACAATACATAGTAGTTTCAACCATGTTCTACCATCCATCAATTAATAGAGTACCGGCATGTAAGTAATGTTTATTTATTTGCTCATTTATTAATTTATTACAATCTAATAGACTATTTTATAACAATTTGTGGGCCTTACCTTGTCTGTTTAAACTTTTTAAAACTTTTTATACCTTTTTATTCAACTTACTCATTTTGAAATAAAACCGCAGACATGCTATATTTTCATAATTATTGTAATTTACAACATCTACTTTGTTTATCTTTATTAGACAACACCCTAATATAGGTTTTTATCATTTCAGCATTTATTTAACTTTGTAACGAAACCTGAAGATGCTTTGCATATTGTAGAAAGCGAAACCGGTCGTCTGATAGTTAAATTAAATTGATTGTGAGTAAGTCTTATTTATTATTGCTTTACCTATTTGAAATGGACTCACACAAGCAACACATTCATGATACATTATAACATTATAACAGTTCCACTGTTATGTTTAACAATATATTTTCCTAATATCACGTTTTGGCATTGAACTAAATTCAAAACACATGTAAAATCGAATTTAACTTAAATCTCTAAAATGTCTGTCCGTCCTACGTGTCAAGTGAATACTGAACAGTAAAAGAATGGAATAATCACGTAAATATATTGAAATAGATCAGAGTTTGCTACTTGCAAAGTAGCGACTTGGAATGTTAGAAGTCTACATCAAGCTGGAAAAGTACATAATGCCGTTAAAAAAATGAAAATGCTGAATATAACGATTTCCAATGGCCCGACTCAGGAAAGCTAAAAATCAACAATAAAAGAATATATTATTCAGGAAGTCAAGACGGGTCACACAGATATGGTGTCGGAATAATATTAAATAAAAATATTGATGAAGCTGTAATAAATTTTACTCCTTGCTCCAACAGATTTATACAAACAATAATTTTGTTATAGCTAATACATTGTTCAAAATGCCAAAACGAAAACTATATACCTGGAAGTCACCAGCAGATCAAGAAGGAGAAACCAAATAGACTCTGTATTGGTTAGACAAAGATACAAAGATACGCAATTATATCAGCAAAAACCTATACAAGTGTCGACATAGGATCAAATCACAACCCAGTACTGAC
This sequence comes from Diabrotica balteata, assembly GCA_918026665.1. NCBI lineage: Eukaryota > Metazoa > Arthropoda > Insecta > Coleoptera > Chrysomelidae > Diabrotica > Diabrotica balteata. The sequence continues at coordinate 96,222,475 of OU898278.1, read as the reverse complement.
CAAAATTAGGCTCAAAATGAAAATAATAAGAACGAAGAACAACAAATGCAAAAATCGATACAAGTAAATTAAGGAACCCACTCATAAGACAATGCCTGGCAGATGAAATCAACAACAGATTAATGAATGTTAAAAAAGAAATTCTGCAAAATACTGAGGCGGAAAAAAAAAGAAATTCTAATACCAACCAGATATAAAAAGAAACAATGGATGACGGAAGAAATTTTAGATTTAATGGAAGAAAGACGTCAACATAAAAACAAAGATAATCAGATGTACAAAAAAGTGGATAAACAAATAAAATACAGAATTAAGAAAGCGAAAGAACAATGGTTAAAAGAACAATGCACAGAAATAGAAGAATACCAAAAACGACATGATAGTTTTAACACACATAAACAAATTAAAGAATTAACTCAGAACAATAGAACAAGAAAACCGGGAATACTGAAAGATGCAAATGTGAAACTTGTGTTGAATACTAACGACAAATTAAAGAGATGGACAGAATACATCAATGAACTGTTCAAAGACCATAGAACAGAGCAGATGGAGATAGAAGTAGAGGAGGATGTGGTTTTAAAGATATTAATAGAGGACATTAAAATGGCATTAAAAAACAGCAAAAATGGTAAAGCAGTAGGTCCAGACCAAATCCCTATAGAAATTTAAAAATGCATAAATGATGAAACCTTAGACATTATAGTAGACTTATTTAACCGAAACAATAATTACTCTCCATTTTTTGTGCTATCAATAAAAATACAAACGCTAAATATTGTAGTGAATATAGAACAATATCACTAATAAGTCAGATTCTCAAATTATTCTTGAAAATAATACATGGTTGTATAAATAAAAAACTGGAAGAAGGAATAGATGATAGTCAGTTTGGGATCAGAAACGGACTAGGAACCAGAAAAGCGTTATTTGCTTTTAATGTGTTAGCTCAAAGATGCAAGGATATAGTTTTGAAAAAGCATTTGACAAAGTAAGACAAAAAGATAGACCATAGGGACTTACGAATAATAGCAAACCTCTACTGGAATCAAAGAGCACAAATCTTAATAGATAACGAACCCAGTCCAGAATTTGACATCAGGAGAGAAGTTAAGCAGGATGTTTTATGTCCCCATTACAATTTAATGTATATAGTGAAGCCATTTTTGAAGAAGCATTACTATCTCAAAATGAAGGAATAATAATTAACGGAAGATCTATTAACAACATAAGATATGCAGATGACACCGTAATTATTACAAGCTCTGCTGAACAACTCTAATTACTGCTAAACAAAACAAACAATTTCTGTGAAAAATATGGACCAAAAATGAATATAAAAAAGACTAAATACAAGATAATAACAAAGAAAACAAATATACCAACAAATATACATTTGGGAAATGTACCGTTGGAAAGGGTTGATAAATACAAATATCTGGGAACCTGAATTTCAGACAATAATGATCAAACGACCGAAATAAGAGCCAGGATAGAAATAGCAAGAAATGCGTTTGTAAAAATGAAAACAATTCTCTGCAACAGAGACCTTAGATTAGAACTGAGAGTATGAGCACTGAGATGCTACGTGTTTTCGATACTGCAATATGGACTTGAAAGCTGGACATTGAAGCAAGAACACATAAATAAGTAACAGTTCTTTGAAATGTTGTGTTACATGAGAATGCTTAGAATAACATGGGCACAGAAGAAAACTAACACGGAAGTATTGCGAGAAATGGGCAAAAAATGCGAAATCATAAAAGATAAAAGTAGGAAGGAGTGTAGGAAGAAGGAGAGTGTCATGGTTGAAGAATTTAAGGGACTGGTTTAAATGCAGTTCTATAGAACTCTTTAGAGCAAAAGTAGGTAGAGTAAAGATAATGATGATGATATCCAACCTCCGATTGGGAGACGGCACTTAAAGAAAAAGAAGATCAGAGTTGTGAAAATAGTAACAGATAAAGTAGAATTATCGGGTGACCGCCCAAAATGTGAAGTAGCTAAAAGATGACCGAATATTTTTCTTTTGTCAGACTGTTATCTAATTGTTATCTACTTTTATTTATCCATCTATCTTTGATTTGTACTTTTCTATAATCTTTATCCTTACTTACCCCCAATGAAGCTCCCGTCTTAAGCAGCTTGGTTTTTATCAAGTCTTGGTGAATGATCAGCTTTTTACCATCTACTTTTGTTTGCTTTTTCGTGACAATGTTAAGTAATATTGGCAAGTTTATCATCCTATTGCCATTGTCACTTGATTGTTCATGAAGATTTGGAGACTAGGCTCACCTATTGTGGGTTGAAATTGGTGTTACCTTTCAAATTTTGCGTTTAAGTCTCCACAAAGTATTTTTATATCATTTTTGGAGCTTGGCTGGTATGCGGACTCTTATTTATCATAAAACTCTTCTTTGATTTTTATCTTCTTTTTCCTTTTTCGAGGCATGCGCTTTAATTAGACTATAGTGGAAGAAACGTCCTTTTAATACACATTCTGCGGCATTCTGTGTTTTACTTTCTTGTTTAACTGTATGATTCCTTTTTTCCATTATATTGTTTACAACCTTATTGTGAGGAACTCCTAATCTATATAAGATTCGAATATTCTATGTTTTAACTCTTAAATCGTGTTCCTTTTTCACGCACAGTCATCATCGTTTAATCAATCCGGCTTTTTTCCTTGAAAATTCACAGCTCATCGTTTTTCTAGGAGGAGATAGTTAACTTTTAGCCCCACCATCTATTCTTCGGATGACCATTTATCCCGCTCTCGCCTTTTTATGATATGACGAAGATATTTATTTTGCTTTTCTTCTTTTAGTTATATTTAACAGTTCATTATCTGCATTAAATGTTAAAATACGACGATAATGCCAGAGTTCAATATTTATTTAATATTTTTTTACGAAGATGCATAGGGATGTTTCTATTACATATCGCCTTTCAGGATATAAAAGCCTTGCAAGATAACATAACTATGGAAAAAATTTCCTCGTCAGTTTTACTGTTAGCATTCAAAGTATATCACAAGATATTTCAATTTCACCATTCAGCAAGAGCTGACTGCGACTTGTCTAGTATGCATTTTTACTATTGTCAGTCATTCAGATTTCGTGATCTTGAGATTAAGATTAGTACAATGAGAGATTAATTCAAAAAGAGTCCGAAGGTCTTTGAATATTTTTGGATATTTTTTTAAATATTTTATGATGTGGACAAAAACAATATTCTCTACTTCTATAGATTAGTTCGTATATGTTGTTTTTAATATTTTTTCTACTTTATCATTTTTGTCTGTTTGTATATTATTTTCACTTTAGCTAAATTTTATTCGTTAATGATTTCTATCAGATTTCAATCTGATACTATTTGGTTTATTGAGTTCATATAATATTTATAGCAAATAAGAACCGTTACTATACTTATTTGTAGCGCCCCTGATAGAAACTCTGCGTAAAAACTCAAAAGGCATCTTATTATGCAAATCATTTGGTCTAAAATCCTAAAAACAGCCAATACAATTTCGAAAACCGTAATACTGTTAGATATGTATCAGAAAATAACACAACTTCAATGCAAAACCAAAGTAGTGTTCCATTTTCACCTTACACACATAATCTTGAATCAAATCTCCTTTTAAGCATTTTGCTTACAGCTACCAACATGTAAGCAAGCCTCAAGAGCAAAAAATTGTAATTTTTTCACCCACATATGATAAAAACAGATGTTTATATAGTAATTTTATGTTATTATATAAAATTTGTCTCGTGAAATTGCTAAAATGGACATAATGGATGTGTTTTTACATTTACTGTGTATTTGTAAGCTATTAAGGTTTTGCCATTACCGTTTCTTTTAAAATATAATTGCTTTATGATTTTGCCTTGCTATCAAATAAGACATCAAATGCTCTACTTTATTTAAAAATTTACGTACTTATGCGAAGCCATTATAAATTTAATTTATTAAATACAGATGTAGTACAAATAAAAATTGAATTTTAAATAAAAGTCAAATCTGTGTCTTCATCACCATCTCACAGTGTCATCCACATGTCGTAAATTATTATTATTACAAAAAGCAAAAAGCTCGGGCTCGTTAGGAATAATATTCCCATGAAATTTTTTTGCATAATCACTTTCATGAGATACCCCAAAATAAGGTTCAAGAGGTCGCCCAGGCGAAAAGTTGTTCAAATTAAAAAAAATCATTCCTAACCCTAGAATAGGGGCCATTCGTAAACTTTACGGCGCTCCTAAAAACAACATTGGACTTTTTCGCATACTCTCGTTTATTTTAACGATTTCTTCAATTAAGTACCTTCCGCATGCCAGCTTGCGGATTAGTATTGAGCTTGATAATGTAGCAGATGATTGTTATAATTTCCAATTCTAAGGTCATTTTTCGTCGCTTGATTCGTAAATTTTACGAAAGTCCCGTGTTTACGTCATATGATAAATCGGCTAGTTTTTATGGTTTGTATTTTGATTTTGAGTATTTTAGTAACAAAAAATGAAGATAGTCAACCGTAGTGGACTACCAAGTCTGCAGCGGTTTACGAAGGCTCAAAAGCTTAGTAAACTAGAGTGGATTTGGAGGCAACAATCCTTCGATTATAGACTTTGCTGTACACAAAATATTTGGAGGAATATGCGATGTTGTGGGATCTTCGGAATCAGACATAATATTTTTGGGCGTCAATAAGCACAAATGTCCACAAAACTTAACGAGTAGCGTAAACATCCAAATTTTTTCTATTTGTCTATTTGTCAATGTGACAATGAATAGAAGTAAGTAAATCATGTTATATTTTATTATTGAGTTAATGCCTCGACAACTAAGATCATTGGCATGGTACAGTCAGGTACCTAGTGTAGTGTGTGTGTGTGTGTGTGTGTGTGTGTGTGTGTGTGTGTGTGTGTAGAGTAATTGTCTTGATACTTAGCAAAGTCGACGTCATTGTCTTTGCTAAGAGACGCTAATTGTATCCGAACGTCTGCGGTCCCTCCGGTGAGTACCGATCGCACAAGGATAGAAATTATTTTCATTCATTAATTTTTAATAAACGAAAATTTCTCCACCCAGATGAGATTCGAACTCACGACCTTTAGGTTTAAAGGAAGGCGCTCTTACCACTGAGCCACAGAGGGAGTTAAATCATGTTCTATTCGGAGTAAAATTGCCTTTTTATGAATCGACTTACTCGCTACCAGCTCGCTACCGATATGATACAAAAGTATCATTTTTGTATCATATCAGCGAGGCTAATGCGGAAAATAATTCGTCTGTTTCTCCTGTTCGCCTTATCCAAGAGGAATATAACAGTCCAGTTCAATCTGAAGAAGAGATAGAACCTAGTTCAGATGAAGATGATATTCTTTTATCACAAAAAATGTGTAATAAATTAAAAACAAAAGCATCATGGCTAAGAATGGTCACAAATCGTCTCAAAGATCTAAAAGAACAGCTGTTAGGAACATCGTACATTTTATATTGGGTCCTAGGGACTGCAAAAAACTGTTCTACGCCAAATAATTATTTTTTGCATTTTTTATTTTTTTCTGACAACATACTTATTTGATGTATTTCTGCATCATACAAATGCAGAGATTGACGTTTAAAATTGTGGTCTCCAGAATGTTACCATAATGACAAAAGATGAATTGAAAGCTTTATTTTATATTTTAATCCTTTCTGTGGTAAAGAAAGACAATCATTTATCAGCAACTTATTTACAAAGCAATTTATTCAGGGAAGTTTTACAAATCTTGTATTAATTGTGATCGCTTTTTATTCCTGCTAAACTCTCTTAGATTTGATAACAAGAAACACATGAAAAGAGAAAGACAAATGATTGTTTTGCACCATTCGAAAAGTTTGGAATATTTTTATCGATACGTGTAGAACATCGAATTGTTCATCCTCATACGTGTCAATTGACGACCAATTTTTGCCATTCCGAGGACGCTGCAATTTTAGGATGTATATTCTGAACAAGCCAGGGAAGTATGGGATAAAAATTTTTATGGTATGACTTGCACGTCACGATTTATACAAAGTGACGTCACTTGTATTTAAAATTTCCAGAACATCAACCTTAGAGTTCAAATTTTCCTAACACAGCTAATAATACGAAACCCATACGGAACTGCTCGATCTTTCATAGGCGTCAACATGGTGTAATAATCAGAAAATGTAATCATCATTATACTGGAAATTTTAGAATTATATTAATTAAATAACCAAAAACATTTGTTATTATTAATAATATATATATTTTATGAAATCCACAAGGAAAACAATTCCTGTAGCTGGCTGTATACCACGTATCACAAAAAAGAGGTTAGTCTTCGTAAGTGGATATATTTATTTAAAAACCCTTAAAAGGGCTACATCAGAAAAACAAACGTTTTCGGACTAAACAGTCCATCATCAGGTTTAAATTTTAAAATTGTTAGGTTAAAATGCCTGAGCCACCAAAATACATGGGTAAAAACCCTTTATATTATATATAGTTGTAAAAGATTATACATCTTGTTGTTAAAAAACTGTGATGTTCAGTATTAAATTAAATATGACTTCAGGTAACATACATTGCTGAAGTGAGTTCCAGAGCCGGGGAGTAAACCTCTACACACGGAGAACAGCTGGAAACTCTGGAAAGATTATTGCAGCGGCGCAACCAACAACCGCTAAAGAGAGTTCAGAGATTCAAATACCTTGGATGTTGGATTACCCAAAATCTAGATCCATCCTTCGAAATTCGATGAAGAATTGAACAGGCAAGAAACTCATTTCAAAAATTTAAGCCTCTATTATCCAATAACTCATTAAATTTGGAAATCCGTGAAAAGCTTACAAGATGTTACGTGTGGTCTGTACTTTTGTATGGATGTGAAACTTGGACTTTAAACGCCGATATCATGAATAAAATCGAGGCGTTTAAGATGTGGTTGAATCGAAGGATACTAAAAATTCCATGGACTAGCAGGACCAGAAACTAGCAACTGACGTATATGTGTTGGACATAACGTCATCAATGTTATGTCCAACAAATATAACATTGATGACAAACCGAGGTCACGCGACAGCTCATTTGAAATCGTCTTTGCCACGATGTAATCACTTGAATATTTATTTCTACAGGGTTCACCAAAATGATGAACTTTGTTAAGTAACATGAAATGACAATAAGTATTCATTCACTGAACTAAAATACACTAAGGAATGCCACTGGAAATAAAACAAAATAGTGTTTTTTGCTGATTCCGAAAAAAAAATAGATTAATAACAAACAATGCTACATTATAATCTGAAATTAATTATTGTAGTAAGTATTCCAAGTAATTTTTGAAAAATATTGAAATCAATATTGTCACTGACTCGTCTTTATTTGTCAAGGATCTGAATGTCACGGATGTGAATCTATCAAATAATAGACGTGAAATTTTTTTGCCGACATTAATAACAACATTTACAAAAATGAAACTAACAAAAACAGAACGCAGACTCAAGCAGAAGTTCGTAATTTATTTAATGCTAAATATTCCAATGGCGAACCAATTGCTCAATCAACAGTAAGTAAACTTGAAAAAAAATTTAGAGAAACGGGCCATGTTAAAGATCTTACCAGAAGTGGTAGAAAATCAATATCCGAAGTCAAGAAACTGGACGTTGTACTGGCGTTTCAAGAAAATCCCCATAATAGTTCTAGGCAGATCGCCCTAGATAATAATATCCACCAATTAACTGTTGTAAGAATGCTAAAAAAGGAGCAGTGGCATCCTTACAAAGTACATCTGATCCAGGAGCTATTAGAAGATGACTTTGGTACAATAATCGAATTCTGCGAAACCGTTATGGAAAAATGTAACAGATATCAGGGTTTTATACAAAAGCTACTTTTTGCTGATGAAGCGTCTTTTATGCTGAACGGTCACGTAAATCGCCAAACATATCAATACTGGGAAAGTGAAAATTCACATTGGATGGAAGAGTACAGGACACAATATCAATAGAAGTTGAATGTTTTGGCCGGCAATATAAACAATTAAATTGTAGGGCCATATTTTTTTGAGGAAAACAACTGCTTATCGTTATCTAGAATTTTTTCAGGATTATCTGTTGCCACAGCTGAATCAGCTGTTTCCAAATAGAAATAATTTGTGGTACTAACGTGATGGGACTCCCCCACACTACGGCGTTGAGGTACGAAATTACCTTAATAACGTTTTCTCAGGCAGGTGGATAGGTAGAAGGCCCATCGAATGGACATCAAGGTCTCTAAATATGACTCTGTTAGACTTTTTTGTGAGGATATTTAATGAGCAGAGTGTATCGAAATCGACCGAATAATGTAGAAGAGTTAAAGGAGCGCATCAGAACGGAAATTGCACAAATAACACCTGAAGTCATCCAAAACGTTAGGAAAGAATTTATTGCCCATCTTTCTCATTGTATTATTACTGAAGGTCGTCAATTTGAACACTTGTTGTAATTTAATTATATTAAAATAAACATTTATTGTAAGTTAATTGTATTAATAAACCAACAGTTTTGATTAACCTTGTAGAAATAACTATTCAAATGATTATATCGTTGCAACGGCGATAAGGAGACCTTTCAAATGAGCTGTCGCGTTACTTTGGTTTGTATTTAAAAAAATCGTCGATGACGTCTTAACGCCGACACTGATGACATAATGTCCAACACATATATAGCAGTTGATGGCCATTCAAAAATTTAAGTTGACGTGTTAAAATGAATTCCATACATTTGCATCGTACTGCATAAATATATATAATATATATATATATATATATAATATATATATATATATATATATATAGACAATTGAAGGTAACCGGGAACGACCCAATACTAAGGAAGCAATAAAAAACAGGTGCTTCAAAGTGAGTGTCTTTTATTAGTAGTCAAGCTTTCGCCACATAATTTTTGGGCTTCATCAGAACTTGCTGTAATGGAAAAACATTCTTTACAATCATCGTAATTAAAGATGTTATATTTAACATTACCTTAACGTTGACACTATTTCTTAGTGTAAATTATTGCAGATGTGGAACTACACATTGTTTTTCAAATACAAACCAAAACGCATCTCCTACTTAGAGGTAGACGGCAAACAAAGCTTAAATTAATTAATTATTAAATTTGTTATATTTTAATCACCATGTGGCCGGTATTATTTTTGACAAGACATTGATTAATTAAGTCATGTGTCATATCGACTGTCACTTATCGATACGGCACCTGTCTTAATTAATTCTTCTTTTTGTTGGTTATAAGACACTACCTTTCTTCAGTCACATTATTATGGCTGAATAATGAATTTCGTTTAAAATCACAATTAAAATTGAATATATGTATACACACATATATACATATATATATATCCATATACACATATATACACATGCACACACACATACGCGTGTATATAGTTCCCATTCTATATGAGCATATCATGTTTAAAATTCTTTTGGTTTGTATTTAGTGTTGTATATAGTGGTCAACACTCCGGTAAGATGTATGTATTACATACCTTCTGTTAGAGAACTAAGTGTATCATGATGCTGATGGATGTAAAAATAAAACTAAAAGTTGGAGCTTGTTCTCAAAAGGGAGGTAATACATCCGGATAGATGTTAGTGTATATCACAGATATTTCGTTGTTTTTTTTATAACATTCATTTATGTTAGTAGTATAAACACAATATGTCCAAAGAAGGGTCGGACATTTACAGATATGCTAAGATTTAACAATAGACAAAATAGTCTAGTTGACTGAACATAAAATATACAAAAGGAAAAACATTCTTTGTCTATGACGTTAAGTTGTAAAATGTTTTTGTTTTTATTTAAAATTATTAACATATTGACTTGTAAGTTAAATTGAATAAAAGTATAAATTTAGTGCAGGCAATCAACTAAGTCATAAGAGGTCGAAATACATCAAACGTACGATTCAGTGAAGTGTGGATCAGCAATGTTATGTAATTCTTGTGTAATAAGGTGGTAGTTTTTTATTTTTAGTGAATTTCTGTTGTAAAACATAAGTATAGATGGAACTCAAGTTATCAACATCTTTTTTATGGTTTAATGAATTAGAACAATTATTGATGTAACACATTTCTAGGATTTTTCGATGAGCTTCTTTTTCAGCTCTATCTAGAATTATAGTTTCATTGTATAAGACCCGATGGTCATTATCGTTGACATGGATACTCAAACTTGTTGCTAGGGGTTTGTGTTTACAATCACTTTTGTGAAGGGCTAGGCGCTTACTAAGTCGTTGACTTGTGTGGCCTATGTATATTTTGCCACATTCACAGGGTATACCATAGATTACGTTGCAGTTTTTATCTGGTGGAATAGGATCTTTTAATTTAGAGTAGAACAAGTTGAGTTTTTTGTTATTATAATTGGCTATTTTGATGTTGAATTGTCTAAAAAGTCTAGTTAGAGATTGTGTTAAACCTTCAATGTAAGGTAATGATCCATACTTCACCTGTACGACGTCATCAGATGTCGACCGATCATGAATAGAAGTATTGCCACGTGCACTGCGTTCTGTGTGTGAATACAACAGTTTGTTAAGCAAGTTTTTTGGATAATTATTACATATTAGTGTGTCAAACAACAGTTTTAAGTTCTTTTCAGTAAAATTTGGATGTAATGTAAATGTAAATGTAAATGTAAAATAGAATATTAAAAATTTCACATCCAAATTTTACTGAAAAGAACTTAAAACTGTTGTTTGACACACTAATATGTAATAATTATCCAAAAAACTTGCTTAACAAACTGTTGTATTCACACACAGAACGCAGTGCACGTGGCAATACTTCTATTCATGATCGGTCGACATCTGATGACGTCGTACAGGTGAAGTATGGATCATTACCTTACATTGAAGGTTTAACACAATCTCTAACTAGACTTTTTAGACAATTCAACATCAAAATAGCCAATTATAATAACAAAAAACTCAACTTGTTCTACTCTAAATTAAAAGATCCTATTCCACCAGATAAAAACTGCAACGTAATCTATGGTATACCCTGTGAATGTGGCAAAATATACATAGGCCACACAAGTCAACGACTTAGTAAGCGCCTAGCCCTTCACAAAAGTGATTGTAAACACAAACCCCTAGCAACAAGTTTGAGTATCCATGTCAACGATAATGACCATCGGGTCTTATACAATGAAACTATAATTCTAGATAGAGCTGAAAAAGAAGCTCATCGAAAAATCCTAGAAATGTGTTACATCAATAATTGTTCTAATTCATTAAACCATAAAAAAGATGTTGATAACTTGAGTTCCATCTATACTTATGTTTTACAACAGAAATTCACTAAAAATAAAAAACTACCACCTTATTACACAAGAATTACATAACATTGCTGATCCACACTTCACTGAATCGTACGTTTGATGTATTTCGACCTCTTATGACTTAGTTGATTGCCTGCACTAAATTTATACTTTTATTCAATTTAACTTACAAGTCAATATGTTAATAATTTTAAATAAAAACAAAAACATTTTACAACTTAACGTCATAGACAAAGAATGTTTTTCCTTTTGTATATTTTATGTTCAGTCAACTAGACTATTTTGTCTATTGTTAAATCTTAGCATATCTGTAAATGTCCGACCCTTCTTTGGACATATTGTGTTTATACTACTAACATAAATGAATGTTATAAAAAAAACAACGAAATATCTGTGATATACACTAACATCTATCCGGATGTATTACCTCCCTTTTGAGAACAAGCTCCAACTTTTAGTTTTATTTTTACATCCATCAGCATCATGATACACTTAGTTCTCTAACAGAAGGTATGTAATACATACATCTTACCGGAGTGTTGACCACTATATACAACACTAAATACAAACCAAAAGAATTTTAAACATGATATGCTCATATAGAATGGGAACTATATACACGCGTATGTGTGTGTGCATGTGTATATATGTGTATATGGATATATATATGTATATATGTGTGTATACATATATTCAATTTTAATTGTGATTTTAAACGAAATTCATTATTCAGCCATAATAATGTGACTGAAGAAAGGTAGTGTCTTATAACCAACAAAAAGAAGAATTAATTAAGACAGGTGCCGTATCGATAAGTGACAGTCGATATGACACATGACTTAATTAATCAATGTCTTGTCAAAAATAATACCGGCCACATGGTGATTAAAATATAACAAATTTAATAATTAATTAATTTAAGCTTTGTTTGCCGTCTACCTCTAAGTAGGAGATGCGTTTTGGTTTGTATTTGAAAAACAATGTGTAGTTCCACATCTGCAATAATTTACACTAAGAAATAGTGTCAACGTTAAGGTAATATTAAATATAACATCTTTAATTACGATGATTGTAAAGAATGTTTTTCCATTACAGCAAGTTCTGATGAAGCCCAAAAATTATGTGGCGAAAGCTTGACTACTAATAAAAGACACTCACTTTGAAGCACCTGTTTTTTATTGCTTCCTTAGTATTGGGTCGTTCCCGGTTACCTTCAATTGTCTGTTATTTACCAGTAACCCGTTACTGTCCTTGATATTTTTATATATATATATTATATATATTATATATATTATATATATATATATAGATATATATATATATATATATATATATATATATATATATATATATATAGGAAGGAATGTCAAATTTCAAGAGCGATAAAGATGAGGTTGACCAACTGCTTAATATTCCCAATACTGACCTACGGATGTGAATCTTGGACTCTGAGACAATCGGAGAGAAGAAAGATAGACGCCACTGAAATGTTCTGTTGGAGACGAATGTTACGAATTCCTTGGACCAACCGTAGAACAAATAATTCAATTTTAAGAGAGCTAAAAGTTAGCCAACGACTCTCTAGTAAAGTCCATATGCAACAATTAAAATATTTTGGGCATGTTATCAGAGCAAACACAGAAAACATCGAAAGACTTATAATACAAGGAAAGGTAGAAGGCCGAAGATCACGAGGACGATCCGCAACAAGATGGATAGATCAAATTACAGGAATATGCCAAAGACCTATGCATGAATTAAAAGAAATGACCAGAGACAGAGATCTCTGGAGACGGACAATACACTACATCACGTCGACCACTACACTCCTCCTGGGGGGTCAGGATTGAAGATATATATATATATATATATATATATATATATATATATATATATATATAGAATAAATTACTTCGTTCATTTTTATTTTTTTGGTTGTTTTTATTAAAGGTTTGAGGTAACCATTAGGCACTTCACAAAAAACCATTCTTTAGAGCAAATTCTGTTTCTCCGTTTGTTTTGGTATTAAAACAAATATTGAACGCATACAGTCTTGTATTATGGCCACCAAATTATGGACTTAAAATAAAAATATTATTGATACGATATTTTTCATTACTATTATTATAATTTCAATTGGAATATTGTCATTGCCTACCGCTTTCTCATTTTTAAGTTCAGCTGTTTTTATTATGTTCCATTTACTTATGGTTGTTTCTGTTCCTATGGTTGTTTTTGTCTTATAAGTATTTGCTAAATATATTCTTCATATCTGTCCATTTTATTTTTAATGTGTATCAGTGGTGTACTCAATTTTATTTTATTTTTCTGTTTCCAAAATCTATTTCGTTTTTTTCGATTTTGTTTCTTAAGAATAAACACTACACTCATTAATACTTTCAATAATTTCTTCTCTTCTATTCATAATAATTCAGTTATTTTTCGTAACTATGTTAGTATTATCTTAACATTATTTTTGTGTCTACAGTAGTTTGTCCATTGTTCTGTTTAATTTTTTGCAACGGTACCTTAAGCATAACTTAAATCAGAATTATTAAATATTTTTACAACGTGTCTTTTCAAAAATCACTTTGCTGTTAAATAACAATGCAAAGAATACCGAATGGGCAATAAATAATTTGTAAAGATTACTATTTAGTGAACACAATGCATGATCATGTCAAAAGAGCGTTTACAATATAAACTGGCTATCGAAAGAACACAATTGATGTGGCATTTTACTTTTGTAAGTAATTTATGGGAACTAAAATAGAATTAATTTTGAAAACGGCTTATGATGTAAAAGAAGAAACGTCAATAAAATAGTTTAATCTAATGGTTGTCGTTAATTATTTTCATTCTGTAGTAAGTACAATGAATTTTACTTGGCTCCCAAATATCCAGTATTATATAATATTATAATAATGATTATGAAATATCAGTATCCTAAACTTTCTTAAAAAGAAGAACATACACTGGCGGTTGGTGGTAATATTGTGAAAAGTGGAGGTGATTCGAGAATAAAAATATGAATAGGTCCTTACCAAAAGCCTACTTCTTCAAATGAAACTTATTTTTATCAAAGATGAACCTTTCCGCCACCTTTTTGTTGAAGTCTAAAATTTTTTCGATGGATAATGTGGCAAGCGCCGTCAGTATTTATTCCTACATTGTATTTTTTAGAAACGTCTTGATCAATTTCATACTAGAGAAACATCTTTCACTTTTTAAAGTTGTTATTGATATCGTTGTTACACTAATCAAAGATTTGCTTATTTCACAAAACATTGAATACTAACTGTGTGACACTATTTAATTTAAAGTAGCTACATAAGCAGCCAGAGAATTTAAATCTCAAACGTGGTCTGTAAAAGATAAGGAAGGTAATCTTAAGACCGATACTGACGAGATATTGGAAACATGGCGAAACTACTGTGGGCTATACAACTATTGAAGAGTTTTTCATACTATCTGAAGGCTACCGAAGTTCTTAGGGGTAGTCCTTGTTAGCTATTTTTGCACACTTGTATTGTTGAACACTGAGCGGTAGCCATTTTAAAACTTTACCACAGAACAATGTCAAGAAATAGAAGAGTATCAGAGTCAATATGATATCTTCAATGTTCATCTAAAAGTGAAGGAAATAGCTGGAAAGTGTTGAAAACAGCAAAAAAATAACAGATAATGAAGGCAATCTTGCCATAACCAAAGAAGATAAAAAAAAGGTATGGGAAGAATACTTGGGGAAACTTTTCCATGACCTTATAACAATACAAGAACCCACCATTGAAGAAAATTCAGGTCCTAAAATCCTACCAGAAGAAATAACAGCAGCCGTCAGACAAATCAAGGATGGAAAGACACCGGGACTTGATGAAATTCCTGCAGAACTGCTGAAGCTATTAGATACGGAACAAATAAATATAATAACTGAAATATACTAGGCAGGAAAAATACCAGTAGAGTGGCTCAAATCTGAGTTCGTACCATTGCCCAAAAAACCAGAAACAAAAGTTTTTGAAGATTGTAGGGCAATAAGCCTAATGAGTTTGGATTTGTGAACGCCGTTGGTACAAGGGAAGCTTTATTTAGCGTGCAGGTATTGTTTCAGAAATGTAGAGATGTCAGCTGTAATGTTTTTGCATGCCTGATTGACTACAAGAAGGCTTTCGATAGAGTCAGGCATGAACAAATGATGGAAGTGCTAAAGATGAAAGGGATTGATGGAAGAGACTTAAAAATTATAACTAATCTGTATTAGAATCAATCAGCGGTACTCCGAATATATGGAGAATATACAGATCAAGTCAAAATCTTAAAGAGGGTGAGACAGGGATGCATAATTTCACCACTGATATTCAATCTGTACTCAGAGCACATTTTTGAAAAGGTACTAAAAGATATTGATGAAGGCATCTCAATAAATGGAGTCAAGCTCAATAACCTGCGGTATGCAGATGATACAATAATGTTTTCCAATACCATAGAAGGGCTGCAATACCTTATGAACAGAATAAGGGAAACGAGAACAACATATGGACTGGATATAAACACCAGCAAAACCAAGCTAATGATCATCAGCAAGGAAAACATAACCGGAGCAAATCTGTATGTGAACCAAATGAGAATTGAACGTGTCTCACAATACAATTACTTGGGAACCATAATCAATGAGTCGTGGGATAATACCCAGGAGATTAAATGTCGCATCGGAAAGGCCAAAAGTGCATTCTTGACTATAAGCTCTGTGTTTAAGAGCTATGACCTCACCCTGAAAACAAAAATAAGGTTCCTTAAATGTTACGTGTACTCATTGCTGCTGTATGGAGTAGAAACGTGGAAATTGAAGGTGGAAACTCTATGAAATCTTCAGGCTTTTGACCTATAATTATACAGAAGAATCCCAAAGATACCATGGACAGACAAAGTCGCCAATGAAGAAGAACTGTGGAGGATGAACACAAGCGCGGATTTGGTCAACATCATAAAGAGCCGTAAGCTGGAGTACTTGGGATATGTAATTAGAAATCAAGGCAGATACAAGCTACTCCAATGCATTTTGCAGGGTAAAATTTAAGGAAAAAGAGCCCCAGGACGAAGAAGAATATGCTGGCTTCCTAACCTGAGAGCATGGTATAAAAAGACCTCAACACAGCTATTTCGTATAGCAACCAACAAAACCATCATCAACGGACAGGCACCCTAAGAAGAAGAAGAACCACAGAATCCCTCAAAAGTTAAAAACCACACAAGTAATTTTAAATGATGTATTACTTGCGATTTTATTTCGCAAGTAAATAAAATCGCGAATTGAACAAGCAAGAAATGTCTTTTTAAAAATGAAACAAATGTTTACGTCCCAAACACTCAATCTCAAAATCCGATACCGAATGCTGAAATGTTACGTTTACAGCACCTTACTATATGGAATGGAGGCCTGGACCTTCAAAATCAACTCACTAAGGCGTTTGGAAAGTTTTGAAATGTGGTTATTTCGAGGGATGCTGAAAGTCCCCTGGACAGCGCATATGAGCAACGAGCAGGTCCTACACAAGATGGGTACCGACAGAGAACTCTTTAAAATAATGAAAACACGGAAAACCTCATATTTGGGACACATATACAGAAATGAGAAATACCAGCTACTGCAGCTTCTTATAGAGGGGAAGGTAGAAGGAAAACGTGGTCCTGGTAGATGGCAGGCGTCCTGGTTGAAGAACATTCGTGAGTGGACTGGTTTGGATTCTCAATCTTTAATAAGAAAAGCCAGGGACAGAAATGATTTTGCTGAGGTTATCGCCTGATAACGATATAGTCCTGATAACAGACCGCATAGATCATGCCATCGAAATGTGCGAAAGACTCTACCATGCCTCTACACAAGTGGGTTTAAAGATCAATAACTCAAAAACACAAGTGATGACAAACCTTGTTCTGAGTGAGAACATCAACATAGCTGGAACAAGTATAGAACAAACATCAGCATACAAATATCTGGGACACGAAATTCGCTTAAGTAGAGATAACCAGACCAATGAACTAATACGTAGAATAGGGTTGACATGGGCAGCTTATGGAAAGCTAAGAGATGTTTTCCAATCAGCTCTTCCCATCTGCTTGAAGAGAAAAGTGTTCGATCAATGTGTGCTGCCGGTTCTAACCTATGGTGCGGAGACGCTAACACTAAGACGTCCGCAAACAAAATTCGAACAACACAGAGGGCAATGGAACGGTCCATGTTGGGATTAACCCTGAGAGACCGAATACCCAACACAGAATTGCGCCGTAGATCGGGAGTAACCGACGCAATCAAAAGAATATCAACCTTACAATGGAACTGGGCAGGGCACGTCGCGAGAACGAAGGACGGCAGATGGACAAAACGCATTCTTGAGTGGAGACCCAGACAAGATGCCTTTAGGAATAGAGGACGACCACCAACAAGATGGACGGATGACCTGAAACGGACACAACAAAATTGGATGCAGGCGGCTCAGGACAGAAATTTGTGGGGTGAACTACGGGAGGCCTATGTTCAGCAGTGGACGAGTATGGGCTGAATGATGATGATCGCCAACCTTCATTGAAGACGGCACCCAAAGAAGAAGAAGTATTACTTGCATGATAATATTACAATTACAAAATGTGTGTCTTGGTCTAGTTGCCCAAAATTTTAATACATACTTAATCACGGCTTTATGGTTCAGAAATTAGTGTTTAGTTGGGGAAAAGGAGTGTTTACTATACGTATAATATTATACATGGTACCTATAGAATTTTATTATTAAAATACACCAATGAAATTATCACAACAAAAGAAGTATTACATAACAAATGAGAAACATTAATACATTTTAAAACCAGGACAAAATTTCTATAAAGTATCACATCAATCAACAATGAAAATGATAAATATTACTGTCACAGCTTTGACTACATCAAGATGTCTTAATAAATAAATAATAGTAACGGCACGCGTCTTTGTTTACATACAAAGACAAAAATTACAAAAATACGAGCGGTTAATGCGTTCCTTCACGGTCGACTTGTAATGACTTGTAAATCTATTTGATGCCGATCGTGATAACTGCAATTTTGCTACAATACGAATGGCTCAACATAAATTTTGATGTTTGCAGGGCGATAAATGTTGGAAATAATGTTTTGTCATTAAATAAAACAGTTTGCGGCAAGACTATATCCTGTTCGCTTTGTATATAGTCATTTCAATCAAATTTTATGTTCCTCTTAATAACAAAAAACTGAAAGTCGCTCTAATATAACTGTTTTTGTTATAGTTTTATAATTATACACTTCCAAAAGAAATTGGAAACGATCTTTACTAATATAGTGTATAGTGTAATAATTTAGTGTTATACTCGGTTCGTTCATCTTCGTAATATTTGGACAGATTCACCACTGTCGAAAACATACAACACAAAAATTCCTACATCTCACTGTTAATAGCGAAAACAAACTTACTGCTGCCGCCTTTATTTATGAAAAAATAACAGTAATAAAATGGGAGTGTGTATTCATTAACTTTCAATAAAAACTTTTCATTTGCAAGTGCGAAAAAATAAATATTTAATCTTTTATTTCAATTTATACCTACAGTTTTATTCTGTTACTAAAATTCATGTTAATTTTTTTACTGTAAGTGACAATTAATATTGGCTATGAGCACGTGTGCTGCATTGCCAGCCAATTCCAGTCGGTCAAAATTTCGATAACGTCGCAAAAAAATAATTACTAATTTTACTAAATAGTTGGGACTGGGATCAGCGAACCGAGTATAATAATAGTTCCCGCCTTACTAATACCTTAAGATAATATCTTCGGGGTCGATTGATAACTCATATCAAAGGTCCATTGTCTATTAGACGATTTAAATAAAAATGAAGTCAGGAATTTTTAAGCAAATGTTATGTAAAATCTAAAGTCATTTAATCATATAAATAAATAAATCATATAAATGAAAATCATATAACTATTCTAAATTTGATTTTTTGTGGTCCTGTTTTGATGTTGGTTTAGTGTGTTTTTTAAAATATCAGTCAGTCATATTCGAAATTATTACGTGCCGGTAAAAATAACCATACCGGAGTCGTCAGTTTGACAGACATTATTTAAAGTCGATATTGGCAAAGTTTTGAATGTTAACAGACAAAATGTTTGGCAAGTAATTCGCCAATCTCACACTAAATTTCAAGTAATAATCTCTCTATTTAGAAATGTTGGAAACAAAGATTATTCATCACTTAAATTAACGGAATTATAGAAAAAAGTAAAGAGTGATTTAATATGGAAAATATTTTGTAACTGAACGGTGTTTTTTTTTTAATTTTAGCGAATTTATTTCAAATGAAATTATTTATATAATGTTTATGGCCTCTACTCTAAAGCAGTCCATTCACGTTTCGATTTGCGGTCTCACTTAGTAGTAGGACTACTATAGTTGGATATTTGTCTCCACTCACGCTCCGACTTGCTATCCAATTAGCGGTCCAACTTCAGTTCAACGTCAAATAAAAATTAATTTCTAACTAATATTCAGGCTTATTTCTAATTAAAATAGTAAATTTGCATAAGATGCCACAAGAAAATAACTTCAGAAAAATATAAGGGAACAGTTACGTTTAATTTCAGTACAACTATGATTGAATTTTCGTCGTTTGTTGATAATTCTTCCGTAGCCTATCTGGAGTGTTGAAAATTGTACTTGTATGGGAATTCCCGAAATAGAACTACAGAAAGGAAAATGATTTGCACTAACAAAAAGGTAATTTTCGTGCAATTGAAATCTTGAAAGAAAATTGAAAGATCTTTGCGTAAAGTATTTCATAGAAATCTCATACGCAACAGGTGCCGAAGGTTAACTGACTGACGAAATTTTTGATTCGACCTGTGATCCGACTTCCAACTTCACCATTCACGCTCTGACTTCGTTGCCAGTCGCAAGTCGGACCTTCCAAGCTGACCATCTCTGGACCATCAAGATCAAAATTAAATCATAGTTATATTGAAATTAGACATAATTTATGCAAATTTACTATTTTATTGAGAAATAAGTGTGAATATTAGTTAGAAATTAAATTTATTTGGCGTTGAACTGAAGTTGGACCGCTAGTTGGATAGCAAGTCGGAGCGTGAGTAGAGACAAATATCCAACTACTACTAAGTGGGACCGCAAGTCAGAACGTGAATGGCCTGCATAACAGCAGCGGATAACAGAGACATGTGCTTGATTATACCAGAAATGTCAAAGGAGAAATAAAAAATAGACTTTTTTATTATCAAAGGGTTAACGGAAAACATTTGACAATTTATTAACATAAGTCATTTAACCTTTAACATTGGAATATAATTTAGTTAATAAACTACTGTTTAGTGATGTTGCCTATTAAATAAAAAAATTGTACCTTAAATTAACTCAAGAATAATACAAATATTTATGCTCAAAATATTTGATGGGGTAGCTAACCCGTACTTTTGTTCTCAGAAGCCATATCAAATAAAATTTCAATAAGCGTAAATCATAAAAAAAATTCAAGTTAGTTTTTTTTAAAACGAAACTTTAGATAAATAAAAGTGACATTGGAAAACAAGAAACATTTAAAATAATGGGATAATTAAATAAATACAAAAAATGCTTGCTGAGTTACATTTCATACGTATTTATTAAAATAATTCGAAAATTTTCAATAAACAACAAAAATGTATTATTATTCTCGATGCATAAAAAGTTGTGTTATGATACCTCTGTAAAACCCCCAAAAATTTGGTTGATAAATGGTTATTACTTTTGATAGTTATTGAAATTGTTTTTTAAAAAATTCTTATTTTTTTATAAAAAAGTTTATTTTCTCTAATAAATAGCGATTTGGTGATCGGGCTCAAATAATAATAATATTTCAAAAATTTTACATTTTATCGACAAAACGGTTATTAGATAAAATTCAGCCTAAAAAAAACTACAAACCAAAAACAACAATACTACCCTTGTTTTTCTAGCTTTTTTTTACCTAAAAAATGTTTTCTGTCAGAGAACCTTTTGCTGAACTTTTGGTATGAACTTTTCAATGACCAATTTTTTTAAAGACTCCTTATCCATCTATTCATGAGAGTCTGCACTCTTCAATTTGGTGGAAAATAGCAGTCCAGCATCTTCAACAAAACAGATAAGCTCCAACATGTAAAACAATGAAGCGACTACCAGTATTTTCGTCATCTTTTCTGATGCTCTTTATATTGCCATTTTGCCATATTATGTCGGTTTATACGACCCTTTTAAAAATATTCAAGATTCGTCTAAAAAACCAACTAAAAATGGGCTCTAACTTTATAATAATTTTTCATATAGTACCTCAAAAAGTATAACCATTTAGAAGCAATATTTGGCTTTTCGCAAAAAACTCTAGTACGAAAGAACTAAATTTTACTTGGTAGAAAGATGTTGTGGATTTTGGCAGTGGCGCACCCAGGGTGGTTTTGGGGGTTAAACCCCCCAGGACCATATTCTGACACTGTCATTCACACATTTTAAGTACTTAAAATGGCGGAGGTAGCATAAAAAAATTTCGGTGCCCAACCAAACCCCCCCCCAGAGGAGAATTCTAGGTGCGCTACTGGATTCTGGAAAAGTGTTCTAATATTTGTTCCGAAAATTGTTAAGTTAAAAGAAGAAATAATTATACTAAATAATAAGATTGTGTCTTAGGAAGGCAATAACACAAAAAATACATCCAGTGCTGTTAACTATGAAGTCTAGTGCATAGAAAGACCTCATAATTTTACGATATACAATATTCCTGAATGCAACTCAACCAATCACAATGACCGTATTGATTGTGATAGTAAATAAAGTAAGTGAGATTTTGAATAGACGTTTGTAGCATAATAAAGTTACTATAAGTCGAGTTATATGAGTAAGCAAACCCTCAGATCAGAATAGGCTATCAAACGTATAATTGGCATTATGTAATGATACCGCAGTTAAATTAGGGCTTATATCTGGAGGTAAACTTTGTGGAACCACATTCAAAATCTCCAAGGGCCAGACACAAATGAAACAAGATGCGTACAAGGCTGCGGCTACTAGAAAGGAATTAATTAAAAGAATATCTGCTGGAAAGGTGTACTTGATTTAGGCTATTCCACGAATATACGACTGTTTTGGTTTACTGCGACAATGAATATTTTACTGTGCAAGTAGAAGTATGAAGGTCAATTGGCCAAATCATTATTCCAATAAAATGGGTCTACTAGTATGACATCTAAACTAAAATTATTTCAATCTACAAATGAATACAATGACGCCTATGAAGACAAATGTGTTCATCAGACATTTGGGTAAGCTTTCCGTGAAATGTAAACACCAAAGAGGCGTGCCGGGTTTCTTTGATATAACACATTTTATTACTTTATTAGGTATTATAACTGTAATAAAAAGAAATATACTATTTTTAATATAAATGAAAAGAAATTGGCAGAACGATGGTTCACAAACCAGAAAAAGAATCTAATATTTCACTTTGTTAGTTTTAAATATTTGTTTGCTTTGAGTTTATGTACTCTTAAAAGTTCCGAAAGTAACGGGTATAACATACATGCTATTGATAGTTAAAGTACCGAGTCGTTACAGATATTAAAAAGTAACGAAAATGTATATACAGTTTCATATATCGCCGACTGATTATGGCTGTGAATCTGATCGTTTTAGAATATTAAGAGAATAAGTGAATAGGTAAGTTTTTTTTGTTTTTTTTTTTAATTATTTGAATATTCGACTAAAAAATTTACACTATTTGATCACTTAAGTATTGTTACATTTCGTTTAAATCACTTAATTCAAAAACCAACTTGTTTACAATGAAATAATTGAAATGAAAAAATAAACTCCATGGTAGTAATTATATACTTCAATATCTGAATTATAACTGTTTTATAAACTATTAACTTTATATTTATATCATGACTTCATATTTAAATCTAAGGTTTATATCTGTCGTAACAGTATTTTAAAAATGGGGAGAATTTACTATTGTACAATTCAGTACATTGGACCATTTAAATCGACACCTTAAAGCGAATTTAAAACAGTCGTATATTCGTGGAATGGAGTATACCAACCGTGGTAGTAGCTAAACAAAAAAGGAGTCTCCATCCCAGTAACTGTATACTACCAACATATAGTTGGACTACCTACCAACCTCCTTAAAAAAGTATTTCGTGCTGCTCTTATGATATAATAATTATTTTAGTCGAAATTAACTTACACAACTTTATTTCTTTTATTGAAGATCGCATAGACCAACTTTACATTTTATGCCAGATCCGTGGGTCTGAATTTGTTATAGGGGTGTTTATACCCCTCCTCAAATACCTCGTAAGTCTTCTATCCAACACTGCCACTCCGTTGAAAATATTGTTCGGCTATTCCCCTCAGTTAATATTCCATATATTTAGTGACTACAATTTACCGAAAGGATTATGGTATAATGATGAGTATGGTGTATTGACCCATTGCCCAAGAGGAGATCCAGCTGTGGATGTTGCTTAAACACTTGATTATCTAAAATTTTATTTAGGGAACTGAATGTTGTAAAAGCGAGTGATTCTCTACTGAACTCAAGTTTATATCATATCATATTGCATATGAATGTTATTTAACAATCTCAAATATATGTAATTCGTCAAGACTAGCTTATGGGAAATTTTTTTTGATGTTTAAAATGGCAATTACACTGAACTTATAACTTTTTAGGCTCTATTATTTGGCAGGATTGGCTTACAATGATAATGTTTTAACTTATATGTTTTATGAAATTCTTTCACAAGGAATTTTCTACATTATACCTCTAAAGAGATACAGAACATCGACTTTTCGTAAATGGTTTTCACATGTACTTAGAATTTTGACATGTGAGAAAAGGTAAGCTAAGTCATTGTACATGAAATACCATACTGATCCTAATTAAAGTAAATTTTGTCTTATTAGGACAAAATGCAAACGTTTTTCTGATATATGCTTCAATTAATGTGCACATTATTGTGTACATTTAGTAACAGGTATCGATACTCAGTAGAAAGACAATCATATATCGTTTTGCGAGTATCTTAATGATAACCGTTACAATCGTAGTTCGCCAAATGCTGTTTTTTTACAGGGATCAGTCTGCTTCTAATGGGTAAGAAATTGCAAATTTCTTTAAGGACTTATTTCAAATTGTCTAAACCAGTGGGGTTAATAACCTTTAGATTCCCAAATCTTCATCAATAACAAAGTTGGCACAACTTATGTCTCTGAAATCATTCTCATTGATATTTTTGATTGCATAAGTTCTCTTCCAAATAAGATTACCTCTAGACCTATGGTGTTTCCAATTTTATTTTAAAAAATATGTTTACGCTGTAAGTTACCATACCAATACATACTTTATTTAATACCTATCTCATTATAGTCTTTTTATCTCCTGATGTTTGGAATGAGAGTTTTGTTGTACTGATACTCAAATGTGGCCAGAAAGAAAACATTGAAAATTATCGTAGTATATACATTACGTCTGCAATATCTTAATTATTTGATAATTTTATAGGTAAAGAGCAATCTTGGTTGTGCAGTGCACTTATCTCTCAGTATCAGCAAGGTTTTCGTGCAAGAAAATCTGCAGCTACTAATTTAGTTGCAGGTGGATGCTATATATACCGATTTCAATAAACCATTTAATCGTTTTGGTCATCAAATTCTTGCAAAATTACTTTCTGTGAGATTCCATGCTCAGTTTGTTAACTGGCTTAAAAATTCATTGTTGTAGTCGAAGAGTTAAGGTGGCTGGTAATATTTAAGAGTTAATATTGGTCACTTCAGGTGTTCCGCAGGGACGACACACATCACCTATTGTTTTCAACATATTTGTTAAGGCTATTGTGAGCTGTTTTTTAAACAGTCAGTGTTTAATGTTTGCTGATGACTTAAAGTTCTGGAGGGTTATGGAAGATTTTAGAGATCAGTTATTATTATCTCAAGGACCAGACAAAAATGAAATAAGATGTGTACGCTGCTGCAACTGCTAAAAAGAGATAATGGAAAGAGTATCTGCTGATGAGGTGTTCTTGATTATTCGTTACCTTAGTAGTTTACCCACCGTAGTGGTAGCTATACAAAAAAATGAGTCTATACTCCAGTAACTGTATACTACCAAAATGTAGGTGGTCTACGTACCAAACAATTTGATCTCCTTATAAAGATCTTCTTCTTCTTCCTTCTTGTATGCAGGTTTTAAAGCCTGTTTCTTCTTCAATATTAGCCTTTTAAATTGTTTAAATTATCGCACCATCATTTTCTTGGTCTGCCAATACTTCTTCGTCCATTTGATGACTTATCTCGTGCTATTCGTACTATCCTATCCTCTGCCATTTTACTAATGTGTTCGTTCCGTTCTTTTTACCGTTTTGTCACTCATCGATTTATGTCTTCTATATTGCATGCTCTTCTTATGTTTTCGCTTCTCTCCCTATCCAACAGACTTTTCCCTGATATTCGTCGGAGAATTTCCATCTCTGTTTCTAGTAGTGGTCTCGTTTTAGAAGAGTCAGGTCATGTCTCCGCCGTGTATCAGTTGTCTTTACAAGCTGATCTTGATCATTTATACCATTGGAATAGTAGGAATAGTCTTAATTTAAATGTTAATAAGTGTTGTTACATCAGTTATTCTCGAAAGGTAAACAAAATTGGTATAACTTATTTCATTGATGAGTAACCTCCTAAGTATGTCTCTTCCATTAAAGACTCAGAAGTTATTTTAGATGAAAGATAAATTAACCAGATTAGTTTATTGTTGCCTAGTAAGATCCATCTTGGAATATTGTTGTGTAGTTTGGTCATATTTGGAGAATATAAATGGGACTCATATATACATTAATCATAATGGGACGCAGATAGAGCGAGTAAAACAGGATTGTTACCTGGGAACTATTATTAACGAACAGTGGAGCAATTTACAGGAAATAAAGTGCCGCATAGGAAAGGCAAGAACGGTCTTTAACAAAATAAGCGCCATCTTCAAAAGTCACAACATATCCCTTGATACAAAAATGAGACATTTGAGATGCTATGTTTTCTCTGTGTTGTTGTACGGGGCGGAGGCATGGACGCTTACAGACGCCACTATTAAAAAACTTGAAGCATTTGAGATGTGGCTTTATAGAAGAATGCTGAGAATATCATCGACAGCAAGGATCACGAACAAGGAAGTTCTAGGAAAAATGAAGAAGGAACCAGAGATTGTGTTTACGATCAAACGCATAAAATTGCAATATCTGGGACACGTTATGAGAAATCAGCACCGTTACTCCCTGCTACAGTCTATATTGCAAGGTAAAGTCAAAGGTAAGCGAGGACCCGGTAGAAGGAGAATATCATGGCTGCGGAATTTAAGAACATGGTTTAAGAAAACCTCAACGGAGCTGTTTCGAGCCGCAGCGAGCAAGGTTATGATTGCCAATATGATTTCCAACATCCGAAGCGGATAGGAACCAGAAGAAGAAGTTTGGTCACCCTACTTTCAATGTCATATTGACATTGAAAGATTGATTAGAGATTGTTTAGCATACGTTCTTGAGATACTGTGCATTTAGAACTTATAATATTGTTGTTAATCATGATTATACTAACATCGAGGAACTACTAGGATTATTACCACTTAGTATTAGGCGGAATAGTTAAGGCGCTGCTTATATTTTCAAAATTATAAATCATATTGATATGATAGTCATATTGATTAACGCTATATAACTACTTTTAATATCCCCCTTCATCTAATATCAGTTGGTAGTAACAGTAAGTAAAATAAATAAATTCTAATGACCCGTGAATTTTATGTGTTTAGTATATATTTTCATTGTTCGTAACTAATCTTCTTTTTTAAATTAGAGAAGTATGCAAGTATGCAGTATTTTTAGTTTAGCTATTAATAATGAATGATCGAAATATTAATGCTGGTATGCTGGTACAATGATGCTGTCAAAACTTTCGCTAACTCAGTGAATCGAATATTTATAAAAACCTTTTAACCCCTCTGTGGCTCAGTGGTAAGAGCGCCTACTTTTAAACCTTAGTGAGAGCGCCCACCAAACTGGCGTGGCAGTGGCAAGTAGCAAGTAGCACGCATCTAGCATGCTATTTTTAAATGTAACCAATGTAAACAAATTATTAGAATGAATGACGTCACTATTATTTTGGTGAGCGCTGAATCATTCGTTTTCATTGGTTATATTTTATGTAACATGCTAGACGCGTGCTACTTGCTACGTGCCACGTGCCACGCCACTTTGGTGGGCGCTCTCCCTAAGGTCGTGAGTTCGAATCTCATCTGGGTGGAGAAATTTTTGTTTATTAAAAATTAATGAATAAAAATAATTTCTATCCTTCTGCGATCGGTACTCACCAGAGGGACCGCAGACGTTCAGATACAATTAGCGTCTCTTAGCAAAGACAATGACGTCGACTTTGCTAAGTATCAAGACAATTACTCTACACACACACACACACACACACACACACACACACACACACACACACACACACACACACACACACACACACACACACACACTACACTAGGTACCTGACTGTACCATGCCAATGATCATAGTTGTCGAGGCATTAACCCAATAATAAAATATAAAAACCTTTTTTTTATTTTAATATATAATCCACATCAACCACGCAGGGTTATTAGTGGAGTAATATACACAAGAGTTCATTTTATTTACATTAAATAGATGTATATAAACGTAAATCTTTTAAATAATTTATTACATATTCAGTGTTTATGGTTAATGTGGTTTTGATGTCATCTGAGATTCCATATTTTCTTCTTGTTTCTTCGTGGTACTGGCAGTCAATCAGAATATGCTTCACCGTCAATGGGAGAGAACAGTTTCTGCAGGTTAGAGAAGATTCTTTGTTGATTAAGAATTTATGGTTCAGTGCAGTGTGTCCAATTCTTAGTCGGTTAATTATTACTTGGTCCCTTCTATTGGATGGATTATTCAAGATGGTCTTCACAAGGGGATAAATCTCATATAGTTTGGTTCCTGAATCTTTCTAGTAGTCTTGCCATATGTTCATACAGTGGTCTTTAATTAGGTTTTTGAGATCGGAGTATGGGTAATTTCTCGATTTGTTTGTCTATTGTGAGTTTATTCGACTTCTGTTTGCTAGGCTATCCATTTTCTCATTTCCAGCTATTCCTACATGCGACGGTACAAAGATAAATGAGACCTCTTTTTGATTTGATTGAATTATATTTATCTCATTTTTTATAGCCCGAAATATTGGATTTGTAGGGTATATTTGTTTTACACCTTACACCTTGAGCATTTAATGAGTCGGTGATGATGACACATTTATTCCCACTATGCGTTTTGAAGAAAATTAGGGCTTCCAAAATGGCTGTGGTCTCGCCTGTGAGGATGCAGCAGTTAGTAGGTATGGATATAGTGTAAGAGGTGTATTTACAATAGTATGCAGCAGCATGTCCGGCATGAGCTTTAGAGGCATCACTGAAAATTTGGAGAAAATTAGGATAATGAGATATCACTTCGGAGTACAGGTGTTTAATGAAAATCGGATTTATAGTTGATTTGGGGTATTTTGTGACGGTTAAGTCAATGGTAAGTGGTTCGTCCATGGAGGAAAATTTACACTGACTTGTAGAGATCGATTTAGCGCATCCATGTCAAAGTTAGAGGATTTTATTCGTTTTATAAGGGGAGTACTATTTTTAGTTAGTTTTGTAGAAGCAATACTGCGATGGCAAATTTGGGAGAATACTGGATGTTGTTTCTGTGCTATTATTTTGCCTATATAGTTTAGGGATAGTTATTGGCGTCTAATATACAGAGGTATACAGAGGGGGTTCCCTCGCTAAAACTTGTAAGCTACTAATAGGGCTAGTTCTGAAGGCACCCAGTGCTAATCTCAAAGTTGTAGATTCTATGCTATTTAGTTTTTTTAAAGCTGTTTTGCTTGCAGCACCGTAAAATGTGCAACTTAGGTTAAATCGACTTCAAAACTGGGCATTACAAACCGGATTCAATTTTTCTGCAGAAAAAACTCAATACGTAACTTTTAGTAAAAATAACACTCACCATACAATTAATTTAACATTAAATGATTTACCTATAAAGCAGTCAACGGAAGTAAGTTTTTTAGGCCTAACTTTCGATAAAAATTAAATTGGAATGTGCATATCAATAAATTACAACAAGTATGCCAAAACCGGTTAAAACATTTTCCATAAAATCACATATTTCATTGAAATTTACTATCAATGGAGGTGATCTAAGTGTTTGGATTATCTTTAGACATGTTTTGGATGAGGTCGATTTCTGTAGTGTTTTCAGTGTTATTTACAGCTGGTGATATTGTTTTGGAAAAAGAAGACGAAGTGTTTGGATTTTCTTTAGATATGCTTTGGATGAGGTCGATTTCTGTAGTATTTTCAGTGTTATTTACAGCTGGTGATGTTGTTTTGGAGGAAGAAGGCGAAGTGTTTGGATTATCCTTAGATATGTTTTGGATGAGGTCGTTTTCCGTAGATTTATATATTTTATCATTAGGTTCATTAGGTTTAGATAATGACGATGTGCTTTGAGTTGAACTGAGACGGGAGTTAAATTAGTTTGGTTTGACAAGTGAGTGCATTCTGATTCTTGATGACCAATGGTTTTACATTTGGAGCAACTGAATTCGTCAATGAAGAGAAATAAACGGTAGGAAGTATTATCATGAGTTATGGTAAAGGAGTCAGGAATAGACATATTTTTCAAGGGTGTAATGAATGATTGCCTACTAAAACTCAGAACATGACTGTACTCAGTTTCAGACATACCTACTCGAAGAAAAGTCATTCTGGATACAGTGTGAATACCAAGTTTTTGTAATTCTTTTTCAATTATTTCGTTCGGGATTGTAGGACATGCATTAGATATTAGAAGTCTCTGGGCTGGAGAAATTAATCTTCTTACTTCCACTTGACATCCATTTATTTCGATATATTTATAGGAATGAAGAAGAGCATCAACAGTGTTTTTTTAAGAGAGGTATATGCATATCCTATTATTAGCAATTCTGGAGGCAAAAAGTACAATAATTGGACCCACTAGTGATCCAATAGCTACACGTAATCATGGATTTTTGTACTTTTAATGCTGGAAATGACTATTGTTTGTTGTTTTGTTGGATGTTTGAAATAATTTACGACATCTAAGTAACTATATAACTGTTGTTTGTAGTATTATTGTTGTATGAAGTCATTTTATTAATTTTCTTGATCAGAAGTTGAGCCGATCCTGTGGTCGGTCCAAAAAACTGGTCAAGACCCAACTGGGATTTTTGTTATCTTTTAAGTACGTATTATTTAAAGGTTATTTTGTTGTTGTTACAAAAATAATACGGAAAGAAGTGCTACTCACTTGAGATAATATTGTCAGCACTAACTAATGCACTTAAATTTGTACTAGAGGTATAAAATATTAAATTATGATTTGTTTTTACCATTTAAAATGACTATATTTCGGGACAGCTGATAACGTGGTACATTTAATCGCTATCAGGGGAAATATAAAAACCTTATCTTAAAATTCAATGTAGAATCGCACAGAAATATTCCAGAAACATCCTGTATATCTTACTATTATTAAGAACGTTACTTCTTTCCACAAAAACACCATAGCGTAGTATCAAAAACATGCTTAGTTTTAAACACTGAAAATCACCTGTTATATAAATACTTTTCTATTATAATATTTCGCTTGCTTTTCGCTAAATTATTGCAATAATTTAGAATTAGCTCTCCTCGGCGGATATTCCCCATTAAAATTTTCCAGTAATTGAATTTGGCATTTGGTATTTCTATTACTTTGTGCAATCTTGTGCTGTTCTTGTAATATTATCTCGAATAAAAATGTATTTGAACAGTTAGGAATGCCTCGGTTGAATTCAACAACAAATCCAACCAAACAATTCCACCATATCGTAATGAGAATCAGTCCATTGAAATTATTTTTTTCGTTTTATCTTAAATTGCTCGATGTGGGCGGTTGAATGAAACGTTTGTAACTTTTACTGTTTTTTCTCTCTTTAATTAGACTTGAAACTTTCTCGATAAGGTAGTAGTAATAATGGTACACGTTCGGAAAGTGTGGGAAACTAATTAAAATAATAAGAAAATTTTATCAATTTAACCATTTTTATGTAACCTACTTGTTAAAAAAAGGTATTCATTTTCTTAACTTTATAAGTATCATCTCTAGCATCAAATGTCCACTACTGAACATAGACCTCTCGCATGCTTTTTCACTTAGTCCAATTTGAATCAAATTTGTAGTCACTCTTTTAATATTATCGGTCTTTCCCGTCAGGACCCTCGATTTTTTTAGATTTTATTCGAAGTATTCATTCCAAAATTCGTTTTGTTCACCGATCATCAAGTACTGTTGCGACGTGACCTATCCAGTTCTAGTTTCTTCTTCTTCTAGTGTCGACTCTACTAATGAAGGTTGGTTATAATCCTTGCAAATTCGTCTCTATCTTCTGCGTTTCTTAAAGGCGTCTTTGTGTTTAACCCGGTCCTGTCACAAATATTTTTCAGCCAGGATATTTGTTCCCTACCAGGACCTTTTTCCTTTGATTTTACCCTTCATAAACAGCTGCAACAACTCGTACTTCTCATTTCCAAAAATGTGCCCCAAATATGCTGTCTTTATTCTTTTAATGGTTGTGAAAAGTTCTCTATCTCTTTCCATTCTGTGCAACATCATTTTTTTCTCAAAATGGTCGGTCCATGGTATTTTTAAAATTATTGTGAAAAGCCACATCTCAAATGCTTTCAGCTTTCTCATCAAGTCAGCACTAATAGTCCAAGTTTCGGCACCATAAAGAAGAATAGTTTAGTTCTAAAAAGTTTTAGTTTAGTGTTGTTATTCTTTCAATAACTTCTGCTACTCCGGATCTTCTGCTTAAAGTACCATTATAAATTATTTCACGTAGAGAAACCCATAACATTATTCTCTTCATTTCTCTTTTGGCAACTTGTAGTGTATTCACTGTTGTTGTTGTGAGTGTTAGGGTTTCTGCATCATAGGTCATGACTGGCAGAAAGCACTAATTAAATACTTTTGTTTTTAGGCACACTGGAATATTTGTACTAAAAATAACCTCGATCTTTCCAAATGCAACCCAAGCTAGGTTTATTATTCCCTTCAACTAGATTGTTTGATTTTCTCTTATTATAATCTCATGGCAAAAATACGTGTATAAGTAAAATATTTCGAGGTTTCTGTTTTCAACTGAGATATTTTTGCTGTGTACCAAATTAGTTATAAATTGTGTTTTTCAAAAATTTATTTTAGAACAGTGGCCGTTGTGACCGTATTGAGCTTTTTAGCATTATCTGCGCCTGGTCAAAGCTGTCCGAAATGAAAACGATGCCATCTGCAAACTTAAGATGGCATCGTTTAATAGATGCTATCTATATGGCATATTTAAAAATTTTCCACCTACAGTGATGCCCTTCTCGTTCCAATCTATCATTTTACAGGCGTATTCTAGCAGTTACCAATTTAGGAGAAACATTTATCTCCTTGCCGAACGCCTCTTTCAATATGAAAGGACCAAGTATCCTCATTAAGTATTACACAAGCTGAAGTATGTGTATTGGTGGTCAACTATCTTAATTATCTTCCCTTTATCTGTTAGTATTGGTATATTTCAATCTGCTAGCTTAACAATATTATTCTTAACTAGAGCTTGAATTCTCTTCAACGCCCTGATACTTTTATTTTCCTCGACAACGCTGTAATCTGTTGCGTATGTTATGTCTTGAATTAAGACCTTCCTTGCTGTTTTATTAATATCTTTGCCTGTCGTGGTACGCGTGCTCTCATATCGTTTTGATCTTATGTTCTCTTCGTATCTACATGAGTATTTTTATATCTTAACTACTTTTTTTCTCCTGATCCTTCCTGCAATATGTATTGCATATTTTCGGTCCATTCTTGATAGCTTTTATTTCGTTCTCGTTTATGGTCTCCACATCTATATCGTCTATGTTTATTATCTCCAGACAACTCAGAATTTCCTCTTCGTAGTACATGGTGTTTTCGATTGGATTCGATTCCATCTTGTTGTGTGTCTTTTTGTTTATATCTTTATTTTTGGACTGTTACTGTTTGTTAATGACTGCTCATGGACCATATTTTTGATGTTGGCAAGAAAAAAATAGATATTATTTTTGTTGAATTCATCTAGACTAGCCTATATCTATTTTATTTGGATACTTTTTTTTTCATCTGTTCATTACAAAGAGGCTTATTTGCATCAAGAAATCCAAAAACACTTTACCCCTTTCATTTATTGTTCCGAAGCCGCAGGGGCCCACTGCAGTTTCGTCTAGTTTATATCCCAACTTAGCATTAAAGGCGCCTGACTTATTATCTATATCTATATTCTCTAAGTCTTCATAAAAGGTTTCCACTTTCCCGTCCGAATGCGTGAATGTAGGTGACTAGGTTTGAATTATTACAACAAAATTTAAATGATTTAATAAATAGGTAAAGAAATAATAAATAAGACTTACTCACAATCAATTTAATTTAACTATCAGACGACCGGTTTCGCTTTCTACAATATGCAAAGCATCAAAGCGTCTTATTTATTATTTCTTTACCTATTTGAAATGGACTCACACAAGCAACACATTCATGATTTAATAAATAATTTCAATCGGATACTGATTACATTTTATAATTTTCAAATTTTAAAATACTTCTGCATACTTTTGGACAAAAACAAGTTGTTGCTGAACGATTGTTTTAATTTGTATGGTACGATAATAAAGACTTCTTCTTCTTATGGTGCCTATCCGTTACGGATGTTGGACACTAACATGGCTATTCTGACTTTGTTGACTGCTGCCCTAAAAAGTCCGGTAGTGGTTAAGTTAAACCATTTTCGCAGGTTATGCAGCCAGGATATTCTTCTTCGTCCTAGACCTCTTTTCCCATGTACTTTACCTTGAAGTATGGTCCGAAGTAGGACATATCGTTGTTCATTGCGCATTATATGGCCCAGGTATTCCAGTTTGCGACGTTTTATGGTTACGACTAGTTCGCGCTCTTTACCCATTCTATGTAGTACTTCTTCATTGGTAACTTTGTGTATCCAGGAAATCCTCAACATGCGTTTATAGCACCACATCTCAAATGCTTCGAGTCTCTTCAGTGATGCTTCACTGAATAAGAAGAAAAGAAAGGAGAATACGTAGCATTTTAGTGAACGTACTTTAACTCCAGTTTTATATCATGGCTGTTAAAGATTTTTTTCATTTTGACGAAAACTGATCTTGCTTTTTCGATCCTTATCTTATTTTACGTCGATTGGTCCCACTGTTCATTTAAGTTTGCATCCAGATAACAAAAGTTGGTAATTTGTGTTATAGGTTGTTGGTTAACTAGTAATTGACCAGGTGGTATACTATTTTTGCTTATAACCATTAATTTGGTTTTTTATGTTTAAATCAAGCCCAAACCTGCTACTTACTTATGCCACCCTGGAGACAAGTGTCTGCAGACCTTCAGACTGTCTGCAAAAATGACAGTATCATAAGCGTATCATATGTTGTTCAATCGTTCTGCGTGTATAAGTATTCCCACGTCTATGTCCGTTAGCGCTAGGTTCATAATGTGCTTTGAATATGTAATTACCAATAATGGGAACAATATACATCCCCGTCTTTATCTTTATGTCGTCTGTTAACTGATCCCCAACTCTAACAGCTGCAGTTTATTCGTAATAGATATTTTTTATTATACGGCGATCTCTGCTGTCTAGACCAATAATTGAATTTAATATTTTCATCAGTTCGTCATGTTTTATTCTATCGAACGCTTTCTGGTAATCAACAAAACACACATATATGTCACAAATCACGTTTCTACATCTTTGAAAAGTGCCTCTCGAGTACCCAATGGATCTCTGAAGCCGAGTTGTGTATTTGTCATATGTTTTAATAAAGACTTAATATGTTCATGTACAAATAATCGTCACCTCGTATTGAACAAGGTAAAAATGCACAAAGGAGGTACAACAGTATTGTTGATAAAAGGTATTACGATTTTTTAAATTTTTACTGAATGATTTATGAGTTTATTAAAAATACAGATGAACAGATGTAATAGAATTAATTACAGATTATTGTGAGAATAAAATAAACTTAACTACTCGTATTACAGAAAACCATTCATACGTACATTAACGTTTCGTAAAGCACACGGTTTTTTTATAAAACTGTTATTTCACCGATTTTCTCGATAATCTCATGTAAAAGCAATGTACTTTACAGAAATTATATAAACCAATCCATTAGGTAGATTGCAGAAATAAACAGTTATAATAGTACCAGTTTTGAAGAATTAATACGCGAAAAATTACTCACTTTTATCAGTCCATCAACCAATAATTAAACACTTGTTACTAGTTGCAAGTTAAAAATTGTAATCACGTCTTCTAACGGGGATTTATCTTAAATTTAGGAATTTGTCAGTAATTTGTAGATACGTGCAATTCGATTTAATATATCTTTGATCTACGTACTTTAAGACACTTTTATAAAAATTAATTTTACAGGCAAGATATTCGTTCTCATAATAAACTTACAAAATTAATACAAGGTTTGTTCAATATCCAAATAATCCTTTGGTTTAGAAAATTTGTTTTTATTTATTTAGGGACTATTAGAAAATTTACAAATAACTTCACTAAAGAGTTTTAAGTAAATAATATTAAGAGTTGAAAACTTGCTAAGAAAACAGCAAGTTTTATGTTTTATGTCGGCTTTATTTTCCATGTTTTTTTATCCACCTAGTATTGTCTATTCTTGCTACATGTCCGGTCTAGCTTAATATATTTTTCATTGTAGTTGTATTGATGTATTCAATTTTGGGATTTCTTTTAATCTATTTGAAGAATTTCCTATATTTAAGTCTGATATTTAAAGTTGTAATTTCCACTTTTCGTTGTGTAACGGGGAATCTGTGTTTTGTTTGTATTGAAAACCTCAACATTTGTGTTGAGCATATCAATATTGGCATTCCTAGCTGTTCTTTCACTTATTTCATTTGAGTTGTAAGTCTGTTGTTTATGGTCTTCATAAAGTAATCATCAGTTTAGCTCCAATGTATCTTCTAACTTTATGCTTGTGTCTTGGTGCTTTGTGTTAATTAGTTAACATCCTTCTTCTTATTTTCTTCTTCTCTATCGTCTTCTTCTTCTTCTTCCTTAGCTTTTCCGTTTTCAGGGGTCGCTGTTCCTTACTCTTCTTTGCCACTCGTTTATGAGCATTGTGTCTTCTTCACTTAAACCATTCTCTCTTAAATCCTTTGCCACACAGCATCTCCATACTCTCCTGTTTTCCTTAAATTGTTTCCCTTAACTTCTAACAGCTCTATCCTTCGACCCACATTGTTTTCATTTCTACGTTTGACTTGACTAAACCATTGCAGTCTTTGTTCTTGAACTGTTTTTGAGACTGTAGTTCTCCCAGCTCTTTCTCTAATCAAGTCATTCCTAATTATAGTTTATTTTTATGAACGAGAGAGTAATTAGCATAATTTTAACTGGTACCTTCGACCACTCCATGGGCGTGCTCAAGATTAATTGAAAAATTACTCTGAATAATTGTAAAAAATAAATGAATTATTTCAGTGTTATAAAGTGTTATGTGTATGTAAACAAAAGTGACCTGTTTTACCACACACTATATTAGAACTGACTGGCCTACATTAAAAAGGGTTTTAAAAAAATTCACATTTTTTTTAATTTTTAAAAATTACAAAAGAGAAAAAGAGTTTTTAAAACCGTCTAAGGTATGTTAAATAGATGAATAAAAATATTAATATAAAACTTACAGCTACTTGTTACAAATCCAAATCAGATTCAGATCATGAACTTTCAGAACCAAGATTTATAGTAACTGGCTCGATCATTTTATCAGTAATATTGTCCAGCTTCCACATTTTTTCCTCTTCTTTAATAGTGTGATTTACTGCCTTTTCCCAGTTTTCAGGTTTTACATTATTTACGGCCTCCAAAAACAACTGTTTAACATCATGAATTTTAAAAGTGGTATTTTTTCTTGAAACTTCACTCTTTATCTGTGCCCATACCAGTTCAATCGGGTTTAATTCACAATGATATGGTGCGGATCTAAGTACTGTCATTCCACGATTTTTGGCAATTTCATTAATTTCGTATTTTTTAAATTTTCTTTATGAAGGGCACACAACGAATAAAGTTCCTTTCTTATAGATCCGGGATGGTACGTAATATTTTTTGAACTCAGCCAATTCTTTAAGTCTTTTTTTAACCACTTGGTTGTGGGCAGTCCTTCTATAAGTCTGGAGTGATAACTTGCATTATCCATTACTATTACACAGTTCTTAGGAAGAACCATTTCATCATTTGTTCGAACCATTCTTGAAAGACATCAGCGTTCATGTCTTCATGGTAGTCACCGGTACGAGTTGATTCAAAAGTTAATAAACCACCTTCAACAAAACCGTCTGAACTGCCAATGTGTACTATTATCAGCCTGCGTCCCTTTCCTGATGGTGGGTTTAAACCAGTAGATAAGTTATTTACAAAAGCGTGCCTTTGACTTGTAACAGTTTCATCCTGTCAAAATTTATTTGGTGTATGACCCTCGTTGATCCATGTTTCATCAAGATAAAATATTTTTCTTTTTTGGTTTCTCATTTCCTTTATGGTTCTTAGAAAATGTCTTCTCCATATGACAATATCGCTTCTTTCTAATAAAATAGACTTTCTGGGATTCTTTTTCCAGCGGAAGCCTATTTCTTTTAAAAGTTTCCATAACGTACTTCGACTCATTTCTGGGTAATCCTTATCATCTCGAACTGAGACAAGAACTTTATCCAATGTTGGAAATTCTTGTCTAAAGAAGAATTCATGCACTTTCCGTCGAAGTCCTTCTTTAAAATGATATTCTATTTGAAATTTTGGTTTCCCTGGAGCATTACGTGGCATTTGAAAAACTACCACATTTCTCTTCTTTAATGACTCTGTAAATCGTAGATTTCCCAACACCAAGTGTACTGCTAACTAACTCAACGGTCTCATCAACACTTTCACATAAACGTTTGTCTGTAAATGATTTAAAACAATTAAATATTAATGTTTTTTTATTAACTGTTAAAGGACCAATTTTTCGGCGTTTACACGGCACTTCCAAATTTTCCATAACACTAGTATACACAATAAACTGCACCTTGCAATTGAAGTACCTACTTTTAGTGAACTGTTAGAATTTTGAATACGCCACTTGGACCTTCCTACAAAATGGAAAAACCCACTATCACATTTTCTGTGGAATAAGTTTAGAAGGTAATTATCTAGTCAATTACTGTCGTAGATTCCTGGAATTAAAGAATTAAATGTTTGATTGTTGAAACCCTTACTTCGTGGAATGCACTCATTTCAGATAAAATAAACGTTTTATTTTATCTAAAGAATTAAACTTTATTTTGCTAATAGGTAGGTACTTATTAAACTTTTATTGGTTATATATAAACATATAAACATCTTACATTTCTTGCAAATTCATTAGTACCTGTTAACCTCCATCACTCCGACACTGGCAACCTTATTTAGGGATTAGTAACCCTCACAACTATTGTATTATATTCTGCTCCAACCTTTATACCTGGTGGTCATACTCAATTTAAAATTGTTTTCCTATATACTTCTGTAAACTTGTTGACAAATATCTGTTTTTCATTGAGTCACCCGTATCAACAGTTTAGGGATTTGCATACATAATTTATTGTTTTATTACTCTCTCATACATAAAAATACACAAGTTCCTTCTAATCTTACCCAACATCTACCGTAACATTTTCATTTCAGCTACTTCCAACTTCTTTTCCTGAATCTTCTTTACAGGCCACATTTCACCACCATACGCAGGTTTCAGCATACTGTGGCATATCTTTCCTTTCAGCACTTCCGCGATTTTTCGATTATGTTATTATATTATGTTACTATATTATACAGTTTCTCGCTCATTCGCTTCTAGTTTAACCAACCAGCATGTATCCCTCTTCTTCTTCTTTTTATATAGACATGACTCTGTCTGTTTTTCAATGTGCCTCCAGTAAGTTGTCGTTTCATCGTTGTTTTGGTCTTCCTACTGATCGTCTTTATATTAGGGAACCATCTCTGCCGTCTTTACTACTCTTTTTGTTGTAGTTCGGCTTATATGATCGTTCCAT
The DNA here is from genome assembly GCA_918026665.1 of Diabrotica balteata. Lineage (NCBI taxonomy): Eukaryota > Metazoa > Arthropoda > Insecta > Coleoptera > Chrysomelidae > Diabrotica > Diabrotica balteata. The sequence goes on along the minus strand of OU898278.1, from coordinate 96,182,752 downwards.
TCGACTCTTCTATTTCTTACTCAGTTATTGATGTTCTTCATCTTGCATCTACGTCGTATATCTGTACTTCTAGCTCAGTCACATAGTATCTTACCATCAATTTTTCTAAGTGTTTTCATCTCTGCTGTTTTAACATTTTTTTTGTTCTCTCTGTGACAGGTCTTGTTTCTGCCGCGTATGCCATTATTGGTCTGATGACTGTTTTGTAAATTCTGCCTTTCGTTTCTTTCCCGATATTTTTGTTTCTCCATATTGTTTCATTCAGGCAGCCTGCGGCTCTGTTTGCTCTATTCACTTGATCTTCCACGTCCGTTTTGAGCTCTCCGTAGCTAGATAATGTGATGCCTAGATATTTAAACTCCATCACTTGTTCTATTATCTGACCTTTCAGCTCCAATTTACATCTTAGTAAATTTGCTGATGTAACCGTGCATTTTGTCTTTTTTGGGGAAATTAACATGTTAAATTTTCCGACGGCTATATTAAATTGGTGCAGCATACGTTGTAAATCATCTTCACTTTGAGAGAGTAGTATTGCGTAATCTGCATAGCAAATCATTTTAAGTTGTTGTTCTCCAATTTGGTATCCTTTTTAGTTCTTATTTTTTAATTATTTCATTCATATTCAGGTTAAACAATAGAGGACTTAGGGAATCTCTCTATCTTATCCCATTATTAGCTTCAATAGGATCGGTTAGTTCTTCTTCTACTTTTACTTTTAGCATGTATCCTGTGGGCAATTTCTCGATATAGTTTCCCATTTTTCGTTATGTAGGAACCAAGGTATTTAAATTCTGAAACTCGTCCTAGATTTTGGCCAAGCCATTCAATGTTCCCAACCATTCCTGTTCCTCAATGAATAGTTAGAAACTCAATGGAGAACGCTAACCCGATTATAGAAAATCTATAAATAACAAATATAACTCTATTTTCTTCTGGTCGTATTTCTCTATTAACTGGCTTAAAGCAAACAAGGCATCCTCCTTCCTGGCCTAAATCCAAACTGTTCTTCTCTCTATATATGTAGCTACTTTATCCATCTATAGCTACTGCAGTACAGTCCTGAATGTCTCCTTTATCTCTATACAGTGATACCATCACACTCTCCCTCCATACATTTGGCATCCTTTTCTTCTCATATATTACTCATCATTTACCACAAAACATCAAGACCTTTCTCTCCTAGAACCTCCACAAGTATTCCATTAGGTCATAATGGCTTACCATTTTTTATTTCTAATAATCTATTTATCTATTTACTAACAATCTATCTATTCATAATCTATTTAACGCCTTATCTTTGCTTTATTTCAACATCGGTTCCTAATACTCTCTTATCCTTGTCCTTAATCTGTCGCACGTGAGTCAAGTCTTTTAATGATTTGTCTCTTGTTTAGCAATGCTGTATAGCCTTTTCATTCCCTCTAGTGTTTCCAGTTCAATATACACGCACTGTAGCGGTGGCTACAGTGCGTGCGTATATATATATATATATATATATATAATATATATATATATATATATATATATATATATATATATATATATATATATATATCGTTACCTTTAACCTTTAATTACGTTTATTTCAATCTTGTGCCTGGCTACATAGGTAGCAGGTAGAAACTCCTCAGGATAGATTCCAGGTGTTTCCTGGCCTGGGAAACTAGTAGTTCCTGTTAAGGTCATTTATCCAGGGTCACAGATGAAGAACACAACTGCGGTGAGGGCGTAGAAGAAGATGTTCAATTCGACGTCAATGTCGGAAGTGGGTAGAATTGTCTAAATACAATTTAAGTAGTTTTCAAAATAAATCTACAAGATTTTTATATAAAACGGGAGTAGCGAACAAACTAGCGGAAACACTAGAAAGAACACCGGAAAAAAATTCACAAAACTAATAGAGTATCTGCACGCTGTTACTATGGAAGCATAAAGGTAAAGAGAAGAAAACAAATAAAGAATCCAAAAATCTATTGGTGGACATATGAAATAGAAAACACAATCAGAGAGAAAAGACAAATTTATAAAAAATTGATGTACAGGAACACTAAACGATAAAAAAATATATGCCAAATACAATTATGAAACAAAAAAAGCACTTAAGAAGCCTAAAAACGAATTTTGGAAAAACATATGTGATGAGATTGATAGACTCCTCGGAAACTCAAAGTTAAGAGCTTCTTGAAAAACAATTAATACATTACAATCAGAAAAAAAGAGGTTTTGACAATTAACCCGATTGATCTATTAGACTGAAAGAAATATTACGAAGATCTTCTTACTGAAAGTAGGACGAGTTATCTCGATCTAAGACATAGAAATAGAAATAGCGGATGCAGTAGTAAGGTAACATTACAAAGGTACGGTAAAGGTAAGGTAACATAGGAAAGCACATGGCTCTGCAGGTTGTACGTACGTGTGTATTCAGAAAGAGGGGATAGTGCACCTGGAGGTTTGCCTCTAGAGTTACTGAAATATTCACCAAAAGTGGTAATAGAAAACTTGCTTAAACCTACAAAATATTCCGGAAGAATGTAAATAGCTTTATATTTGTTACGTTTCCACTTGCCGTTTGATTTTCCAATCGTTGGTATGAACTTCTTATAAGCTTTTTTTCGGTAGAAAATTTGCATACACTCACAGGCACATATAAATTAATGCATTTGTAGTAACGTAATATCAGCATTTTATACATTTTAAGTACCATGTAGTGGTACTGTAAATTGACAAATTAACTCTGATAATGTCAATGTAGCCCAAAGTACCTAACTCTCGGTCTTTTCAACTATGTCGTTTGCCACTATTGTCAAAGATTCTTTTTTAATTGAATCGTCCTCGTACAATATATTCCTCTGACATTGACCTTAACCGTCTATTAAACATTAGACATTAAGATAAACAATTACAATAACCGTAAAGCTTTATAGTAGAATGATTTTTACTCTTCTAAATATGTAACGCTCTTATTGAAATTTAGGTTGATAATCAGGTCCACAAAAGATATTCACACGGCTGCGAATAGTCAAACCTATTAAACCGAAGTTAGCTGTTCAAAATCAATTATATGCTTTTATTAAAGTTAATTTCATTTAGGTGTTATATTAAAATTCTGCGAATAAATGATTAATTTAAATACTTAAGTGGAATCATAAAAAAATCTCTATAGAGCTTAAAATGATTGGGTAAATTTTTAGATTAATGGCTAAAAGGATATAATAATTTAAAATTGATTAAACGTAAAATAATAATTTATTACACAGAAATTACAAAACTTTGATATTTTGAAAGTAAGAATAAAAAGGAGTCAAAACATCATTGTAATTCAAAATTAAATAATTGGCAAAAACAAGGAAAATACTTTAATCGAATAAACATAACATATGAATACAATTTTATTTAGAAATTATATATCTACACAACATTTTGTAAAAGAAAACCGAGATGTGTAAAATGCATTAGGAAACAAGCGTGTTTAGCAATAGTCCAGGAAAATAAGTATCTGTCGGGACACTGACCCAGCCAGGTTTCAAATGGGTTTTTTTGGGTACTTAATACCTAATATATTATAAATACAAAAATGCTCGTCACAGTTCGGAGGCAGATTATCCTCCTCCACGTTCCTTGAGCCCTAGTCAGGGCGTAGTAATACTCTAAATATATTAGTTTGCTATCTTCACTTTCAATCTTATCTTTCCCCTGACATTCAATGTTTATTCTTTTGGGTTTTACGCGATGTGCATTCTTTTTCTGCTGAATATATCCAGCCTTTTATTCCGTTCCACGTTTTATTTATGTCTTCTTATATTTGTGGAGTATTCATTTTTTAGTAGATGAGCAAAGGTTTAAAATGGCGATGAATGGATGAATGAATGAATATGAATTTTAGTCTGATCATTTGTTGCTTCGGAAATTGCAAGATAAAGCTAAAATTTCAAAAATCAAACATTTGCTATAACTTTTGTAAAAATGAATTTAGGAGTTTAATATTGTATGAAAAGTTGAGTAAAGTAGTGCTTATAATTCACCAAAAATTTTAAGTCGATTCGTCAATTAGTTTAAATTTTATTCAGTTTGTTTAACCCACAGAGCTTTTTTTTGCAATATTACTGCTCTGAAAATAATAATGATGAGCGGTTCTACGGGAACCATATGAAAGACAAAGACTTATATTTTCAATATATTTAAAAAAATCAATAAAAGTCATTTTTACCATTGCCAAAACATTTTACTAAAGAAGAGTAATTTTTTATTTATAAATAATTTGAATCACTTTGGTAATATTGACTGTATATTAAATCCTCTTTAACATTTAAATTCTCGTATTTTAAAACAAATTTTATATAGATAAAAAATATACTTAGAAATTAAAGCCTTGTGAAAGTATATTTCAAAATCGTAAGAACTTTCATACGGATATTTATATATACCTTATATATAAAATACACAGAAGATGGTGGTATATATGAATCTAGTTTAATAATAAAATAAAAAGATACAGGAACGCAATTATATCCGCAAAAACCTATCCAAGTGCCGACATAGAATCAGATTACAGCCAGCTAGTGACCAAAATTAGGCTCAAAATGAAAATAATAAAACGAAGAACAAACAAATGCAAAAATCGATACAAGTAAATTAAGGAACCCACTCATAAGGCAACGCCTGGCAGATGAAATCAACAACGGATTAATGCATGTTAAAGAACAAATTCTGCAAAACACTGAGAAGGAGAAAAAATGGTTATTAATAAAGACAGAAATAGATAAAAGTTGAAAAGAAATTCTAATACCAACCAGATATAAAAAGAAGTAATGGATGACGGAAGAAATTTTAGATTTAATGGAAGAAAGACGTCAATGTAAGAACAAAGATAATCAGATGTACAAAACAATGGTTAAAAGAACAATGCACAGAAATAGAAGAATACCAGAAAAGACATGATAGTTTTAACATACACGAAAACCGGGAATACTGAAAGATGTAAAATGGGAAACTTGTGTTGAATACTAACTACAAATTAAAGAGATGGACAGATTACATCAATGAACAGATGGAGATAGAAGTAGAAGAGAATATGGTTTTTAAAGATATGTAGATAAAATTAGTATCTACACAATAGGAGAAACATGCAGAATATCCTAAAATTATATAAAGAGTATAGATTGCTGGTTACAAAATATGAACACTGGTTCAAAAAGCTATCCAAAGGTACAAAAACGATTTAATATAGAGAAAAACAAATAGCATAAATAAAATCAGTAAAAATACATAAAGAACTAAACAAAAATCCTACTACTAAATACTACTTACTAGCCAAAAAGTCTTTCGAAAGTTTATGTGCACTATTGTCTATCCAAGTCGTTATCACGAAGATCCTGGATCAAGATATGCGGAGATGTGGTAACCATGTGTCAAAGGCCATCCAGAGACCATGCAAAAACTTCAAACAATTTCTAATTTATACAAAAAAAAGGCATCTACTGTATTATAATCAATAAGTATCTGTGATTATCAATAAGTATCTCCAAATCGTTGACCGATTTGGAGAGCACTTAACTACTACTACTTTTTGAGGATTAAATCCTTGACGGATTCTTAAGGACTTCTGTCCAACAGAGATGTTGCACCGTGCGGGACTAAAATTCATTCTGAGAGTAGGCGGGGTGCCTGATTTTTCGGTGAGTCTTCTTTTAAAGCACACAAAAAACTTATATACTAAAAACTGATACTATGACTAACAAGATACGATCTTCCCGTAGCACAAAATCGGTCGTGTTCGCGCATGCCGTCATTGGAGAGTAGAATTTGAATTCTTGTTAAAGTTAAATGGGATTTTTATGCATTCTGTGATGAAATTACTAGACGAAAATAAGTTAAGAGGTTTAATAATTACAATAATCGTACACATAAGGATATCTCCAAACTATTTATTAAAGATTATTTATTGATACATACAAAAAACTGACATTTCGATCGTCCAACTCTCCAATGACGTCACGATTTATGCGCAATATCTTAACTTCTTATTCATAGTATCATGCTAAAAACTATTGACAAATATTTTTGACAGATGTTTGACAAATTTTACAAAATTATATCATTTTTTTAGAGTGAGTGCACCTTTGTCAAAAGTGGAGTTAAATACTAAATTAAAAATATTAATAACTAGTTTTATATGTTCGAACGGATTTATTCGAACAAGATATTAAAAGAAGAAATTAAAATATCATTGAAAAACAGCAAAAATGGTAAAGCATTAGGTCCAGACCAAATCCCTAGAGAAATCTTAAAATGCATGAATGATGAAATCTTAGACATTATAGTAGACTTATTTAACTCAGTATACAAAACAGGACACATACCGACACAATGGTTACTCTTCACCTTTTATTCTATCCCTAAAAATACAAACGCTAAATATTGCAGTGAATACAGAACAATATCACTATAAATAAAAAACTGGAAGAAGGAATAGATAATAGTCAGTTTGGATTCAGAAATGGACTAGGAACCAGAGAAGCGTTATTTGCTTCTATTGTGTTAGCTCAAAGATGCATAAATATGTATGTTGATGTGCATGTTTGTTACGTTGATTTTGAAAAAGCATTTGACAAAGTAAGACATGAAAAATTAGTCCAAATTCTAAAGACAAAAAACATAGACCATAGGGACTTACGAATAATAACAAACCTCTACGGGAATCAAAGAGCACAAATCGTAATAGATAACGAACCCAGTCCAGAAATTGAAATCAGGAGAGGAGTTAGGCAGGGATGTATTATGTCCCCATTACTATTTTAATGTATATAGCGAAGCCATTTTTGAAGAAGCATTACTATCTCAAAGTGAAGGAATAATAATTAACGGAAGATCTATTAACAACATAAGATATGCAGATGACACCGTGATTATGGCAAGCTCTGCTAAACAACTACAATTACTGCTAAACAAAACAAACAGTTTCTGTGAAAAATATGGACTAAAAATGAATATAAAAAAGACCAAATACATGATAATAACAAAGAAAACAAATATACCAACAAACATATATTTGGGAAATGTACCGATAGTAAGGGTTGATAAATACAAATACCTAGGAACCTGGACTTCAGACAATAATGATCAAACAACCGAAATAAGAGCCAGGATAGAAATAGCAAGAAATGCGTTTGTAAAAATGAAAACAATTCTCTGCAACAAAGATCTTAGATTAGAACTGAGAGTAAGAGCACTGAGATGCTACGTGTTTTCGATACTGCAATATGGACTTGAAAGCTGGACATTGAAGCAAGAACACATAAATAAGTTACAGTCCTTTGAAATGTGTTACAGGAGGATGCTTAGAATAGCATGGACACAGAAGAAAACTAACATGGAAGTATTGCGAGAAATGGGCAAAGAATGCGAAATAATAAACAATAAAAATAAGAAAGTTACAATATCTGGGACACGTAATGAGGGGACAGAGATATGAACTACTAGGGCTGATAATACAGGAAAAGATAAGAGGAGGAAGAAGTATAGCAAGAAGGAGAGTGACATGGTTGAAGAATTTAAGGGACTGGTTTAAATGCAGTTCTATAGAACTCTTCAGAGCAGCAGTAGATAAAGTAAAGATAGTGATGATGATATCCAACCTCCGATTGGGAGACGACACTTAAAGAGGAAGAAGTTTAAAAATAATTTTCCAAAATTAAGCTGGGGAGATGATTATTGCTGTATCCCGATGTAAATCCAGCTATTTCTCTTGGCAGATAGAAGTTTTCCTTAGCCTCCAGTCTTTTATCTTAATGGGTCAAAATATTCATTTGTGATTTTTCCGGGAGTCGTTTTGGAAATAAACATAACATTTATCTTTTGTCCTATATTCCAAATAGAAAAAAATGGGTCTTCTTTTATAGGTTCAAATTTTTCTTCCTGAATATTGGTTTCCTTATTTTGCTCTTCTTCTTATGACCTTACTTTCATAACAGTTACTTTTTTCTTTAGAGTAAATTGCAAAATTAGTTATATTTTACATATATCTTCTTATTATGAATGTAGAATTTAAGTAATTCCCAAAACTTGGTGTCTCAAATAAGTCAAACCTATATGGTTTGACCCAATGGGGTAATTGATTTTAGTATTCATAGAATATTGTCTTTATCATGTCAGCCGTTTTTTAATGTAATGCCTATATATATATAATATATATATATATATATATATATATATATATTATATCATTATTACTAATTAGTTAATGTTATTGTCTTTTTTGTTGCAGGTAATAATTAATGGACAGGATTATGAAGGTAAGGTCTGCAATAATACTATATAGTTTAATACGAATGCTTTAAAAATTATTATTTCTTGTTTATTGGATTGCTATAGTCATTATTAAAGATTCGTATGAAAGTAATCATTTCAAAGAACTTCATATGTAGTACAGTGAATGAAGGTAAAAATCAACTATTACCTCTGATTTCGGTGAACCTCCATCGATTTGCATAAGTAATCTCGATTTAATAAACTTGATTTAGGATTTTAATTAATTTTTAAACCCTTTTAGCAACTATCCTTTAATAGTAATAAATAAAATCGAAAATCATGAAACATAATTTTTTATATTTCTGAAATATTAAATCGCAAATTAATATTACGCAAATAGTTTCTTTAATGTTTATGGTATAATTTTTGATTGTCTGTGAAATTTCAACCCTTAAAAACCACCCCCTTAAAGCAGAATCATTAAAAATATTAATTTCAAAAAACTTTAATTATTTGAATAATACATTACTGAATTGAAATCTCATTTACTGAGTATTACAGTATTTATTTATTTATTGCGTAATTTTTCACCCTTAAAAACTACTGGAAAATGCTTTTTTTATTAGCTTTAATAGCTTTAATCATTTAAAAACTTTTTTCTTAAAAATCCACTTAAAATCCACACATGTATATTTCGTGAGCATATTATCTTATTGAAAGTGCTTCTGGCTATCTCAATACGTCGTTTTTTTTCAAGGCTGCGATTTCATTGTTCATTGAACTCACATTACAAATAATTGTATTTGGGCACTTTCTCTGAAGCGTTTTGGCATAGTGCGATATCAAATAAAATTTGCAGCCCCTTCTCTGCTGTCCGCATACTGTCTGCATATCTGAGATTATTCGTTAGTGTTCCGTTAATTGATATGCCTTTATCATATATAGTAACTCTTTAAACATCTCTTCTGGGCACATACTAAAAAATAGAGTGGATAGTACACATCCTTGTCGTACTCCACTCCTTATAGGCGTCTCTTTAAATTTTGTTTATCATATTATAGTAACTCTTTAAACATCTCTTGTGGGCACATACTAAAAAATAGAGTAGATAGTACATACTCCTTCTCGTATTCCACTCCTTATAGGCGTCACTTTAAATTTTTGTTGGTCTACTCGTAATTGAGCTTTCTGATATTGGTATAAATTTATAATGACACCATTCTATGAGTGTTTGTATAGTAAATAATACCTCTCTACTGCACTAGTCCTAGGTATAAGTGATGTACAGTGGACAGAATCAGGAAAATGCACGAATAACAGTGGAACACTTTATTATTCAGGCACCATCAGTTCAACTTATCGTTACGGTGTCGCTGTCCTGGTATCAAAGAAAATCAGTAACTGTGTAACAAGCTTTACTCCCTTCTCTGATAGAATAATGACACTACAACTTCAGTCAAATAAACAAATTATAAATAAAAAGAGGTTAGTCTTTGTAAATGGGTATATTTATTTGTAAATAAATTATAAATAAATATACCCATTTACAAAGACTAACCTCTTTTTGTGATACGTGGTATACAGCCAGCTACAGGAATTTTTTCATTCTGGATTTTGTAAATTATAAATATTATACAAGTATATGCTCCTACGGCTGATAAAGATGATGATGAAATTGAAAGTTTCTATTACGATCTGGAACAAATTCTAAAATCAATGAAGAAACATCATACTACAGTAGTAATGGGCGATTTTAACGCCAAAATTGGACATGGATGTGTGGACGGTTATGTGGGTGACTATGGATTAGGAGAACGAAACGAACGAGGAGACCGTATGGTACAATTTTGTCAAGCGGAGGAGTTAGTAGTTGCTAACACTCTTTTCAAGTTACCTAACAGACGACTGTACACATGGAAATCTCCGAGTGACACCAAAGGTAGAGTAGTCAGAAACCAAATTGACTTTGTCCTTGTTAGTCAAAGATTCCGCAACTCTATACTCTCAGCTAAAACCTACCCAGGAGCAGATATAGGCTCGGATCACAATCCTGTAGTAGTCACATTAAGAATAAAACTAAAGATCATTAAAAAACACATACAGAAACAAATTGACGTGAGAAGACTGAATGAACAACATATAAAAGAGAAAACAATAGTGAACATCAAAGAAAATTTACAAAATATAGAGAAACTGAATAGAAATACTGATAACATAGACCAAAAATGGGAGAATATTAAACATGCCGTAATGTTGGCAGGGAGAGAAAATTTAACACCGAAAGAAAGGAAACATAAAGAATGGATGAATGAGGAAATACTACAGTTGATGCGTGAAAGAAGGGTACACAAAACAAATAATCCGATAAGATACAAAGAAACAGATAAACTGATAAAAAAGAAAATAAGAGAAGCTAGAGAAAGATGGCTAAGTGAGCAATGCCAGGAGTTGGAACAATTGGAGCGAAAATATGACTTTTTTAATGTACACAAAAAGATTAAAGAAATGACAGGAAGGAGAAGAACAACACAGACAGGACAGATCAAAGATACAGATGGTATAATTATAACAGATTTACAACAAAAAATGAACCGATGGACAGAATACATATCACAACTGTTTGATGACAAAGATAGACAAGAAATCTCAAACGAATATACAGATGATACAGGGCCTGATATAATCAGAGAAGAAATAGAATATGCAATCAAACAAGCAAAAAGTGGTAAGGCCCCCGGTCCTGATGAAATTCCCGTAGAACTGCTCAAACTTATGGACGATGAATCTATTAAAATACTCCTAGATCTATTTAACACAATATATAGAACTGGAATAATACCTAGGGAATGGCTCCGTTCGACCTTTATACTACTGCCAAAAAAGGCAAATACAAAGGAATGCAACGAATATCGTACGATAGCTTTGATGAGTCATGCTCTAAAACTGTTCTTAAAAATAATCCATAATAGGATCTATAGGAAATTAGACGTAGACATCAGTAACACTCAGATGGGATTCAGAAAAGGGCTGGGTACAAGGGAGGCTCTGTTTGCAATGAACGTTCTCTCACAGAGATGCTTAGACATGAACCAAGAAATTTACGCCTGCTTTATTGATTTCGAAAAGGCCTTTGACAAAGTACAACATGAACCACTAAGACAAGTTCTAATAAAGAAAAATATAGACAGCCGAGATATTCGAATTATATGCAATCTATATTGGAATCAAACAGCAAATGTCAAGGTTGAGGGCAGACTAACAGAAGAAATTCAAATCCGTCGAGGAGTCCGGCAGGGATGTATCTTATCGCCACTTTTATTTAATCTGTATAGTGAAGCTATCTGTGAACAAGCACTCGAGGAAGAAGATCTTGGTCTGATAATAAATGGTGAGACGATCAACAATATAAGGTATGCTGACGATACAGTTCTCCTAACGGGAACGCTAGTAGAACTACAACATCTCGTTCAAAGTCTCAATATATACTGTAACAGTTACGGCTTGAAAATTAATTTGAAAAAACTAAATTTATGGTAATCACGAAATCAAAGAACATCAGAGCTAATCTTGTAATAGACAATACAACGATTGAGCGTGTGCCCTGTTATAAATATCTAGGTGCTTGGATCACAGACGATACTGATCAAACAAAAGAGATTAGATGTAGAATAGAAATCGCTAGATCAGTCTTTAATAGAATGCGCAAACTCTTTTGCAATCGTGATATCAATATAAAGTTACGAATACGAATGCTGCGGTGTTATGTCTTTTCTACCCTGTTATATGGAGTTGAGGCTTGGACACTAAAACAGTTGACCATAAAAAACATCGAAGCTTTCGAGATGTGGTGCTATAGGCGCATTCTCAGAATATCATGGATGGACCGCGTCACTAACACGCAAGTACTCCAAACTTTAGACAAAAGATGCGAAATTCTAAATGAGATAAAAACTAGAAAGATGGAATACTTGGGGCACATTGTGAGAGGTGAAAAGTACGAACTTTTAAGAAACATCATGCAGGGCAAAATTAAGGGCAAAAGAAGTGTGGGAAGAAGAAAAATATCGTGGCTTCGTAATCTACGTGAATGGTTCGGGTGTAGTTCGATTGAACTTTTTAGGCGCGCTGCTAACAAAGTCGCAGTGGCCATGATGATTTCCAATCTCCGCTAGGAGTGGCACGAGAAAGAAGAAGAAGTGCTAAAGCCTTTTCTAAATCGCAGTTGGTATCATGTATCACTCGCAAGAAGATTTTAAAACATGATTCATCAAGCTAATCGTTCTATATTCTTTACATTTCATTACGTTGGGTTTTTGGGATATTAGGATAAACTCAGACATTAACCATTCTTTCAGAATTTGCCCGGTATAGTAAGTTGCATTGAACAATTCTACTAGTATATCAATGTGGTTCTCTGTTAGCAGTCAAGATTTCTGTAGGTATTTCATTCGGTCCCATAGCTTTATCATTTTTTATACGTTTTAATTATTTTTAATTTCTCCTTTATACTTGACAGTTCACATCTACCTTTTGGTTCTATTGTCACCATTCTTTCGTCGTATTCAAGTAGCTCTGTTATATATTCATCTTTTTTTTTCCTTCTTGTTGTATGTAGACTTTAAAGCCTGTATTTTCTTCAATATTAGTTTGTCCTAAATTGTTTAAACTATTACACCATCTTTTTCATGGTCGGGTAATACTCCTTCGTTCATTTGGTAACTTATCTCGTACTATTCATACTATCCTATCCTCTGTTATTCTACTAATGTGTTCGTTCCACTCAAGTTTCCATTTTGTCACCCATCTGTTTATGTCTTTTATATTGCATGCTCTCTTTATGTTTTCGCTTCTCTCCCTATCTAACAGAGTTTTCCCTGATATTCGTCGGAGTATTTTCATCTCTGTTGTTTCTAGTAGTCGTCTCGTTTTAGATATATCAGATCTTGTCTCTGCCGTGTATGTTAATATCGGTCCAATTGCTGCTTTAGACATTCTTGTTTTTGTGTCTGGTCATAGGTGTTTGTTCTTCCAGATTGTGTCATTAAGAAATGATCTCGCCACTTTAATTATTTTTAAGCTTTGTTGTCGTTCTTCTTTTTTAACATCTCCCTAACTAGTTAAATCTATTCCCAGATATCTAAACTTTGCTTCCTGCTTTATTATTTTCCTATCAATTTCGATTTTACATCGTAGTGGGTATTTAGATATTATCATACATTTGGTTTTTTCTGCTGATATTATCATATTGTATTTCTTGGCTGTTATATTTAAGATGTATGTTAATGCATCTCTTCTCTCTCGGCGTTTAATAGGGCGTCGTCTGCATAACATAATATTTGTATTTCTTTGTTCCCCATTCTGTAACCAGGACCTTTACGTACTCCTTGTATTACTTCGTCCATTATTATATTAAAAAGAAGTGGACTTTTGTACTAGTATACATTGGGTTAGTTTTTCATTTATCTTTGCCTGCATCCGATTATGACAGTAGATGTTTTCGATGGTTTGTATAATATTGATTGGTATGTTTCTTTTATACAGTAGGTGTAAGACGTCTTCGACTTGGATGCGATCGACAGCCTATGTAAGGTCTATAAAACATAGATATGCTAGTTTATTATACTCGACGGTCTTTTCTGCGATTTATTTAGTACAAATTCGGCGTCTACTCAGGATATTGCGGTGATTTATACCTGTATAATTGTTGTGGTCTTCTTTATCTCCTTTCTTGAACGTTGGTATCATTATGCTGTTTCACCATGCGTCTGGTACCTTGCTGTGCAATATTAGATTTTGTATATATGTATTATAAGTTTTGTCATCTCTAATGTTATACTTTCTTCTCCGTATTTTAGAAGCTCGTTGGTTATTCCGTCTGATCCTGGTGACTCTTTTATACATTCTTCCCATCTATTTACTTTCTCTGCGCTTTCAATTATTATTTTGTTGTTTTTGTGCATTATGTTTAAAATAGCTCTTTTTTATATATGCCAGCTATTTCTTTAGTCTCCCAGTATATGTTAAAGGTTTTTCTAATCTTTCTATTTCTGCACATTTTTCTGATAGCCACCATTCCTAGCCAATTGTATTTTCTTATTTCCGATATTATTGACTTTATTTCTTGTGCTATCTATTGGTTGCTTTTAGGGGATGTATCGCTTTCCAGTTGTTGTATGATTCCTTAGGGTCTTCTATAACTCTATCCATTTTTCTTAACCGTTAAATTGACACTGTCTTTCTACTTTCTGGACTTCCTTGTGTATTTGTTCTTTGATCAGTTGGCAGAGATCAGCTTATTATAGTCTTCTTAGATTAATTTTAGGTATTTTTGGTGGCTGTATTTATTTTCTTTAGTCTGAGTTTTATGTCTGGTACAACAAGGTTGTAGTCACTTACTGTATCTACCTCTTGAGTAAGCTTTAGTCGATACTATGGCGTTACGTAACCTTTGGTTTATAATTATGTAGTCAATCTAGTTTCTTACTATGTTCTCACCGTCATCTCTAAGGGCTTTCCAGGTGTATATTCTTTGGACTAGTAATTTGTACCATGTGTTCTTAATAATTAGTTCGTTGTTCTTGTAAAACCAAAGCCTCTCTCTCATTACATGTTCCTAGTCCATATTCGCCTACTACTCCCCATATTTTCTTTCTCTAACTTTGCATTACAGTCGCCTAAAATAATATTAAATTCTGTTTTTTTTTTGTTTTTTGGGTTTCTTTCAATGTTTTATGTAATTCATTGTAAAAGCTGTGTAGTTCTTCTCTGTGCTATCAAATGTCGGTGCTTATGCTGTAATGATGTTTATATTGCACGACATAACGTTTAGTTTCATAATAGCAATTATATATTTGCAGAATAAAAGTTAAAACACTATCAAAATTGTCAAAATCTATATTCAATAGTCTTAGACGTACCCTTGCAAGAGCTAAAAAACCTGAAGTGTGCAAAATTGAGACATAGACATTCCATTAAAAAAAAACTAGTGTATTAAAAACAAACAACTTATTTAGTCATACAATAATAATTTAAGAAAATGGAATAAAAGCTACAGATTATCAAATTGTCGCATAATTAACGTTAAGTTTCGTTAAAAAAAGTTACGCAGGAAGAAGAAAAAACTGAAAATTACTTAATTATATTAGTATTTTAATAGGTCTTTTTAATCCAGTTCATACCAAAATTAGGACCATTTCCGATTAAAGTAGGTAGAGACCAATAAACGTCTAATTTCCCTATAATGGTCAGATAATCGAGACGATGTTTATCGCGTGCTCAACTGACCCACTTCCGCTGGTGCCGCCGTTATAATTGAGCATAAAACAGATTATCTTCAATAAAAGTATACCAGGTGTGAGAATACGAAAAAATAAGTAAATAAAACGAGATCATCAAGATAATAGCAAATTTATGTATTATTCACTTCAAGAATAATTTGTATACATGCTTGTGGGAATTTCTGAAAATTTATTTAGATTGGCCTCTAAACATGGAAACAAAAAGAATATCATTTTACTCATTAAAAGGAAACTATAATTTATCAACACACATTTCTTCATGTGAAAGCAATCATTTATTACTGTCAATACACTTTCATTTATCTTCCTGTCACGATACCACATATCTCCTTAATATTTTGGAACAATTTCTGCATATTAGTCGTCCATTAATGACATCACCATCCGTATGTCTTGTGTGATTCGTTGCGTGTTTTCAAATTTTGCTAGATTTTCCTATTTGCAGATTATTAAACAACGTCATATATTACACCCAGTGCCAAGTGAAGCAATCGACATGCTGTGTATGTTGTAATGCTGTATTGCTCCATTTTACAAATTAAGAATGGATACAAAATTACTGACTGTTAAAAAAGTAGCGGGTCGAGTCAATGACATACGTCAAAGTCCAAGTCAAATTGTCATATTTTAAAAATATGTACAATATATAACAGTCTCCTCCTCGTAAGGAAACTAAAAGGTTAATTAAAAACACAACACACAGTACTTACAAGTTTAGCCTTCCAGGTTTTTTAATTGTGCTTGAATACGGGGTTGTGAAAAGCAATATTCTGGGAGCATTGGATTTTAGGATTTAGGTTCTGCGACAGATCCTTGAAAAAACAAGTGAATATAACATCGACACATATCATCTCTTCATAGACTTCGAAAGCGCATATGACAATATAAACCGAGAATTCCTAACAAAAGCAATGAAAGAATTTAATATACCAACACAGCTAATAGAATTGATAAAAGAAACACTAAAAGTAGAAAGTAAAATCCGGATACAAAACGAATTAACGGAAACAATAGATGTGAAGAAGGGACTACGCCAGGGAGACGCTCTATCATGTATATTATTCAACATCATACTTGAAAAAATAATAAGAGACACAACAGTTAATACCCGAGGAACAATAATTAATAAAAGCGTGCAAGTACTAGCATTTGCAGATGATGTTGACATAATCGCAAGATCAAGAAGAGAAATGATAGACGCATTCACTTAAATAGAACGAGCTGCAAAAAATAGTGGTAGCAAAAAAAAATCAGACAAAAACAAACTATATGCCTGCAAATAAAAACGCACAAATAAGGCAGCTGCCAAATTTAACAATAGAAGAATACAACATTGAGGCGGTAAAAAACTTTACATACTTAGGATCCCTAGTTACGTCTGATAACAACGTTGCAGAGGAAGTGAAGAGGAGAATATTTATTGCCAATAAATGTTACCATGGCTTAATTAGGCAACTAAGATCAGATAACGTCTCCAGAAAAACAAAATGCCAAATATACAAAACCTTAATAAGACCGTACTCACATACGGTTTAGAAACCTGGACACTCTCTAAAAGGGAGGAAACGTTATTAGCCACCTTTGAAAGAAAAATCTTGCGACACATATATAAGGGAACAAAAGAAAACGGATTTTGGCGGAGAAGGTATAACTTTGAACTATACAACATATACCAGGATCCGGATATCATAACTATTCATTAAAATAGGAAGGCTACGTTGGATTGGAACATGTGGAAAGAATGAAAGAAGGCGAAATACCAAACAAAATATTCAAACAAGTGCCAGTAGGAAAAAGAACAAGAGGAAGACCGAAGCTGAGATACGTAGAACAAATAGAAAATGATATAAACAACATTAAAAATTAAAAACTGGAAAAAAAGCACGAAACAGGTCAGAATGGAGAAGAATCCTTGAACAGGCCAAGACCCAAAAAGGGTTGTCGAGCCAGTGATGATGATGATTGGATTTTAGGAAGTGTAGGAACTTACAAATTACAAAAGAACTGGAAGAGAAGTGATTAAAAATACTAATTAACAATGGCTAAGCTTAGAGGAACAAATTTAAGTGGTTAAAGAAACACAAAATCTTAAGTGAATGTTCGGGCTAACTTTTCTACACTAAGGGTTGGCTGAGAGATAAAACGACAAATATACGGAATAATGAAATTATATAGATAAGGGAGAAAATGAGATGTTTTAACACCAAAATTTAATTAAATGATTGAAGACAACTGGAAATATAAGGTTACAAAAAGGTACTATACGAAGATATATGGAGTTGCCTAAGAAAAGGATGAGGGCGCCACTCAAGAATAGCTTGAGAATTTCAAAGTAATGAACCACAAAGATTACAATTGATACACAAACCTGAAATACTTAAAAAAAACTCCCTATTTACCTTGTCTTGCTATAAAATATACTCGTTAGTAGAAACTGAAATAAAAAGCCAAAATACTAATGACAAATAAATTACCACCATCTCATCCGTGGTCTTCCTCTTGGTCGTTTACTTTCGTAAGGTCTCCAATGTTATATTGTAGGAAAAAACAATAATAACTTTTAATATAATAAGAATAATAATCAACAATATGAGACAATCATATAATAATAATAGATATACTTTGATGGTACACAATGGCAAGTATCGAACACAGTATTTAATCAAATCTTGCCCAAGTACTTTCGATCACAAGATCATCTTCAGGGGCATTTCGTCAGTTGTGGCCTATCCAGCAGTAACAGAGTGTCATAAAAGTAAATTGGGACATAACAAATACACTAAACAAAGACAAACAAACACTTCATCACACTTGATCACACGTGATCGAAAGTACTTGGGCAAGATTTGATTAAATACTGTGTTCGATATTTGCCTTGTGTACCATCAAAGTTTATTTATTCGAACATTCAACCTTATATTGATTTAATAATAGATATGGTAATAATATGCAAAATTTTAATAACAACAATAATAATCAAAATAGACAAAATTAGACAATATTAGTTACAATAGACAAAATGTTTAATAACAATACTAATTATAATAGACAAGATTTTAATAATAGGAGAAATACAGAACGACCTAATTACAACAGACAGGTAAATTATGTACGAAGGAATAGAAGCTGCGAAGATAGTGAACGAAATAGTACAAGGTAAGAAAATATGAGTAGAAGTCATAGTAGTGAAAGAAACAGGACATTAGTCCAAGTGGTCAGACACAATCTGACAATTCTAACAATCCAAATTTTGTTGCAGTAAACTTTCTGAATTACAAGTTGGGCCATTGCCATTATGAAAAACCTTCTGAATTTATTTCTTTAGACGAAGATAAAATTATTGAATCTATTAATTTAATTTATATAAATGCTTTGGCCAAAAATAAATAGATTAAGATTATGATAGATACTGGTTCAGAAAGTACTTTAGTCTCGGAAAATTTTATTTTTAATACATTAAAACTATCAGATATAATAAAGATTCCAAAAATTAAATTGTTGGTGCAAATAATAAGAAGTTGGGTGAAATTGATAAACTAAGCCAATTTTAAAATTAATATTCTTAATAAAGAAATTAATATGCAAGGATTTATTGTCAAGGATTTATGTGTTGATATATTAATGGGAAATGACGAATTGGAAAAGAAGAAAGTAAAGATAGATTTTGAAGAAAAAATTGTAACTTTGGAAGGGCAAATAATTAAGTTTATGCAGAAAGATGAGGTGGAAGAAGAAATAAGAGTTGATAGGATATTATTAAAAGAAAGCAATGATGTTTATGAAGAAGAAATGTATTTTGATGATAGGGAGATGTCCCAAAAGAATGTGAAGAATAATTGTAGTGAATATTTAAGGAATGGAAATTTTAAGCAGATGGATGCCTACGAGGTGGAGTGCGTAAAACTGGAAGCAAGGAATAATGATTACATAATGAAAAATAATTTTATTTGTAAAGAAGAAGATATGATAAAAGTTTTAAGTTGCCCTGATAGAATATAAATCAATAGTCGTTTCCATATTGCAGCAACACAAGGGACTTGTCAATAAAGAAAATAGAATTGCACAAAATTAATATCAAAGTAGTATAAAAGTTAAAGAAAAAAAGATTTTAAAACAAAATCATACCCAATACCATATAAATACAGAGAAGAAGTAAACAGAACGATTAATAATATGTTAGAAGATGAAATCATTGAGAAGGCAGATACACGTTTTATAAACCCTATAGTAGTAGTACGTAAAAGATCAGGTGAAATCAGGCTATGTTTGGAGCAAGGAATATTAACAAGATCACTGAAAAGCAATTTGAATCACCAATTAGTATAGATGGAATACAAGGAAGAATTACAGGAATGTCATTTTTCACTAAAATCGATTTACAGCATACGTTTAAAAAAGTACTTACAAACTAATTCTTTGGAAACCGCGATAAAAACCCTATACTTTATATATGTTATTTTAAAATACTCATTACTCATACACAAACAAAACATTATAGCAATATATATATATATTATATATATATATATATATATATATATGATATATATATATAGTATTATTTTCTACAATATACGAGTACTAATTTAACTACTTAAGCTTAAATTCACGTAGTAAGTAAAACATCTATTAAATTATATTTGAATTTCAACAGTTCGTTTTATCCGCAAGCATTTTGAAAATTTAGCACAAGATGACGTCATGCGCGAGATGTACGAGTTTAGTGCTTGGGAATATCATATCTTGTATCCATATATTATGAGTTTACCTGTTATTTACAAGGTCATAGCTCTTGTCAAAATCCATTACCTATAAATATTCGTTTCTTTGTCTCTGGCTTTCGGCCTGCAGCAAGAGATTCAATTTCATAAATACTCAATTATCCTCCTATAACTAAGTTGTTTTTAAACTAAAGTTTAAGAATGTTTTTATAATACTTGGTAATTGCCTATTCATAATTTTTCGTTTAATCAAAATGAATGTGCTTGTTTAATTATTGAGAAAGGTAAAAACATAATACGAATTTTCAAAGTGTGTTAACATTTTAAACGCTTTCAAAAAAGATTTCTTTGCGTTATTTAGAAATTCTGTATTCGTGTAAAATATATGTACAATTACTGTTTTATTATTTATTATAATATATCTATATAGTGTGTAATATATTTATCTTTTCAGTTACCGAAATTCAGTGCACATTCGCCATAAGCAATAGTGTGGGCTCTAGGGATTCCATAATAGCTAAGTTAAGGAAACCAGATGGCTTCAAAGGACATCCGCTCTTCGCTGATGATCGAGGCGTAGACGCGGAATCAGATTCTTCGTGTCAGATTAGACAGGACCCCAACGACACAACAGGCCTAAAATATATTCTGAAGATTTTGGATTTTAGTCGGTGTGGAGTGCTTAAAAGAAATGTAAGTAATCCGTCAAATAAATCTAAGATTATGTGGGTTAAACGAGGTGACGCCTTGTTATATCTTTAAATATAGAGCTTAAAATATGATAGTAATACCTGTAAATCTGAAAACTATTTAATACCAAGAGTTATTCAAAAAACACTCGTGAAGTAACCTAACTAGAAAATGAATAATTATGGATTATTTTAGAGCAATTTATACTGAGTGCGACACGGAAAATAAAACATATTGAATATCTTCAAGATACACTTTTTGAAGTTATACTTCTATACGCACGGTCGGCGTTGGAAATTTGCATGAGAGTGAATCTGTGAAACCATTACATATGTAAGATAATTAGTAAGAGAGAGACAGAAGATATATTTTCTCTCTTTCCTCTCTCGAGAATAAAAATGTTCCTTTTATATATATATATATATATATATATATATATTTATATATATATTATATATATATATATATATATTTATATATATATATATATATATATATATATATATATATATATATAGATATATATATATATATAAATATAATATGTATTAATATAATTATTTTAGGCTTTTGTATTTCAAAATAATCACTGTTTGACCGAGGGCTGTCAATTTTGAAATCCGTTAGTATCATGTCTAGTTGGTAAATCCTTTACGTGTTTGGTTCATACGCTGGTGGTTGTGAGTTCGAATCCCAATTATGAATTTCCTTTTTTATTTTTTAAATATTTAAAAACATCACGTTAATATTATTAAATACATGTAATATACTCAAAAATGCTTAATTTTAAAATAAAATGAAAATTTACAACATAATCCGAGTTGTTGGTTTTTTATTTTATCTTCGTAAAGTAAGTTATATATATATATTGGCTGTTTTAAATACTTATGAATATAACATTTTAATTTATATTGTATTATTATATTGAATTATATTGCAGTGTATTTATTGTATTGTATTTTTTTATATTAATAACAAAATAAACAATGAATTTTACTGCAGAGTATGTGTAAAAAAGTTTTTTTGCATTCAACTCCTTTATACATATATAAAAATAAAATATATATTTTGATTAAAATATTGATACAATCCTTCATTTACTATACTCCTATTACAGGTCAAATGTTTATATACAGCAAACGATGCACCATATACCTATATAACTAATTCTTTTTCTCTTTCTGCTCTCTCTTACCTATAGCATTACATATGTAATGATTGTGCAGATTATCTCTCATATAAATTTTTAACAGCGAACGCGTGTATAGAGGTATAACTTCTACCTGTAGTCCCACTTGACTGCCACACCCGTTTTTTTTTTGTGACCCTAATTAAACTTTTCACCCTTCTCCAACCTCCACTATTATTTCTTCTTCTTTTTTAAATGCCGTCCCCTTTAACCCTAAATCACTTCGCCCTAAAAAGTTATCAGCACTCGCGTGTGAGAGTTTCTCCCACACTAGGATCTCTTCAAAGTTTTGTTTAATGTAATAGTTTTCTTTTCTTTATTATATAAAACTAAATTAATATATACATATAAGCGAGGTTCCCACAGCCTCTGCCGCTTCTACTGCCATCGTTTTTTATCCATCCATTCGTTTGATGGCTCCATCTCTCAGTATGTGCCGTACATTTTCTTCGCAGGGCAACTGAAGGCCTTCTCCTTCTTTTTCTTTGTTGTGGTATGTAATTTAAAGCTTTCTTTGGCCATCTGTCTTCATTAATTCGCTTCACGTGAACATACCACACTAGTTGTCTCGTTTTACTTCTGTTTACACTGGAATATACAGTATTTATCCTCGTTCTAGTATCTTCATTCCTGATATGACCTTTTTTGGATACACCACACGCTCTTCTTAGAAAATCCATTTCTACTACTTCTATTCTTTTTCTTTTGTCGTGATCTGCAAAACTTCTGCCCCATAAGTCATAATAGGCTCTACCAAAGTTCGATAGATTGTCAATTTCATTTCTTGTCTAATATGTTTAGACCATAGTAGAGAGTTTAGAATGTTTACCGCTTTTTTTCCTGCTGCGTTCTGTTTTCGATGTCTTCTTTGGTAGTGCCTTCTTTAGTTATTATATATTCGAGGTATTTATATTCATTGCATGTTTTTGTGCTTCTAATTTCTAACTCTGGATCTTCTTCATCATTTCCTATTTTAAGATACTCTATCTTTGAAATGTTTATATTGAGGCCCCATTTTTTATATTCTTCCTTCAGTTTTCTAAACATGTTGTTCATGTCTTCCTCATTATTCGCTACGCCTACCTGATCATCTTCGAACAATAAAGTTGTTAGGCATTTACCACTGCCTATGTCTATTCCCATTCCGGATACTTGTTTCCTCCACTGCTCTAGCAATGATTGAATATATATTTTAAATAAGGTCGGAGATAGATAACATCCTTGTGTAAGCCCCTTTGTTATTAGAAATGATTCAGATATAAACTTTCCTTCTTTAACGACACTTCTTGCATTTTTGTATTTAGTTGCGATAGCATCCACATACTCTTTACTAAGAAATACTTTTGTCAATGTTTAAAACAGTTTTTTTAAAGGTACCGTATCGTATGCCTTTTCTAAATCTACAAATAATAGGTAAATAGATAGATTCCTTGCCTTCCGTTTTTCGATTACCTGCTGCAGAACGAATATACTATCAGTGTTCTTCTTTTACAAAATCCATTTTGTTCTTCTATGTCTTCGTATTTTGATTCTATTCTTTCTTTTATTATTCGACCGTACAACCTCCACACTGAGCTAATAACAGTTATTCCCCTATAATTAGCATTTGCGTTTATCCCCTTATTGCGTTTATCCTGCTGCTTTACCGTTTTTCGATCTTTTGAGAGTATCGCTTAACTCTCCGGTTGTTATCTCAATTATTTGTATATGTTCGGATATTTCTTTCATTTCGATCTCTTGGAATTTACATCTATCCTCTGTCAGTAAAACCTTATAATGGTGTTTCCACTGTTTAGATCTATTAACTGTAAGTTAAATTTTTCCTTTCCTTTCCTTCGGAGAGACTTTATCACCTTCCACGCTTGCCCAACTCTTTTTCCACCCATATACCTATCCACCTCTGCACATTTTCGATCCCACATATCATTTTTACTTTTAAATACTTCTCTATTTACATCTCGATTTAATTTTTTATATATCTTGTAATCTTCTTCCTTTCTCGTTGACATTCATTTCTAACAAGTAGTTTTCTTCTTGTTTACTAACGTTTGCATATTCTCCGACCACCATGCTTGATTGTTTGTTTCATTGTCTTTTTACCCCAAAGCTTCACTTGCAGCCTCATAAATGCATTTTTTAAGTTGCTGGTATAATTCTTCCTCTGATATATTTTCTCGATCCAAATTTGGTAATTTTGTGGCCAGTCGTAATGTGTAGAGAAATTTCGTTGAATCTTCTTTTAAGCTTTCTAGGTTATATTTAGGGATGTTACTTCTTGTCCCTTTTCTATATTCTGTCTTCTTATTCCTTAGGTACCATCTCCTATAAGGAGGTTGTAATCATCACAGCTATTTTCACTTTTGAGATTGCAGCTCTGAACAAGTCGACGGAACTGCAATTATACCACTTTCTCAGATTGTTGAGCCAGGAGATGCGTCTTCTTTCAATACTTCGTTTTTCCTGTATTTTCCCTGCATTATGGTTTGTAGCAACACATATTTATCCCCTCTCATAACGTGGCCGAGATACTGTAACTTTCTTATCTTAATCGTATTGATGATTTCCATTTCCTTTGTAATCTTTATGAGGACCTCAACATTTGTTATTCGGTCTACCCAACTTATTTTTAATATTCTTCGGTAGATCCACATCTCGAATGCTTCAAGTTGATCGCTCACCTCTTTCTTTAAGGTCCAGGCCTCCACCCATACAGCAGCACCGAAACACATAAGAACGTAATATTCTTATTTTGAGTTGCAAACTAAGGTCTCTACTGCATAATACTTTTCTCATCTTATTAAATGTTGCTCTAGCTTGTAAAATTCTCATTTTTAGTTCTTCTGTATACTCGTTATTTTCATTAATAATTGTACCAAGATATCTGTATTTTTTTACCTTTTGTATTGGAACTCCTCTTATGTTTAAAATGTCTTGTTGCTGTGTTTTGGAAATTGTCATAAATTTTGTTTTACTGGCATTAAGCGTTAGTCCGCTTTCCTCACTAGCATTTACTACATTATCTAAAAGTATCTGTAGATCTTGTATACTCTCTGCAATTAGTATAGTATCATCGGCATATCTGATATTGTTGATGGCTCTGCCGTTGACTTTTATTTCAATTGTTACATTTTCGAGTGATTTTTTAATTATTTCTTCCGAATATAGATTGAACAATAAGGGGAAGAGTATGCAACCTTGCCTTACGCCTCTTTTTATCTCTACTTCCTCCGAAAGTTCTTTGCCGACTCTGACTTTTGCTGTTTGGTTAAAGTAAAGATGATATTATTCTTAAGTCTTTTTTGTCAATGTGTTTATCTTTAAGTAACTGTATTCGACGATTGTGTCGGACCTTATCGAACGCCTTATTGTAATCAATAAAACAAACAGAGTGGTTGGTTTACATCCATACATCTTTGCATGAGGACGTTAAATCCAAATAATGCCTCTCGTGTAGGAACCCATGGCATTCCTAAATCCAAATTGGGTTTTAGTGATGTCTTGTTCCACTTTTCTGAAAATTCTTAAATGGATAATTTTTAAGAATACAGATTCCTAGTAGGTTGCATCCATGTAAATCTGTGGATGTCTCTATGTTGAAAAAATCCATTTATAATTTTGAGAGACATTATTTCACAATGTCCAAGACGCATTCCGTTATCATTGGTTATTTATTCCCCATATCTTTCTACGACTGTGTTATTTTTTTCTCTCCCTACTTTGCCGTCTAAATCTCTTAGTATAAAAATTTCACAGTTCAAAAATAAATTAAAAACTAAACTAAAAACTAATCTGCAAAAAATGTTTACGTGAATAACAAAAATAAATGCCCTATATATTTTACTTTAAATCTATCTTTAGATGAATGTTAAAATCATATAAGATGAGGAAACGTAATATTAATAGAAAACTTAATCGCTTGGAGTATCGCTACTATCGTTTATGTCTGAACCATGGACGTATAAATAGATTCTTTATTTATACGTCCATGGTCTGAACACGTTAAGTATGTGAAGTGGTATGCTCGGTCAAATAGCAACATTTCAGCTAACAAATCGTTTTTTGACTTTCTGTTCTTCCTCTTTGGGGAAAAGTACACAAAATTCTGGAGACGCTTCTCTATTTTGTTCAAGCCGGGGCATATTTAAATATTCCTTTAATATGCTTCGCATATTATTTGACAAAGACCTGATCGATGAACGACGAACCAACAGCGGTTTAATCAAAGCTTTGACCAGATTATTCAGATAAATTCTACGTTCTTCAGTAATTCCAGCATTAGTTTTATACTATATTTGAATTAATGGCAGCAACGTCCAAAGTTGTAAGAAAAATTCTAAGTGGCCAGCTGAAACAAAATCTGGAAACAGAATACGTTGATTTTAATTCATCAACCACATCGACTCATCCTTTTGTTAGGTTGTAGAATGTAATAATCTCAGGTTTTACCTGTTCACCAAACACCGAATCGATGTAGTAACCGGAGTAAAATGTAGACAACATGAGTACGTTTTTTTGAGACTTGGGTTTAAACAATAGCAAAAAAATATCCTTCTGGAAACCAAACACCTACTAGTTGCAGACCGTATCTCTTGTATGAATACTGATGAAATGGTTTTCTACCAAGTAATTCTTTTCTCGGCGGCACTGACGAAAAATAATTGTCAAGTGTAATGTTTTTACCTTCTAACAACAACAAATGAAGAGTTGTTTAGATAAAAAGGACCATCCGGCTGTTTCCGGTGTTTCCTGTATATATTTTCATGTTGCAGGTATAAAACGTACTCGAATCTACTAAAGCATGTATTTTAATGCCATATTTGGCAGGTCTGTTAGCAATATGTTACCGAAATTTGCAACGTTCTCTGAAACTTTACATTTTCACTAACATTTCATCTATCGTACAATAATCTCCAACTTGGTAATTTTCTTAACATCTGGACACGAAATTTTCAAATGTTTCTCAAATAGGAGCCAAATTATCGTTCTCTTTTCTTTCGTTTCTGTCATTGACATTGTCAAATCTTATGCTCTTTCTAAAAGATAAAAGCGTCCTCGGAAGACCGTTAGTCTGAAGCGAGCAGGTGCAAATATTAAATTCTCCCATAGTTCCTTAGTATTTACATATTAAGCCTTTCGTATCCCAGTCATGTATAATAGGCCAATAAAAGCATATATCTTTGTGGTGTCAGTATCTTGGCAATATCTTTCTCTGGTATCTCTCTCTTCAATTCTGACCACCCAGAGGGAGTGTAGTGGTCGACGTGATGTCGTGTATTGTCCGTCTCCAGAGATCTCTGTCTCTGGTCATTTCTTTTAATTCATGCATAGGTCCTTGGCATATCCCTGTAATTTGATCTATTCATCTTATTGGGGATCTTCCTCGTGATCTTCGGCCTTCTACCTTTCCTTGTATTATGAGTCTTTCCATGTTTTCTGTGTTTGCTCTCCGAACGATTTCCGAAGTGGAAATTGAAACGTCAATAAACGTATTTTTATCTTTAATTGTGGCTTATTCCCAGTTTAATAGTAATTAGTGTGGATGGTTGTTGTATTAGTCTATCCACTATCATGATCTTTGTCTTTGATATGTTTAATTGCAGACCAAATATTTGACTTTCGTTTTCGATCAGTCGTATAAGTTCCATCAGCTCTGCTTGACTATTTGCAAGAATGGCTGTGTCATCTGCGAAATGTAGGCTATTTAGTTTATGACCATTTATTGAGATGCCCTTTTCCCATCCTTCAAGTGCTCTTCGCATAATATACTCTCCATATATGTTGAATAATTGTGAAGATAGTATAGATATAGTATAGTATAGATTCTCTGGTATAATTGTCTTTTATTTTGGCTATATAGATATTTGTGTATGTCTGATGTGTATTTGTTTATATATAATATCTGTCTGTTTTTCAATGTGCCTCCAGTAAGTTGTCATTTCATCGTTTTCGTACTGATCGTCTTTCTATTGGGAAACCGTCTCTTGCCGTCTTTACTACTCTATTTGTTGTCATTCGGCTTATATGATCGTTCCTTTCTACTCTTCTATTTCTTACTCAGTTAGATATTGTCCTGATATTCTCCACCTTACATCTACATCGTATATATTTACTTCTATCTCTGCCCCATAGTGTCTAACCATCAATTTTTATATGTGTTTTCATCACTGCTGTTTCTAATATCCTTTTTGTTCTCTCTCTGTCAGGTTGTTTGTGCTGCGTATGTCATTATTGATCTGATGATTGTTTTGTAAATTATGTTTTTCATTTCTTTCCCGATATTTTTATTTCTCCTATATTGTTTCATTCAGGCAACCTGCGGCTCTGTTTGCTCTATTCACTTGATCTTTTACTTCAGTTTCGAGCTTTCCGTAGCGAGATAATGTGATGCCTAGATATTTAAACTCCATAACTTGTTGTATTATCTGACCTTCCAGCTGGAATTTACATCTTAGTAAATTTGCTGTTATAACCATGCATTTTGTCTTTTTTTGGGAAATGAACATGTTAAGTTTTCTGGCGGTTATTTATATTAAATTGGTGCAACATACGTTGTAAATCATCTTTGCTTTGAAATCATAGTATTGCGTCGTCTGCATATCAGATTATTTTAAGTTGTTTTTCTCTCATGTGATATCCTTTATTAGTTCATTATTTTGTTATTATTTCATCCATAATCAGGTTGAACAATAGAGTAGGTACTCAGGAAATCTTCCTGTCTTATACTATTGCCAGCTTCAATAGCGTCGGTTAGTTCTTAGTACTTTTACTTTTATTTTGTTGTTTTGTAGATATTTTCGATCATTTTGATTATTCCTAGAGGTACCTCTCTTACGTACAATAAGTGGATAACGTCATTTAATTTGACCCAGTCAAATGCCTTCTTCAGAACCACGAAACATAGATATGCCGGTTTGTTGTATTCTAATGATTCCTCTTGCATTTGCCTCATTATAAATATAGCATTGGTGCATGATCTGCATCAGGTAGGATGATTGATCTCCATTCTTGAGGAATTCTGTTTTGTTCTATTATTTTTTGGATTAATTTTAATAGTTGTTTGGTCAAATCTGGTACACCGTACTTTAGGAGTTCGTTCGGTTTCTGCCTTCTCCTGGCGATTTTCTAATTTTTAATTTTTTTCCCTTAATTTTTTACTTCTTCCTTTCCAATATTTATTTCTTCGTTTGGCGTCACCTCTGGTGTTGGTCTTTCATTATCATCACCTTTAGCAAATAGGGATCGAGAGTAGTCTACCCATGTTCTCTTCTTAATGTGTTTCGTTTTTGTTAGTTCGTTCATCTCTTTTCTTTGTCCCCTGATCATTCTCCATATTACTTTTTGTGTTCCGTAGAAGTCGTGTTCCATCAGTTTTGAGAAGCTCTCTCAGTGTTTCCTTTGTATTTGTCTGACCAAAATATTCGTTTCATTTCTGATTCGTTTATAGTGGTTGTATTTCTATTGTGTTTGTTGTGTTCTGTATTGTAAAAATGCTTTTTCTTTTCTTCACATTTTGTCTTCACTTCCTCTCTAAACCATGTTGTTTTCTATTTTAATATTTTTATTGTTCAACATAAATATTTGAGACTATACCTTCTTCTCATTGCGCCGCCTACATTCGAAGATTGGCGATCCAAATGGCAATAGTCAAACAATTTGATTGAACCCAGCCTATGAGAAATGTTCACCCAGGTAGTACGATCGGGTGTAACAATTCATTGGAGCAAGGTGTTTTAATTCGTGTTTAAAAACAGGAATCACCCCACCGTGCTCCAATGCTTTAGACCATCCCTTTCCCCCCTATAGCAATCTGATTCGCTATAGAGGCACAACAATCAGTCAAGTGCTCTTCATGTGGAGGTCCTGGGTAATTGAACACCAACATGGTTTCCTAATCGTATGTGAAAACTCAGGACAGCGCATCTCCGCTTTATTCCTGTTTATCTTAATTTAGCTTATCCGCGAACTAAAATTGCTTACTTGGGCCTCAAGTCTCCGCTCTGAGTCCCGGCTCAGTTCGGCGACTTGGTGCTCAAGAGGGTTGGGCCCTACGTGCCCGGGTTTTAGGGGTTTTTGTTAATTTTTTTGGTGGCCGAAGCCGGTTTTTATTAGTATTTTATGATTTTTTTGGTGGCCGAAGCCGTTTTTTGTGTTTTTTGTGATTTTTTTTGTATGGCAATAATTAAACGTGAAATGGGGTTTTAAAGGTTTAGGATGATATTTTACCGAGCCAGTGGCGTAGATCTTTGAGCTATAAATGATGTATTCTTCCTAGTGACCTTTGTCCCTCAATTTTATTTTCGATGATTAAGCGAAGTATATCCATTCCCTCTCATAGCTGTCCGATGTACATTAGTTTACGCTCTTTAATCCTTGGCATCAACTCTTTAACACTTTACAGGGGTACCTATATCATCATCATCCAGCCTCAAGAGTCCACTGCTGAACATAGCCCTCTTCCTCATGTTTCCAACCCCTTCTATCTTGCGCCGCTCTTATCCAGTTTTTATTAAGTCTTCTTAAATCGTCAGTCCATCTTGTAGGTGGTCGACCGACGCTTCTCTTGTCTTCCCTTGGCCTCTATTCCAATAACCTCTTTGTCCATCGCCCATCTGTCATTCTGGCTATGTGTCCTGCCCATCTCCATTTTAGTCTGGCTATCTTCTCGATGATGTCAGTCACTCCGGTTCTTCTCCTGATGTCTGCGTTTGTTATTCTGTCTCGGAGAGTTATTCCTAACATGGACCGCTCCATTCTTCTCTGCGTGACTCTCAGTTTAGTAGCTGCTGCTTTTGTTAAGGTAAGTGTTTCTGCTCGGTACGTCAAGACTGGGAGGACGCACTGATCAAATACCTTTCTCTTTAGGCGTGTGGGCAGCTCACTTTTAAAAGTTTCTCTCAGTTTTCCAAATGCTGCCCACCCAAGGCCGACTCTTCTCTTCAGTTCATGAGTCTGGTTATCTCTGCCAATCATAATTTCATGTCCCAGGTATTTATATCTATCTACGAGTTCTATTTCTTTCCCACCAATACTGATGTTCTGGTTGGGCACCAAATTGGTCATGATTTTTGTTTTCGAGATATTTATATTTTAACCTACATTTTCTGTAGCCACAACGAGTTCCTGTACCATCTCTCTTGCCATACCTAGATCTTAAGCTGTTATAAGTATATCATCGGCGAAACGTAAGTTGTTTAGATATTCTCCATCTACAGTATAGGTAAAAGTTTATGGTCGGTATGGACCTTACATGAGATGGAGTGAGAAACAACTGTTTAAAAAAGAGAGAGATATATTAGGTGTCCGCCTTTTATATCACCGAACATAAATGAGTGGATATGGAGTGGATATAATAAAAAGGGGAAATTCAATGTTGCCAAACTTATTGGTTTTATTTGACCTGTTGTCTTTTTCGCATTTGAACAATGCTCCAAGATAATGAAATTTGGGCGAAATGGATTTAAATGGCAGCTTATTGTTTTTTATTGGGAATGTCACAATTTTACTTTACAATAAGTGTAATATATCATTTTGATTTATACTTCGGAAATCGTTTTATATAAATAAAATTTATTAATGTTTCGTATTTTAAAAACGATTTCCGAATTAAAAATCTAAACATCAAAATAAGCTTATTTTAAAGTGACATTATGCCATATTTCCAATAAAAATATTAAACTGCATACAGTGTAGGAAAAATTTTATGGTCGGTATGGTAAAATTTAACAGGATATCTAACGCAGATATAAAATCATATTTTCAGCGAATAGACAAAGATAACAATCATATTTCCCTTGGTCTCCCCTCCTCAAATATTTTTAACACCTATTGGCCATTAGTGAGACGAATAGTTCCGATCAGAGATATTTTACATATTCTCTGGTTCCGATCCTAATATACCTAAAAAACTAGAGGTGGGTCCTCCCGTTTTTTAAATTTTTATCGGAACCGTTTTTCGTAAACTGTAACTAGTTGATTCAAATTAGCGAGTACACAAACATATTGGCTATTATCGTTTATGTGTATAAGTATTGAAGTGAAAGAACCTAACGAAGGATATATTTATTATAACTTGAAAAATAAATTAAACAATACAAATAGTACTTACATTTACATTAAATCGTACTTACATTTACATTACACGTTATTATTAAATCGCGAATCGTCTAAATTGACATTTAAAACAAGTTTTTCTACTTTTCTTGTTAACCGTGTTCTTCTTTTATTTAAAATTAAACCAGATTTTAAACATGTGTTCACAAGGAAAAGATTTTGTTACAATTCTACAATATTTTATGAATATAGTGGCTAAGTTAGGATATACATGGCGATGGTTTTTTCCACCACGGTAATGGACAGTTCCAATCTCCGTTCGAAATTTATTGTGGGTAATATATTATCAGACAAATACATGTCGACTTCTTGTATATCTCTCGATACAGTTGTATGTTTAGATGAGTCATGTCCAATTAATTCATCAAAAATACACAATGGACTTAAGTCATCTTTATCAGTTTTTTTTTCTTGACTAAACTTATTGATTTACTAAACTTATGCAAAGACTCGTTTCATCTGTTTTCTATAGGTGAAGAACCAGCTTTTAAAACGTTTGCAAGGTGGATTCCTGGATATAAACCGCCAACAAGAAAAACTGTTAGATTCATTACTTCAGGAATGTTATGTCAAAACTGATTTGATAATAGATAAAATAAAAAGTCCTTTTTTCGACAATTCTGCAAAAAACATTAAAAAAAAGTACCTTATCTTCAGAAAGGCTTTTAAAGTATTAATTACAACATAACAAAGTTCCCAAACGGCCAATCCAAGACGTGGAAAGACTGAGTTAGAAGAGGCAATCCGTTTCACTTCTTCTTTTTTAAGTTCCATCTTCTATCGAAGGTTGGAAATCATCATGGCTATGCCGACTCTGTTGACTGCCGCTCTAAAAAGGTCTGCACTACTGCATTCAAACCATTCCCTTAAGTTCTTAAGCCAGGATATTTTTCGTCTTCCCACATTTCGCTTTTCTCGGATTTTGCCCTGCATAATAAGTTGTAATAATGCGTATTTTTGCCCTCTCATCACATGTCCCAAGTACTCAAGTTTTCGTCTTTTAATAGTTAATATTATTTCTGCCTCATTTCCTATCCTTCTAGTTACTTCAATGTTTTGACATTTTTTGAATCCATGATATTCGTAGGATTCTTCTGTAACACCAAAATTCAAAGGCGGCCAACTTATTCAGATGAACTTGTTTTGGTGTCCAAGCTTTCAGACCATAAAGAAGAGTAGAGAACACGTAACATCGAAGCATTCTCAGGCGTAGTTCTAACCTTATATCCCGACAACAAAGAAACTTTTTAAGTTTAATAAATGATGTACGTGCTATTTCAATACGTGTCTTAATTTCTTTGGTTTGGTCTACATCTGATGTTATCCATGTTTCTAAGTATTTATAGTTATTAACACTCTTAATTGCAGTATCTTCAATAGTCAATTGGATATTTGTGCAGATTTAGTCATGATCATGCATTTAGTTTTCTTTAAATTTATCTTCAGTCCGTACTCATGACAGTGTTCATTAAGGCGTTGCATTAGGTTCTGTAAATCATTGTTGTTATCCGTAATTATTACTGTATCGTCTGCAAAACGTAAGTTATTCAAAACTTCTCCATTGATAGATATACCTTCTATTGAGTCTGAGAGCGCTTATTGAAATACCGCTTCACTGTAGACATTGAAAAGTAGTGGGGACAGCACGCAACCCTGGCGGACTCCTCTCTGTATTTTGATATTTTCGGTGTACTGGCGTGTATTTCCGTTCCACATCGGTATTAAATAATACAGACTTAGACTTAGACCAAATCTAAATAATGAAGACTAGATTATTTTTTCGTAGTTGTCCCAAATTTTACGGTCTTTTAAAGAAACAACAAGTACAATGAGTGGCCAAAAATACTTGAATGATAGTTCAGTGATTGTTCTGGTACCCTGCCTGCAAAAATCTTGCAATAAAATTTTAGCAAACAGTAACCTCACATCCATAGTATCCGACGTAGTACGGGTTTTTATTACTAATTACGGGATAATTACTAATCTCTTTTTTAGCAAAAAGATTTAGAGGGATAGAATACAGTGGCATATTGTCATTATGTACGTTTATGGATTCACGATTTAAAGTGCAGGGATTTTCTGATAAAAATGACGCTAAAAAAACAAAAGAAAGAGTTAAGAAGCTACAAAACTATTTGCCAACATAGCGTGTCGCGTGGTCAAATCACCGAATCAAGGGGTACACAGGTATTTACGAATAGAGGTGGGTCATTGACGTCGCAAAACCAATTTTCGTAAACAAGTAACTATGATTTTTTAATAGTAGTTTCAAGTAAGAAACTACCTACATAAACAAACATAATGGCTATTATCGTTTATGTGTTTATTTATTGAAGTGAAGGAAACTAATAAAAGATTTTATTATAATTTGAAAACTAAACTAAACAATACAAATAGTAAATCGTACCTACGTTTACATTACACGTTATTATTAAATCACGAATCGCCTAAATTGACATTTAAAAACATAAGTTTTTGTACTTTACTTCTTATTAACCGTGTTTTTCTTTTATTTAAAATTAAACCTGATTTTCTACATGTGTTCACATTTACAATACTTTATGAATATAGTGGTTAAGTTAGGAGATACATGGCGATGGTTTTTCCACCATTGTAATGGACTCTCGCTACAGGTGTACGTTTAGATGAGTCATGTCCAATTAATTGATCAAAAATACACCGTGGACTTAAGTCATCTTTATCGGTTTCTTTTTCTTATACTGGTTGATTTTCAATAGTATAATCTTCTTGTTCTTTAATTATAGAAGTAACCAGCTTCTTAACTCTTTCTTTTTGTTTTTTTAGCGTCATTTTTATCAGAAAATCCCTGCACTTTAAATCGTGAATCCATAAACGTACATAATGACAATATGCCACTGTATTCTATCCCTCTAAATCTTTTTTGCTAAAAAAGAGATTAGTAATTATCCCGTAATTAGTAATAAAAACCCGTACTACGTCGGATACTATGGATGTAAGGTTACTGTTTGCTAAAATTTTATTGCAAGATTTTTGCAGGCAGGGTACCAGAACAATCACTGAACTATCATTCAAGTATTTTTGGCCACTCATTGTACTTGTTGTTTCTTTAAAAGACCGTAAAATTTGGGACAACTACGAAAAAATAATCTAGTCTTCATTATTTAGATTTGGTCTAAGTCTAAGTCTGTATTATTTAATACCGATGTGGAACGGAAATACACGCCAGTACACCGAAAATATCAAAATACAGAGAGGAGTCCGCCAGGGTTGCGTGCTGTCCCCACTACTTTTCAATGTCTACAGTGAAGCGGTATTTCACTAAGCGCTCTCAGACTCAATAGAAGGTATATCTATCAATGGAGAAGTTTTGAATAACTTACGTTTTGCAGACGATACAGTAATAATTACGGATAACAACAATGATTTACAGAACCTAATGCAACGCCTTAATGAACACTGTCATGAGTACGGACTGAAGATAAATTTAAAGAAAACTAAATGCATGATCATGACTAAATCTGCACAAATATCCAATTGACTATTGAAGATACTGCAATTAAGAGTGTTAATAACTATAAATACTTAGAAACATGGATAACATCAGATGTAGACCAAACCAAAGAAATTAAGACACGTATTGAAATAGCACGTACATCATTTATTAAACTTAAAAAGTTTCTTTGTTGTCGGGATATAAGGTTAGAACTACGCCTGAGAATGCTTCGATGTTACGTGTTCTCTACTCTTCTTTATGGTCTGAAAGCTTGGACACCAAAACAAGTTCATCTGAATAAGTTGGCCGCCTTTGAATTTTGGTGTTACAGAAGAATCCTACGAATATCATGGATTCAAAAAATGTCAAACATTGAAGTAACTAGAAGGATAGGAAATGAGGCAGAAATAATATTAACTATTAAAAGACGAAAACTTGAGTACTTGGGACATATGATGAGAGGGCAAAAATACGCATTATTACAACTTATTATGCAGGGCAAAATCCGAGAAAAGCGAAATGTGGGAAGACGAAAAATATCCTGGCTTAAGAACTTAAGGGAATGGTTTGAATGCAGTAGTGCAGACCTTTTTAGAGCGGCAGTCAACAGAGTCGGCATAGCCATGATGATTTCCAACCTTCGATAGAAGATGGAACTTAAAAAAGAAGAAGTGAAACGGATTGCCTCTTCTAACTCAGTCTTTCCCACGTCTTGGATTGGCCGTTTGGGAACTTTGTTATGTTGTAATTAATACTTTAAAAGCCTTTCTGAAGATAAGGTACTTTTTTTTAATGTTTTTTGCAGAATTGTCGAAAAAAAGGACTTTTTATTTTATCTATTATCAAATCAGTTTTGACATAACATTCCTGAAGTAATGAATCTAACAGTTTTTCTTGTTGGCGGTTTATATCCAGGAATCCACCTTGCAAACGTTTTAAAAGCTGGTTCTTCACCTATAGAAAACAGATGAAACGAGTCTTTGCATAAGTTTAGTAAATCAATAAGTTTAGTCAAGAAAAAGAAACTGATAAAGATGACTTAAGTCCATTGTGTATTTTTGATGAATTAATTGGACATGACTCATCTAAACATACAACTGTATCGAGAGATATACAAGAAGTCGACATGTATTTGTCTGATAATATATTACCCACAATAAATTTCGAACGGAGATTGGAACTGTCCATTACCGTGGTGGAAAAACCATCGCCATGTATATCCTAACTTAGCCACTATATTCATAAAATATTGTAGAATTGTAACAAAATCTTTTCCTTGTGAACACATGTTTAAAATCTGGTTTAATTTTAAATAAAAGAAGAACACGGTTAACAAGAAAAGTAGAAAAACTTGTTTTTAAATGTCAATTTAGACGATTCGCGATTTAATAATAACGTGTAATGTAAATGTAAGTACGATTTAATGTAAATGTAAGTACTATTTGTATTGTTTAATTTATTTTTCAAGTTATAATAAATATATCCTTCGTTAGGTTCTTTCACTTCAATACTTATACACATAAACGATAATAGCCAATATGTTTGTGTACTCGCTAATTTGAATCAACTAGTTACAGTTTACGAAAAACGGTTCCGATAAAAATTTAAAAAACGGGAGGACCCACCTCTAGTTTTTTAGGTATATTAGGATCGGAACCAGAGAATATGTAAAATATCTCTGATCGGAACTATTCGTCTCACTAATGGCCAATAGGTGTTAAAAATATTTGAGGAGGGGAGACCAAGGGGAAATATGATTGTTATCTTTGTCTATTCGCTGAAAATATGATTTTATATCTGCGTTAGATATCCTGTTAAATTTTACCATACCGACCATAAAATTTTTCCTACACTGTATTTTTATTCCCTTTGTCATCCAATCCAAATTCTTAAAAGCATGTTCTAGCACCGTATTAAAAAGTTTAGGTGACATTGGGTCTACTTGTCTAACCCCCCGTTCTATTTTTATGCGATTACTGTTAGTATGTAATTTGACAGTGGTTGTTGCCTGCAGGTATATTTTGTATAATAATTTAGTATATTTATAATCTAGCCTGCATTCTTTAAGCGCCTGTAATATTTTGCTTAGCTCAACTGTGTCAAAGGCTTTGTGAAAATCGATAAATATTAGAACTAGAGGTTTATTGTATTCCACTGCTTTCTCTATTAGGGTTTTTATACTTTGTAGATGGTCATTTGTTCCGTGACTTTTTCGGAATCCTGCTTGTTCCCTTGGTTGATAAGTCTCTAATTTTCCTTTCATTCTCTTAACTAGTATTCGCGTAAACAACTTATATATATGGCTGAGGAGGCTAATCGGTCTGTAATTCTCTAAATTTGCTTTGTCTCCTGCTTTGTGTAATAGAATCATAGTAGCGTTGTTCCAGTCTGTTGGAATATTGGCGCTGTAAAGGCAGATATTGAAAAGTTATTAAATTTTTTCAAGTATTTACATCCCCTCCAATTTTTAGTGCTTCTGATACTATTCCATCTTCATCCGGGGTTCGATTATTTTTCATGTTCTTCAGGGCTTCTTTGATTTCTGATTTTGTTATATTGGGCATTAAATCTGATCCTTGGTTTAATACCCCAGTTTTTAGTGTAATTGGAGGTTCCGTATTGTTATCTTTTTTTCTTGATCTATTTTTTTTTAAACTTTCATGTTCTTATTTTTCTCTATTACCTATTTTATTTTTTCTACATTGTAGTTTCTTATGTCTTTTCTTATTGCCTTTGTGATCGTCTTATTTATTTGATTTATCGCTTCTTTGCTTGCAGTGTTATTTCCTTTCATTTGTCGCCTTAGTTCTATAAGGGTGTTCGTGGGTTGACTCAGTTTTTCATCTCTTTTGCTTGTCGGACAATATTTAGTTTGAGCCTGTTGCATTGTGTTGACTATTTGTTTGTTCAATATATTGATGTCAGCTGTTGTTGTATCTTTCAATGAATTCCCAATATATTTTTCGAACTCCTGAATGTTAGTTGGTTTTGTCTATTTCTTTGGTTGTTTCTTATTTATCATTTTGAGTCTTTCTTTTTCGGTTGATATCGTTATTTTAGCTCTTACTAACCTATGATCACTGCTTGTACTGAACTGGTTTAGCACATTTACGTCTTTAAATAATTCTTTTTTGTTTGTTAAGAAATAGTCGATTTCGTTCCTTGTTTTTCCATCAGGACTTTCCCATGTCCATCATCTGTGTTTTTTCTTTTTAAAGAAGCTGTTCATTTGATAGAGATTGTTTTCCAAAAGGAAAGTCAGTAGTTGTTTGCCTCTATCATTTCTGCCTTCGCTTCCAAAATTTCCCAATATTATTTCAGAGGGGTCTTCCTTAGTGCCTATTTTGGCGTTGAAGTCACCACCTGTTATTAAGAAGTGGCCAGGATTTTCCTTGCCGTACCTATATAATTATTTTGAATATGTAATATAAATTAACTTACTATAGTTGCTTACATTTTGTGTATATTTTACAGGGATTCGTTCATGTTCGAGTATGGTTTCCACAATTTCCAGGTGTGGTAATGCAATCAGATCAAGAACTTATAATAATGTGTAAACCTCCTGAGCCAACTGTGATAGAGAACAAAGCAGCAGGATTTGCTGGAAGCTTGTAAGTATTGTAGATAACATAATATATGCTAATATTTAATAATGTTTGCCACTTATTTGATAATGTGTAAAGTTTCATAATGAGCTATGTTTAGAAAAGTTTACGTGTAACCTTATTTAGTTACATACTTATTTTAATTACTTATTTTATTGTGTGTTATTATTTTTAAATCTGTCGCAGTAAAATTGGCATCTCTACATCTTTTATTAAATTTGAGATCTGTCAATCTGAGAACCACGTGTGTGAGTAAAATCATTAAAATTAACCCCAAATCGTATATTTGTATTTAAAAATAAACTCGAAAATGTTTTTGATTTTTTTATTACTTCGATATGGTTGCGAACCGTGAACTCGACTATTTCCACAGGTTTTGTTGACTTAGAAACTTTACCGCTTGCGTAGGGGTTGCGATAAGACAAGTCGTTACATAAATATAACACTGGCCCTGCCAAGATGATGTCGCTCCAATGAATTGTTACACCCGAACGTAATTCTTAGGGGTGAACATTTTTCACAGGTTGGGTTTAATTAAATTGCGTTTGCTTGCAAGATGATCAGAACCTCAGTCAAATTCATCTAATATCCTAATATTTTTTATAATCCATTTTTGTTTTGACAGTGAGCAACACTGTGTAATTTATATAATTAATTTTGCAGTTAGAAATATGTATAAGTCAGAACACTAAAATTAGTAATTCACAATAAAACTATAACCGTACTATGTATATCATTATTTTCGTAAACTATGTAAAAAAACAGCATGTAATGTAAAGGAGCAGCCTTATTTAAAACAAGTGCAATGCACACCTTAAGTTCAGCTCTGATGAACACATTCGAGCACCAACCTTTCAGCCTCTAACTATAATTCTCTGTATTTTTATCTTATTTTACGGTCACATTCTCGTCAAATATTCAACCCACATACAGGATGACTATATGTTCGCAATAATAATTTCCAAATGAAAATCTTTTGTATATCTTAGATTTTTAGTTGCAATGTTTATTTATTTAATTAAGACAAGTGTTATAATAGTGCAGTTATAATTTATTTTCCGAAGGGAAAGATTGACTACATGGAGCCATCAGGCAGGTGCGGAATTTCAATGGGTGAAAAAATGCAAAAATATTGTATGCAAAATGCTTGCATACAACATTTTTTCTATAGTCCTATCTTGTTCTAATGGAGCCTATTTTCTGGAGATCTCGGCGACTACACTGACCCATTTTATTGTATTCACAGCAGCTCTAAATAAATCAGTTGACGAGACCAGTCTATTTCCTTAGATTTTTCAGTCAGGATATATGTCTGCGTCCAGGTCTTCTCTTTCCCTCAATCTTGCCTTATATAATCAATTACTATTTAAATCGGAATAAGCCACAATTAAAAGTTAAAGTACAAAGGGTAAAGTAAAAGGAAATCGTTCTATTTTGAGAACCATTTCCGAAGTGGAAATTGAAACGTCAATAAACGTACTTTAACCTTTAATTATGGCATACTCCCATTTAAATAGTAATTACTTTAAAATGCCACAAAAAAATAGGTTCAGAACAATATTATAATCAACAGTCCTATACAAATTATCAAAATCAAAATCGATATTTGGAATTAAATAAACTTCTTCAGTAAATTACATCTAGTGACAAAAACATAATGAAGTGATATAAGTTTGAATGCTCGAATAAATAAACTTTGGTCAAATGAAAGACATTTTCTTCCTAAAGCATCTTCAGGGGCATTTCGTCAAATTTGGGCTATCCAGCAATCTTTGAGAATGTCATATCCCTGATGCTAATCAACATATAGCTTCGCCGTTTTATAAAAAAATTTAAATTGTTTGCCTTGTGTCGTGTAGTGTTAATGTACAATTTTATGTTTATGATATTCTCAAAGATTGTTGGATAGGCCAAATTTTACGAAATGCCCCTGAAGATGCTCTAGGAAGCGAAAGTACTTGGGCAAGATTTACTTAATAAGCTGTGCTCGATATCTGCCTTTAATTTGATCAAAATACAATAGTATATTAAAAAAATAAACAACTAAATTATGAATATTTGTTTCCTTTCGCAATGTAAATATTGAAAACTCAACGGTTTGGATGACTAATGTAAATTT
The DNA here is from genome assembly GCA_918026665.1 of Diabrotica balteata. Classification (NCBI taxonomy): domain Eukaryota; kingdom Metazoa; phylum Arthropoda; class Insecta; order Coleoptera; family Chrysomelidae; genus Diabrotica; species Diabrotica balteata. The sequence goes on along the minus strand of OU898278.1, from coordinate 96,141,292 downwards.
TGATCCAGTCATATTTCGTTTTGTTTAATTCATGGATCAAGCTTCATTTAAATTTTAAATATTTAAAACCGCCAAATTCGTTTCTGTTTGATTCTCATGATATGATGTTGAAGTTTGGCAAAATGATGTTGAAGGAAAATACAACTGATATTGGGACCTTGTAAAATTCGTGAAACAGAGTTCATTTTTGTATTGAATGGATAATTCATCACATATCTTTATAAAACAGCAGTGCATTTTCATGCTTCATGTTGCTTTAATTGAATAATACATATCTCTACTGAATCAACTAGAAGTGATGCCGAAGACGTCGAAATGTGTCACCTGTATATTGTTCTGGATACGGTAAATTTACATATTACGATTGAAATTAGCGATAAAAATTTCTAAAAATTGTTTTTACATACTAAATACTTGTTTTGTACATTTTTCATTTCTATACGCTAAAAAGAAATGGTTACTGATTATGTTGTTTTTTTTTGCCTAGGACGAGCATATTTTTGATAGAAATGTATTAAATTAAGATATCTACTGGTTTATCTAATAACCGTAAAACGCCGATTTGTATGTGTTTTTGAATATGAAATCTTCGTCTTCTTATTCTTCTTTTTTGTAGCCATGACTGGGGGATAAGGCAATGGACAGGGATTAACGACATACAATCTCTGATACATATTGCAAGAAATAGAGAATTAATGGAAAATGTGATCGCTAACATCCATTAGTGGATTTGCATCTGAAGAAGAAGAAGAAGTTTATTTGTTATCACTTTGATTATTAATTTTGGTGTTGTGTTTAATAAATTAATTTCTCAAAGCAAAGTATTAGGATGCTTGATCTCCATTCTTATTGAATTTAGTTTTGTTCCATTATTTATTGGATTAGTATTAATAATTGTTTGGTCAGATCTGGTCCTACGTACTTTAAGATTTAAGATTTCGTTAAGTATTCTGTCCTCTTCTGATGATTTTCTATTTCATCTTAAAACAATTGATTAACTAGAAAGATTAACTAGAAACTCACCCCAGTCAAAGGTTTCTTCTAAATGTGCCTTCTAAATGTACGTACATTTTTTTTGTCGTACTTTTATATGACCCACAAAACGTACAAGAAAACGTAGCGTGAAAACCGGCCTTTAGCATCTGCAGGTCTTCTTCCATACATCAACCCATCTCATTCGTGGTCGTCCTCTGCTTCTTGTGCCCTCTCGTTTTGAAAATGTTAATCTCTTAGTATATTCGTGATCTGACATCCTAGCAATGTGCCCAGCCCATCTAAGTCTCTGCACTTTAACGAACTTCACAATATCTGAATCTCAAAGTTGTATCTTCGACGCCATAGCCCATTTTCATTTACGGCCCCAAAAATCTTTCTAAGAATTTTTCTCTCAAAAATACCAAGAAGTCTTTCATCATTTGGAGATAAGGTCCACGTTTCAGCCCCATATATCAAAACCGGTCTTATTAAGGTCTTGTATATATTAAGCTTTACTGCGTTTATTTCTTACTAAAATATAATTACAAACTTAAATATTTATTAATGTTTCTTGCTTAAATTTGAGAAATTTCAATAAATCAGCCGATAAATGTGTAACGTTAGCTCCTATTTATTGCTTGCAGTTAACCCATTTGTTTTACATTTTTGCTAAAAACGCCAATATTATCTATATAAATATCTAGGACTGCGATTTTTTCACCGTTACCTCAGAATGTAACGAAGCAGAATGAATAGTCGGTTGCATCTGTGCGTGTATGTATGTGAGATGAATACGTGTGTGTTTTGATCTACAGAATGTCCTAAAATTTAGATAATATTATCTTTTAATATTTTAACGAATATTTTGACTAAGAAGTAAAGCAACAGGATAGTAGCTGAAATCATAGTCAATATTCTTATTTAGATACCAATTATTAAGAACAATGCATTGTTTCTACCCCATTTAAAATACATTAGAAGTAGTCAATTACATACATTATAATAAAAAAATCCACATGTCGGATGGTATTTAAACATAGGTAACGTACCTCGTAAAGTAGACTTCTTTCTAATCTTGACTTCCACCAATTTTAAGCATCTTTCCTTCAATTATCTATTTTTGTAAATCAGGGCTCATTCTATTAAATTATGTCTACAACTGTTTTCAGGTCTGTACCATCGATCTTTCGACTTGAATACATATTTTAAAATAGAATATTTTAAAGTTGTACTAGTGGTATATTAAATGGTATAATAAGCAATAGTAGATATGCTGGCGATATAGCCATTCTGACAGACAACAGAAGACATCAAAACATAGTTAAGATTATCAATGAAGTAAGTTGCTTTTCAGCCAGATTAACATTTTAAAAACAAAATGGAGAGCAGTTAAGAAAGGAAATGTAGATCAGTGTCAGCCTTGGTTAGATGGAGAGAGGATAGAAGGTGTAAAGCATTTTAAATAGATTAGCAGCTGGTTGAATGTGAGTGGTGATACTTATGAATCCAACCCTATGTAATAGAAACATTTAAATTCATATTCGTGAAAGGGTGACATATTAAGTGTGGTCTGCCCTATCATACAGTGGTGATACACGGACATTACAAACCACAATGCTGAAGAAATTGGAAGTATTTGAGATATGGTACTATCGAAGGAATCTAAAGATATCTTAAATCGCTCAGAGCTTCAATGAAGATGTTTTTCGAATGATAAATATATACCAACTACTATTTAACATTATAAAGAGAAGAAAAATAGAATATTCCAGCTACATAGTTAGTGGGCCAATAAATCATCTTCTTCGCCTTATAATACAAGGAAAAGTGGAAAGAAAACTTTGAATACATCGAAAAAAGCTCTCTTGGTTGCCTATGATCGGGAAATGGTGTAGTCCCACGGTAGCAGGATTATTTCCCGCAGCAGCCACTAAAGAAAGATTTAGGGAAATTGTAAACATGATGACGGCCAAGTTCTGTATACGAACACGGACACACCTCTATAAGAAGAATGTCAAAATTTATTAGGCGCGTTTTTGTGATGAGCTTACATTCAATAAGATTAAAGTAACTTTAATGCCTTTCAAAAAATTACCCTTTATTACTTGCACACGGACTCTTAGTCCGCCTTTGATTTAATTATTGAATTTCTTGCACATTTTCACTACCACACTAGCTGTCGCTCCTATTTTCAACCACTTAGGATGCTTTATGTTAGTTTATCATGTATAAATCAATATTTTTTTGCACAATAGTAAATCGAAATTAAATAGTTTTCGTAACAAATCTTTGTAGGCTGCAAATAACTGTAAGACAATCTAATTTTTAACTAGTTTTATTTTTCAAGATGGCTTCCTATGAAGTAGATTATAGTCACCTTTAAAAGTTGGTTGAAGCAGCTGTGAATTAGATAATGAGAAAGAAGAACTTTTCTATGACGATGACGATAATTAACAAGACAAAGGTTTTGTGAAAAAAAACTGATAATTCAAAAAACGAACAAAATATTTCGGATCTTAAAGTAAAAGAGTTTTCCTTCACAGAAATACTTTTTATTAGCAAAACAGAACTACTAACTGAAAAACAGTACCATCAAATATTTTCAGAACTAGATCTGTTGGTTTATTGATAGATTTACCTAGTCCCAAAATTTCAACTAACATATTGAAATATCCTCTCAGAATTCTCATGTCTGTGGCCTCAAGCTTTATTTTATTTTATTTGTATCAGATCTCGTTTCAGCTGTGTAGGTCATTATTGGTCTTATAGTCGCGTTGTAAATTATTGTTTTAGTTTTCATCCTAATGTGTTTCTTCCTATACATTGGATTGCTTAGACATCCTGCCACACTATTGGCTTTCTGTATTTATTTTTTAACCTTTGTGTCTAATTATCGTAACTGAATAGCGTAATGTCTAAATAGTTGATTTCTATAATCTTTTCAATACTAGTTCCATCAATTTCTATTTTACACCTGGTCTGTTCTTTCCTGATAACTATTGATTTTGTTTTCTGGGCTAAAATGACCATGTTTAGCTTGTTTGCTTGAAGAAATCTTTGTAAAAGTGGTGTACACAGTGAAAGGGAAAAAGCTAGTTTAAGAAACCTCAATAAAGAAATAAAACGAAGATGTAAGGCCGACAAAAAACAGTACTATCAAAGTATATGCAAAGAAATTGAGAGACATGGTCAGAATAATCAGCCGAGAGATCTATTTAGAAAAAATACGCTACCTGACAAGAGACTTCAGAGCCAGAACTTGGGCCATTGAAGATAACACTGGAACCCTGAGAACAAACCGAGAAAACATAGCAGAGACATGGAGATCGTATTGCAGGGACCTATATAAAGATGATCAACGCCAAGAGCTTGTTAGCCAAATCTCTGACGAGGTGGAAGAAGAACTGATATACTCGAAAATGAAGTAAGACAGGCTATCAACAAGCTCAAATATAACAAAGCACCAGGTCCAGATATGATAACAGCAGAAATGCTTAAAGTCTCAGAAGAAACCGGCGTAAAGTTACTTCATCTACTCTGTAACCGAATATGGCATTCCAAACAATAGCCTGAAGACTGGACAAAATCTACAATAACGACCATACATAAAAAAGGCACCTTCCATAAATGCGACAATTATAGAACTATCTCTCTTATATCCCATGCCAGCAAGATAATGCTACATATAATCAATGAGAGACTGAAAACATTCCTTCAAAGAGAAATTCCACAAGAGCAAACTGGATTTACCAAAGGTAGAGGTACTCGAGAACACCTGCTGAATATAAGACAGATAATCGAGAAATCTAGGGAATTCAACATCCCACTATACATCTGTTTTATAGATTACCGTAAAGCGTTCGACAGGGTCAAGTGGAGACACTTATGGCGAATACTAAAAGCTAATTACGCTTATAACCGAACTATATGAACACACTACTGGATCAGTTAAAGTACTTGACACACTTTCGACGAATTTCATCCATAACGGGGTGTCAGACAATAACCTTTAAATAACAACTATGTTTATTTTACTATAATTATTATAGTGTAATATTTTGATATAACTTCGCCTATATCCAGAAATCAATCTAATGACTCTTTCTGACATAAAAAAATCAATATAAATAGGAAAAATTTGATAGCTGATAATTTTCAGCTGAAACCAGCTAACTACCGTTTTGTTATAGGATTTCTTTATTAAGAAGAACTAACCGACCCTATTGAAGCTGTCAATGGAATAGAACAGGGAGAATCCCTGAGCCCTCTATTGTTCAATCTGATTATGGATGAAATAATAAAAAAGTAAGAACTAAAAAAGGATACGAAATGGGAGAAAAACAACTTAAAATAATCTGCTATGCAGACGACGCAATACTACTCTCTCAAAGTGAAGATGATTTACAAAGTATGCTGCACCAATTTAATATATCCGTCAGAAAATTTAACATGTTAATTTCCCCAAAAAGACAAAATACATGGTTACAACAGCAAATTTACTAATATGTAAATTGGAGCTGGAAGGTCAGTTAGTAGAAGCAATGATGGAGTTTAAATATCTAGGTATCACATTATCGATACGGAAAGCTCGAAACTGAAGTGGAAGTTCATGTAAATAGAGCAAACAGAGCCGCAGGCTGCCTGAATGAAACAATATGGAGAAATAAAAATATCGGGAAAGAAACGAAAGGCAGAATTAACAAAACAGTCATCAGACCAATAAAGACATACGCGGCAGAAACAAGACCTGACACAGAGAGGACAAAAAGGATGTTAGAAACAGCAGAGATGAAAATACTTAGCATAATTGATTGTAAGACACTATAGGACAGAGCAATAAACACAGATATACGATGTAGATGCAAGGTGGGGAACATCAAAAACTGGGTAAGAAATAGAAGAGTAGAATGGAACGATCATATAAGCCGAATGACAAAAAATAGAGTAGTCAAGACGGCAAGAGACAGTTCCCCAATAGGAAGACGATCAGTAGAAAGACCACGAAAACGATGGCACGACAACTTACTGGAGGTACATTGAAAAACAGACACAGAGTCATGTCTATATAAAAAGAAGAAGAAGAAGATTTATTTATTATCCTTTCGATAAAAATATAGAAGCATCTACCACCTAGACGTTTAGTATTTTAGATCTACTATTAAAGTCAGTGGTCCTTGATATAGGCTCTCATCGTATAAGCTTACATAAAATGAGTAGCTTGGATAAAATCAGAAGTAACATTAAGAGCTTGAAACGTAGAATTGGCCATGTTACAATTGTTGTATACCGTGAATAAAAGAAATTGCGGACTATCCTGTTATAATTCTAAGTTAGTCTGGCGGTATTTAAATGAGTCTATTGGTAAATTAATCAACAACAAGGAACAAGGAAATAAATAGTATGTTATGTGGACGACGTTATAAGTTATCATCATCTTTCATAAGATGCAGATAATTTATAAAAACTCCTGTATCGATTTGAGCAAACAATAAACAAATTTAACATGCAAATATCTATAAAGAAGACAAAGGCCCTCACAGTATATAAAGATCCTTAAATAAGTAAACTCGCCATCTGCAATCAGAGCGCAGAACAAGTAAGGGTATTCAAATATCTGAACGTAAATATAACGAGTGACAGAAATCTTAAAGACGAAGTAAGGACCCATAACAAAGGCATCGCTAGTTTCAGGATCTTAGAAACATATTTTAGAGACATAAATATATGAGCAGTAGGAGTATAGTAAGAATTTATCTTTTCTTTCCATATCATGTCCACGACTGAACCTTGACTATCGTATTGACTATCATAATGTTGTTTAGGCAGCTCTGAAGGAGCTATGAAACTAAATTCCAGTAGTTGTCTGTATATCATGTATCACAAAAATTTTTATTTAAAAAAATGTCCTTTATAAAAGGTATATTCATAAAAATATCTATGGACTTACATCACACAACGTTTTCGGAATAACTATTCCAACATGAGTGTTATCTGAATGTACATGTTTGAAGTTACTAAATATGAGCCCTTTAAATGTAGTTCGATTGACTTTGAGTTACATCTTTGATATTTAAAAATTATTATGTTTAACTTATAAAAGGAATTGTTCTCATGGGAACGTAGGATTCGACTGGGGTTGCAAGTTCTTAGACGAAGTATATGTGAGGACTTGTTGATAGCAACTGAGCAAAACGTTTTGTTATGTAGCCCAATAGGGTTTTTTTATTAATATATCTTTAATAAAGGAAATTTTTTAAATAAACATTTTTGATTAAACCACTCATGTAGGTTACGAAGCCATGATATTCTTCTTCGACCGGGACCCCCCTTTCGCAAGAACCCCAGAACTCGCAAGCAACATAGTAATATTCGCATATCTCTGGCACCCCTGGCAAGTACCCTTCGCGTAATAAAAAAAATATTATATCAAACTAGCTAAAAGCAGGGCTGTACGACAGGTCGCAAGTTTTTAGTATACTAAAAACTAAAACAATATAGAACATTCTCGATCAGTCAGTCACATTTATTTTTATTTAAACATACATCTTAAAAAATTCTATTAATTTTGAAATTATCTCAGTACCCATACATTGATTGGTGTTTTATTATAATTTATAAAATTATTTTAATTCAAAAATAATGATAAATAATAAATCTAGACATGACTTTAAATTATTATATTTAATTTCAAATCGAGAGGTTTAATTGGTTTCTCGTAAAGTGTAGCACAAAACTGTATTGAGTTGTGGAATACTACAGTAAATAAAACCCACTGGAAAAATTTAAAATTTAATTTGAAATTAATAAAAAATGAATAATTTTTACAGGGAACAAGTGTGGAATTTAAATACATGTATTACAATTCGAAAAGTTAATATTTTATCATAGCTCCATTATTATTAATCACTTCTTGTAATCTTCTGGGAACTGAGTTAATTAAATTTAGTGACAAATTTTCATCTTCGACCAAGCTTTCCCAGGTTTCTTCAATGATGGTCCATAAATGATCTCTGTTTTGTAAAACTACATTTAATTTTTGTATTTTGTTGATCATAAGTCCCCAAACGTTCTCTATTGGATTAATATCTGGACTTTTAGAGGGTCATGAAAGTGCTTCAATGCTATTTTTCATAAGGTAATCCCGTACACAGTGGGCTGTGTGGATTGAACAGTTGTCATGCTAGAAAATAAAATTATTGTTGGGGAAAATTTCGCTAACCGATGGCAACATCACATTATCTAATATGTGTAAATAAATTTCAGTATTGAATCGTCCTTCAATTCTCCAACGTATTCCTAAACCTCCTTTATACTGTTACGTCTTTTTATTGTTCTAATTTATTTGTCTTTATTCTAATTTATTGTCTATATTCTAATTTATTAAAACTCACGATAACTAATTACGAATTTATTAAAGTCTTTATTAATCCTAATTACAAATAATTTATTTTCACTTCGTTACAAGTAAACCGCGTTTCCGATCTTCTTATGACTGACTGCCAAATAAGAAATCTTTCATTTATATACACAACTGTTGTTATCTCGAAATTTCGGCGGCCTTCTACATTATAATGGAATAATCTCGCACTTTGGTGAAGGCGCTCGACTCGTTTTTCAACCTCGAGACGTGGATTACTCATAAAATTAGGGTCTAGATTTTTCTGTAAATAACTGGTATCGAAGCTCAGGTAGATTTTGACAGTTCTATATGCCATAACATTTAAAATCGTAACATTGCCCCCCTCTTAAAAGATGGTTCCTCCTGGAACCTTGTCGGGACTGGAACTGGAACGACATGCTGATATCGGCAACTGGACCCTCTTTTACAACTTCCAGTTGTATAGAAATGACAAGGGACGGTTTTCTCTCCGCACCAGTAACTATGCGGATTGCAACAGACTAACACCTGGACTTCGGTGTCTTTAAAGGTTTCCTCCACCATGTTTCGTATAACCCTCCAATCTAATTGGCGGCACTCCAACTTTGGCATGGCTAACTTTTGCACGTCGGACTCTAGTACGTGCTCTCTCAACTGAAGTAAGGCTTCCCATACATCTCGGTAGGTAGGTTGGTCACGGGCAGTGTCTTTTGTTACCAGGTAGAAAAGGTAACGTGATGCATCTTGACGTTTCAAGGTTTAACCAAAAGCTGGCACTTGGCATTGAAGTTCTGCAACTCGACCAAACTTCCTTCGAAAGACGGATGCCAACCCTGGTGCATCTTTGATACTGGCCGGGATGGTAACGGCCAGTGAGTAGTCATTGGGAAGCGCGAGTAGATCTTGCCTTTCTTCAGTGGTAACACCATGTCTTGCTTTACCGGTACCTCCATAGGCACCCATGAATTCCTCAAACGTGAGGTCAGACACATCTTGGACTTGGTTTACTTCCACTTCTTCATCTACGTCGTGGTCACCCTCGAAAGACACCAACCGGTTATGGTGTACTATCATCGGCTTTCCTCTCGGAATCTTGCTTATTCGGTAAATAACATCATTGATCTTCTCCATAATGAGGTATGGACCTTCCCAAAACTGCTGCAATTTGGGGAGAACAACCTTTTCGCTTTTTGGGGTTATAAAGCCAGACTTTATCGTTCTTCTTAAAACACCCCTTTTCGGCTTGTGTATCGTACCGTTTCTTCATTCGGTCACTAGCGATTTGGAGATGGGAACGGACCAACTCGTGTACATCGTCCATTCTTCTTCGTAATGCGATCACATAATCTTCACCTGCTACATCTTCTCCAGGTCGACACCCAAACTCTAGATCACAAGGTAGTCGCATCTCGCGTCCGAATAGGACTCTGGCTGGTGTCTGGCCTGTTGATTCATTAACAGCAGATCTGTAGGCCATTGTGAAGAATGAAAGATATTGGTCCCAGTCTCGCTGATGATCGGACACCATCTTTGTCAAATACTTGCCAACTGTTCTATTCATTCGTTCTACCATACCATCCGATTGCGGATGATAAGCCGTAGTTCTTGTTTTCTTCATACCTAGTCTATCACATATTCCTTGGAATAAATCGCTTTCGAAGTTCCTGCCTTGGTCACTATGGATCTCCAAAGGCACTCCAAATCGGCTGATATATTCTTGGATCAACTTATCTGCAACGGTGGCGGCCTTCTGGTCTGGAAGTGCGTAAATCTCGACCCACTTAGTGAAGTAATCCATTACTACCAACATGTACTTGCCTCCATTATCACTTTCTGGAAATGGCCCAGCAATGTCCAAAGCTATTTTTTCAAACGGGCTTCCAACATTATATTGTCTCATTGAAGCTCTCCTTTTTCGACAAGGCCCGTTACTCGTAGCACAAATAGTACATTTCTTACACCAGTCTTTTACATCGTCGGAACTGTTCATCCAATAAAACCGTTCCCGAATTCGCTGAAGGGTCTTTTTCACACCAAAATGCCCTCCTGCTGGACTGTCGTGTAACTGACGAAGTACTTCGGCTATTCTGCTCTTTGGAATCACCAACTGTCTTCTCTTCTCTGAACCGTCATCATTTTCAGGACTCGTTTGAGCAAGCCATCTTCCATGATAAATGAGTCCCACTGGGCCCTATACGTCTTAACTATTGAGCCTAGGTTCGATATTTCTTGCCAAGGTGGTCGACGGTTTTCCTCTTTCCATTTTCGGATTTTCTGTATAACTGGATCTCTCTCTTGTTCTTCCCTGATCTTGGTAGGCGTCGAGTCGTCGTGGACCACCGTCGTTCTTAGCACTGCTGCTTCCTTGGATTCCGTTTTGTTGCAGTGAGAACACTTTGCTGGGCATGGCCTTCTGGAAAGAGAATCGGCGTTTCGGTGGCTAACTCCGGCCCGGTGCTCAATCTTAAAATCATATTCTTGGAGTCGTTCGATCCACCTGGCTATCTGACCCTCTGGATTCTTAAACTGCATCAACCACTTAAGGGCGGCATGGTCGGTTCGGATTAAAAACTTCCTTCCATAGAGGTATTGATAGAAGTGCTCTACTGATTTGACTACTGGCAGAAGTTCTCTTCTCGTGACGCAATAATTTCGCTCAGGTTTTGAGAGAACTTTACTAAAATATCCAAGGACTCTTTCCTGTCCTCCTTGAATCTGAGACAGCACTCCTTCAATTCCCACATTACTTGCATCTGTATCTAAGATGAACTCTCCTTCTGGCAGTGGATACCCTAAAATTGGTGCTGTGATTAAATGCTTTTTTAAGGTCTCAAAGGCATTCTGGCAGTCTACATCCCAGCGGTATTCTCTTGCTTCCTCTGTAAGTCGCGTTAATGGTTTAGCGATATCTGCAAACTTCTTAATAAACCTCCGGTAGTAAGTACACAGTCCCAGAAAACTTCTCACTTGGTGTTTGTCAGTTGGTTTTGGCCATTCCTTAATAGAATCGATTTTTCCCTTATCCACAGCCACTCATTCTTTACTGACTATATGACCCAGATAATTGTCTCCCGTCTTTCCTCCTTTCGGTACGAAAATATCACGATACTGCCGAAGAAATTCCCTTAATTTCCTTTTCTCAATCTGATTCAGAGACTGTCCAGCAACCGCAACCATTTGATCAAATTTATCATTGGAATTATCAGACGTTGTCGTCTGACGGATTATGGATGTGACAGGTACACAAGTTCCTACCTTTGTCTCTTTCTTGATGGTCACTGGGTAGTCATTGACATTAATAAGTCTCACAGGAATTTCTTTAGCCGAAGTCACTAATTCTTTTCCAATTATGATTCCACGGCCAACTTCGTCGTCATGATTCCAAGGCTCCATCATAACAGGTGTTCCTTTGTCCACAATTCCCTGTAGCCGCGCTACTATTATCGTTTCACTTCTCGCAGGCACGACTGTATCTTCTTTAACGGCTGCTTGCATAGTGTTGTCATCATGTGGATGGAGAAATACCTCCTCGTTACCAACTTTGATTACCTTATTCTTAAAATCCAATTGGAATCCATGCGTACTCATTACGTCCATTCCTAATATAACATCCTCTTCGATGTCAGCAACTATAACAGTATGGACGAACTTTTCTGCTCCAATTCCTAATTGTACCTGGATTTCTCCATGAATGTTGGCATTTTCACCTGTGGCGGTCCGAAGTCGCAACCTCGTTGGTAACAGTTTCTTTCGGCTGTTTATAACTGTCGGGCGTATAATGGTTCTGGTCTCTCCAGTATCCACCAACAACGTATGCTTTTTACCATTTATTTCTCCATCTACATATACACTATCTTCACGACCTTTCAAAGAAGCTATTAGTATCAGAGGGTCTTTGGTAAAGTTCTGGGTCGAAGCTGCCCCCCTAAGGCCGACCCGTTCTAGTTTTCCTGATGGTGAGTTTCTTGATTTGTGTCGTACCTAGGATGCTTACATGAACTTCGTACGTGTCCTATTTCGCCACAATTCCAGCATCTTATGGTCTTCGTCTTCTTGTATGTCATGCTTTTCATCATATTAACGAGCTGGTCCAGTTTATCTTCATCTTCTTCCTCTTTTACAGTCCTAACTTTACTGTAACCGCCAGAGGCCTGCGTAGCTGACTCGTATTCGAGGGCGGCGGATAAGACATCAACCAGCGTCTTGTGACGAGCTAATCGTAGTGTTCTTTGCATCTCATGATCACGAAGACCATCAAGAAACGTTTGAACGGCCAACTTTTCCATCATGTCTTCGGGAGCTGTTGGATAAGCATATCGCACTAATCTGGCGATATCTACTTCATATTCTTGAAGAGCCTCATCTTTCTTTTGTCTTCGATTTTTGAGCTGTGACTGATATACATGCTCCAAGTGTTCGTGGCCATATCGCATATTTAACCTCTTCTTCAGTTGTTCGAAATCATCCGTCTCCTCTACGGCTATGGTCTGGAGCACATCTAAGGCATCTCCTCGAAGAGCGATAGTCAGGTTTACAGCCTTTTCTTTTTCAGACCATCCATTCGCTCTTGCAGCTGATTCGAACTGTTTCATGTAGTTGTTCCACGATGATTTTCCGTCGAAAGTTGGGACTTTGACATGAACGGAACTTCCACTTCCTTCAAATTTCGGCCGTGTTTCCAACTTACATTTCGTCTCGTCTTCTTTTGTCTCTATGGTAATTGGATTGTTTACTCTCTCTGTTGTTCCTGTTCCCTTAATCTTCCTTTCCAACTCTTTCCATATCTTCTCTTCGAAGGCCATCATATCGGCAGCAACTTGGTTTTTTAATAAAGACACTCTATCGTCGAGAGCAGACATCTCAGAAGTGACTTTAGAGATTTCCAAGGAGATGTTAGCTGAAACTTTGCTTTCTAGGGAAGAGATCTCGTTAGAAATTTTGTCTTCTAAGGAGGCGATGTCACTGCAAACTTGGGCTACATCACCAGAGATTTTGGCTACGTCGGAAGAAACTTTGTTCTCTAATGATGCGATGTCACCAGAAACCTTGGCTATCGACGAGATGACAGCAGCATGCTTGTCTTCAAATATATAAGTTTCCGGATTCAAACCTTCTTTCTCCAAAGCCTTCTTTAGTCGTTGGACTAACTCAGTCTTTTTTCCGGTAGAAGCTAATTCTCTGTCTTCAAGATGCCTTCTTAGATTCGTAACTGTGAGCTCGTAAATCGTAGCCATTGTTCACCAATCCCACTTCTGACACCACTGTTACGTCTTTTTATTGTTCTAATTTATTTGTCCTTATTCTAATTTATTGTCTATATTCTAATTTATTAAAACTCACGATAACTAATTACGAATTTATTAATGTCTTTATTAATCCTAATTACAAATAATTTATTTTCGCTTCGTTACAAGTAAACCGCGTTTCCCGATCTTCTTATGACTGACTGCCAAATAAGAAATCTTTCATTTATATACACAACTGTTGTTATCTCGAAATTTCGGCGGCCTTCTACATTATAATGGAATAATCTCGTACTTTGGTGAAGGCGCTCGACTCGTTTTTCAACCTCGAGACGTGGATTACTCATAAAATTAGGGTCTAGATTTTTCTGTAAATAACTGGTATCGAAGCTCAGGTAGATTTTGACAGTTCTATATGCCATAACATTTAAAATCGTAACAATACATCCAAGCCCAAACATTTATAGAGAACCGTCCGGACTTATCACTTGATGAAATATAGTTTTCGTTAAACCTATTTCGAGGCGGTCTATAAACCCTAATATGGCCATCATAATTAGACTGGAATACTCTTTTATCAGTAAAAATTACACGGTCCCAAAAATTGACTGGATCATTTAAAACGTAATTTAAAGCAAATAGAAGTATACTTTGTTTATGTTCCTCGCTAAATTTGTATTTTCGGGCGGCTGCACAATTTTTTAAATCAGTTCTTCTAATTCTCCTTAATGCTGTAGTTATAGAAGCATTAAAGTTTGTATTAACTTTTGCTTGTCTTGCCGTATGAAAGGAATACGCTCTTAAATAATCAGTTAATGTTTCATCTTCTGCTGTAGTAATAACTGGTCTTCCACTCCCTCTCCTTCTATCCGAAGTTGCTCGTTTTTTCATCTTTTTTTAATGTTGTAGATTGTGGTTTTGCTTCTATTTAACTCTTGAGCCAGTTATCGAATAGACCACCCATCTTCTATTTTTGAAATTTTTCTCGTTTTATCAAACTGACTTAACTGACGTGGCCTCTTTAAAAATTCACTTTGACAAACTTGTCAAATCTGACTGATAGCAAGCAATATTTTTTATGTTTAATCGTTCGGATATGTTCGGGAAGTTTTCACGCACTGATAACATATGTAGATACTAAACCAACATTTTTCAGTTATAAGAGGATTTTTTAAAACAGACGATGATATCTTACTCCCCTTAATTTCCTGTTACTAAACTTATTGACATAACATAACAGTTTGTGTTCTGTAAGTAATTAAAGTATAAAATTGCAGTAGATGCATTTCAATGTTCCCTGTGCCAATATATTAAATATCGTTCAACATTTGGGACATTAACTTAATCCTTTCTCCGGTTTCTTAAATTTATTAGATACGGTTTTTTCTTGTTAATAATAAAAATAATACCTATCTAAAAACTTTATACATTTTTAAACGTTATTTTTTACGTTTTACTTAAATTTACTGAAATTCCCTTATCTGTGATGGCAACAACGAATTGATTCACGAACCATTATGTCCAGTTTGAACACAGGTTTACATTGGGAAAAAAAGTGTACCAGTTTTATATGACGGGAAGTGTACCTCTTTCAGAATTGCTCGAAATACAGATTAAAAAGAAGCGATAATATGATGCACACCTGGCTAACCCCACGAAGAATCAATAGGTTCAGAAGTATTTAGGCCAATTCTGGCATTTTCTTGCTGGTTATAAGAGATTTTGTATAATTGTTAAATCTTTGTCGCCTATTCCTACTCTTCTAAGAATTTTCATCATGTCTAACTTTATCGAAGCACTATTCGAACATCGAAGCATATGTACACAGGATGATTGACATCTCTACACCTCTAAAGAAGCACTTGTAAATCGGCACGCCAAATAGTGCCTCTCTTGTTCCAAAATTGTTCCGGAAACCAAATTGTGCATTACCAAGAATCTATAAGACATGCGTAAGACCAATCATAACCTACGTAATATAAACCAGAACGGAAAAGACGAAGAGAATGCATGTTAAAAACCACAGAAATGCAAAAGTTAAGAGCAATATATAGCACATTATACTCTATATGACCGTAAAAATAATGAAGAAGTAACAGAAGTATGACATTAAAGACGTTGTACGATGGACAAAAAACAAAAAATAAAATAGAGAGGGCATGTTAACTGAATGTCAGAGGATCGGTTAGCTAAAATTGCCAAAGAAAAACGCCCAAATACACCTCGACAGCCTTGACGACCACATACGAGATGGTATGAAAGTTGGTCTTCGTCGTCCTAATTGCTATTGGTGAATCATTGTAGAAAACACAGAACGTAGTCTTAACGTAAAAAGAAACAATAGAAGAAAAGTAAACTAATAAGTTCTATATTTAAGCCTAAACTATCAGATTATTTTTAAATAATGCAAACAAATAATTTTTAATTAAAACATATTTTGGCAACATATTCTTATATTCACAATTATTTTTCTAGTCCTCATGGCGCTCGAGTTTCGGGAGTAGTAGAAGAAACTCCAGGTCGACTGGAATACGAAGTGGCTCTTTATAAAGAAGCTCCAGCTGCAAGAATTAGTAACGTCACAAGCAGCGAACTGCCGGTGGATCAAGCCGTACCTATTGGTACAAAATTACAGCTGAGAGCAAGGATAAGTCCGGATTCCGCTTGGAAATTTGTCAAACTGATGGAAGTTACGGTTAGCCCGGATCCAGACGATCCTCATATGGCAGGCAGTGTAGCTTTAGTTAAAGATGGGTAAGATATATAAAAATTATAATTTATTAGAGAAATGTATGACAAATATTTCTTATTTTACATTATTTGACTTGTTTTCCATTATTATTATTAATCGTACGAAATAGTTGATGAAGTTGACAGACAAAAGTGTATGTTCTACAGAGTGGGAAACTGAAAACAGTGAAATTAGTTTACTCTGATATTTAGTAATATTTATTAGATTTCGTGAAAATGTTGAAACAGGTCTTCCTTGATCAATCGTTAATAAAAACAGAATTTTAATGTTCAAATGCGCTTCTTTTTCTTCCTTCTTATATATAGGCTTTAACGCCTGTTTCTCTTTAATACTAGCCTCTTGGTCTGCCAATACTTCTTCGTCCATTTGGTGACTTATCTCGTGCTATTCGTACTATGCTATCCTCTGCTATTCTAATAATGTGTTCGTTCCACTTCTGTTTCCGTTTTGTCACCCATCCATTTATGTCTTCTATATTGTATGCTTTTCTTATAATTTCGCTTCTCTCCCTATCCAACAGACTATTCCCTGATATTAGTCGAAGTATATTGATCTCTGTTATTTCTACTAGTCGTCTTTTTTAAATGTATCAGGTCTTGTCTCCGCCGTGTATGTTAATATAGGTCTAATTACTGCTTTACAGATTCTTGTTTTTGTGTCTTGTCTTAGGTATTTGTTCTTCCAGATTGTGTCATTAAGAGATCCTGTCGCTTCACTTTCTTTTAATCTTTGTTGTCGTACTTCTTCTTCAACATCTTCGTAACTAGTTATATCTATTCTTATCTCTCAGATGCCGCCTTTGAAGTTTTTCAGCACGCGCGCCATGTTTTAGAAGGAAACACATAAAACAGACATATGATTTGTGAGGTTATGTTATTGTTTATATTTATGTTTAATTATATTATATTCATCTTATTATATTTAACAATGTTAATATATAATTGTATAGTATGTCTATGATTGCCGTAAGTCAATTAAACCGGGTTTTTTTGTCTATGCACATCACATAAACAATACTGGTTCCCTCTAAAACATGGCGGAACGTCTGCGCGAAGGAGATGCGCGTACTTAATTTTCCATGGAGAGTGAGCATTCTGATTGTTTATTATTCTGTGTCTAAACCTTGTTTCCTTCTTCATTATTTTCCATAAATTTTGATTTTATATCGTAGTGGGTATTTAGGTGTTGTCATACATTTGGTTTTTTCTGCTGATATCATATTGTATTTCTTGGCTGTTGTATTGAAGATGTGTGTTAATATTTGGAGCTCGTCTTCTGTCTCGGCAATTTTAGGAGCTCCGTCTGGCCCTGGCGACTTTCTATTTTGAGTGAATTCATGCATATCTCTACTTTCTGAAAACTGATTTCTATTTCGTATTTTAAGTCAGGTACGTTATTGTGTTGATTATTATTTTCCTTTCCTTTAAACGGTTCCGTCAGATATCTTTCCCATTCTTTTGCTTGTATATTATTGTATTCCTTCAATTCGGTCATTTCTTTCCGTTGGTTTCTTATGAATCTCCATATTTGTTTTGTGCACCATAGAAGTCGCTTTCCGTCCTTTTTGTAAACTGTTCCTAGTGTTTATTTTTTGTTCTTCTAACCAACTGCTTTGTTTCATTTCGTATTCTTCTATGGGTATCTCGGGATTCTGGAGTATTTGATGTTTTGTACTTTGTGTAGACCTCTCGTTTCTCTATACATTTCTTTTTTTTATTTTCTGACTTTATGTTTTCCTAGAGCTTCTGTTGCTACTTCTTCAATGTTGTTTATAATATTCTCCCAGCTAGCGTTTATATCTTCGATGTCGGCTATTTGTTCTAGCTGTATCTTCTGTGCTAGCCTCCTTGGTACATTTCTCTTGTAGAGTCGTTCCACAGTGACTCTACATTGAATTTTTCCTCGGTGGGTGATTTTCTGTAGAAAATGTTTTGGTGTTATTTTTAATCTAATTTTTGCTAGTACTAGTTTGTGTTCACTCCCTGCATCTGCTGAGTTTAAAGTTCGGATATCTAGAATATGCTAGTGACTATATCCATTAGTGACTATAAACTCAAATATAGGTTTGTGCTCCCTGGCGTTTTCAAATGTATATTTATACTGGAACTTATGGTCGAAAAATGTATTATTTATTCTCAGTTCGTTAAAAGCACAGATATTAGCCATGAGTTCTCCATTTGCGTTGACATGGTTTTCATTATATATTTGTTTTACTCCTGGAACTATTTCATTTCCGATTCGTGCATTAATATCACTCAAAAGAATTAAGGGTTCTTCATGAGGTATTTCATCCAGGATGGTTTGCAATTGTTCGTAGAATGCCTCTCGTTTCTTCTTAGGTTTGCAGTCCTCGGAACTGTAGATAGATATGACATTTAATGTTTAGTAGTCTATTGTGAGATGGATTGGTCGAAAGAAACTTTCATGGCTGCGTAATATTAGACAATGGTGTGGTTTCACAGTAGAAGAATTATTTCGCGCAGCAGCCGACAGAGAAAGGTTTCAGGAAATTGTAAGCATGATGACGGCCAACGTCTGAATACGGACACGGCACCCAAAGAAGAAGAAGAAGTCTATTGTGATGTTCATAGGTAATATTCTTCTGGAGATATAACGGCAGTTATTTATGTTGTTTTTAATTTTTTTTATGGACAAGTATACCTACGCCTACACTAGAAAATATTGGTTATAGTCTCTTTGGCTTTTACGTTTCTTCTTGGTTTCTTGGATTGCACAAATGTCTATGTTTTTATTTATCAGTTCTTCTATTATCTCTTGGTCTTTGTTGTTGAAAGAAGTTATGTTCGATGTTGCTAATCTGATTGTGGGCTTATTTTCCTTCTCGTTGTCCTTTTCTTTGCGTGGTTCGTCATCTTATGTTTATATCAGTTCTTTGAGCTCAGTTTTTTTTTACAATGGGTAGGATGCTAACCTGGCCCATCAACCCTCCTCTTTTATTCGGGCTTGGGACTGGCTGTGGGCATGAACGCAATTTCTGAGCTACTCAAGCCACCCAATCCTCGTTTTCATAACCCCCGGGCAGAGTTGTTCATATACGCATAAATTCAAAAGTTAATGATTTTGTTTTTAATAAAAAGAACTATTTTTAGCTTTAAGTGGTTTTCGTAGTATATTATTTTAACCACGGGTATCTGTGATATTTGTATGGTGGAGCATGAGATTTCACCTTTTTGCGTTAGGTTTAGGTTTACGTTTAGGTTTTTAAACCTAAATGGTCAAATAATACCAATGTTGTTGAAACAAAAACAGCGGCTTTGATTGAAAGTCAGTTGCCAAAGACTTGTGGTTGATGGATTAGTTACTATAAAATCGTTATCTATACAAGATAATCTTAACGAAGAAAAGTCAAACATATATGCCGCATGAATACAATTCGTTCAAACGCTTAATATATGAATCGGTATTATTAGCCTTTCTTCTTCTTTAAGTTCCATCTTCTATCGAAGGTTGGAAATCATCATGGCTATGCGGACTCTGTTGACTGCAGCTCTAAAAAGTTCTGCACTACTGCATTCAAACCATTCCCTTAAGTTCTTAAGCCAGGATATTCTTCGTCTTCCCACATTTCGCTTTCCTCGGATTTTGCCCTGCATAATAAGTTGTAATAATGCGTATTTTTGCCCTCTCATCACATGTCCCAAGTACTCAAGTTTTCGTCTTTTAATAATTAATATTATTCCGCCTCATTTCCTATCCTTCTAGTTACTTCCATGTTTGACATTCTTTGAATCCATGATATTCGTAGGATTCTTCTGTAACACCAAAATTCAAAGGCGGCCAGCTTATTCAGATGAACTTGTTTTAGTGTCCAAGCTTTCAGACCATAAAGAAGAGTAGAGAACACGTAACATCGAAGCATTCTCAGGCGTAGTTCTAACCTTATATCCCGACAACAAAGAAACTTTTTAAGTTTAATAAATGATGTACGTACTATTTCAATACGTGTCCTAATTTCTTTGGTTTGGTCTACATCTGATGTTATCCATGTTCCTAAATATTTATAGTTATTAACATTCTCAATTGCGGTATCTTCAATAGTCAATTGGATATTTGCATGTGCAGATTTAGTCATGATCATGCATTTAGTTTTCTTTAAATTTATCTTCAGTCCGTACTCTCATGACAGCGTTCATTAAGGCGTTGCATTAGGTTCTGTAAATCATTGTTGTTATCCGTAATTATTACTGTATCGTCTGCAAAACGTAAGTTATTCAAAACTTCTCCATTGATAGATATACCTTCTATTGAGTCTGAGAGCGCTTCTTGAAATACCGCTTCACTGTAGACATTGAAAAGTAGTGGGGACAGCACGCAACCCTGGCGGACTCATCTCTGTATTTTGATATTTTCGGTGTACTGGCTGTCAACTCTTACCTTGGCAGTTTGATTCCAATATAAATTAGATATAATTTTCAGATCACGACTGTCAATATTTTTGCTTTTTAATATATCTACAAGCTTTTTATGTTGAACTTTATCAAATGCCTTTTCAAAGTCTACAAAACATAAGTACATATCCTGATTCATGTCCATGCATCTCTGAGCCAGCACATTCAAGCCGAACAAAGCATCTCTTGTACTCATACCATTTCTAAAGCCAAATTGTGTGTCACTAATCTCATATTCAAGAGTTTTAACAATTCTGCTGTGAATTACTTTCAAAAATGTTTTAAGTGTGTGACTATTAGCCTTATAACGCTTTATTTCTGCATAACCTTGCGTCGTCAGACACTCAGCTAGATACCAATTCAAACACAGAAAGACCAGCGAATATTTCTACTTGTTTCCCACCTGTAGTGGTAGCTGCAAAAGGTGCAAAAGGTGACGCTTTATTTCTGCATAACCTTGCGTCGTCAGACACTCAGCTAGATACCAATTCAAACACAGAAAGACCAGCGAATATTTCTACTTGTTTCCCACCTGTAGTGGTAGCTGCAAAAGGTGCTATCTATTCTTATGGCCACAAACGAAATATGATTTAATAAAATCATCGGCGACTAGTGAAAGTTCCTTGATTACCACGTATCCAAGTTCGTCTACTGCTGTGATTTAAGCTGTACATTCGTATACCCGAAAATAGTGATGGAATGACGTGTTCTATCCCTTGGTATGAACTTTTGGTATCATGCTTGGAATATATTTTCCAGAGCAATTTGTTTTCGAAGATATTCTTCCAGAAGATTCTAGAACTTTTAAGTTTGTATTTATGCCCAAGTAGAAATACACGCTATTATAAATTATCTCAGAAGCTATTTTTGATTGTGTTTTTTTTTGGCTCCTATTATCGTTATCATTATTTTTTATTGTTTAAAACAATGCTTGTTAAATAAAAATTATCAAAATTAATCAATTTTCTTTTTCGTGTTCCTCATCGTTTAAGGACATTGGTGATCATCACGGCCCATTTTACTCTGTTTGAAGCAGTTGGAGAGAGTTCTATTGTTGTTCTTATACTCCACTGCTTTAAATTTTTAAACCAAGACGTACGTCATCTCGTCGTTCTTCTTTTCCCTCCAGTTTCCCTTATATAACCAATTGTATCAGCTCATGTTTTGTGACCAAAGTAGCTCATTCGACTTTCATTTATAGTGTTGACTATTTCTTTTTCTTTTTTCATCTTTCTTAACGTTTCCGTGTTTTTACGTCTTGTGTCCATAATAATTTTCCACATCCTTTGATAGCACCATATCTTAAATCTGGCAAGTCTTTTTTCAGTTACGTCCGTAATTGTCCAGCCTTTAACTCCATATAAAAGGGCAGAGAATATGTATAGTCTCAACACTCTAGTTCTAATTTCTATTCCCAGTTGTCCATTATATAATACTGCTTTCATCTTATTGAAAATACTTCTGGCCATCTCAATGCGTCGTTTTATTTCAACGCTCTGGTCACATTGTTCATTTAGCTCACACCCCAAGTAATTGCATCTGGGTACTTCTTTAAGGATTTTACTTTGACGTAGATTGCTTCGCCTTCAATCTTGTTCTCACTGACAATCACGTTTTTTTTTTAGTTCTGGGCCATTCCATACTTCTCGCAGTACTTCGTAGTAAAACCAAAATTTGCAGCTTTTCTCTGCTGTCCTCAAGAAGATCTTCATTGATGTCTTCAAGTGTCTCTTTAAACATCTCTACTAAGCACGTATTAAAAAGTAGAGAGGATAGTACATAATATCTTTGTCGTACTACTTGGTTTTTTTTTTAGATTTTTGTTGATCTACTTGTATTATGGCTTTCTGATATCCGTATAAATTTGTAATGATTCTCACATCTTCATCGTCTATTTCTATGTTTCGTAATATACTTGCAAGCGTTCTGTATTGTATTTTGTCAAGGGCTTTCTTAAAGTGAACTAGACATATGAATATGTCACAGTTGACATCTCGGCACCGTTTTATGAGTGTTTGTATAGTACATAATGCGTCGCTAGTGCCAAAGCCTTTTCTAAATCCCAGTTACACGTTCATGTATCACTCGCAAAAAGACTTCTATAATATAGTTCATCAAGCTGATGAATTAATGAATATTTGTTTTCAAATCATTAATAAATTAAAAGTTTATAAGTCTATAAATTGACATGCACCATTAGTTTGCGCAAGAGGTGATGTAAAGAAATTAAATTTAAACGATATTTAGAGAAAATTCATTTTAAAATAACGTTATTTAAATTATATATGTCTACAAAAATATATAATAAAATGTATATTTTACACTAATTTAGAAAGTTTAATTTATTCATTACCTCCATATAATATGTAAAGATTACACGAATACAAAATATTTAATTAGACCTCCATGCAATTTTACTTTTTATTTTTTATCTTCTGTATAAAATTAAACAATAATAGTAAAAGTTATTTGGTTTTTGAATTATTCAAGAGTTGAAGAGATCATTACTAATACAAGATATGATTATTTTATTTCGAACAAAAATTACGAAAAATTTGCAATACTACTTCAAAGGAGTTAAGAGATGCGAAATATCAGATTTTTAAAGAAACAGTCGATGAAGTTTAAACGGGACAACCTACATAGTTATCGGCAGGCTTGAACTGGGGAAATTTTCAGGTCCGGGAAATCGTAAAAAAACCGGCGTCAATCTTTTTTCTAAACGTAATCAAAGATCATAATCAAATACATAATTATTTGTAAACTTAATAACCCTATGGGTCATAATAAGATTAAAATATTGAAAAAATTAACAAATTAATGCCAATCATTTATGATCTGCATTGGAATATTTTTTATGTACGATTACAATCTGGTCGTAAATTACCAATAAGTAATTTATCCTAAATTACTAGAGTTGATTTAACTCAAGAATTTAGCCTGAGGTGTTCTCTTAATCTAATCTGATAAATAACGCACTAATGTTAGCATACAACAAGCGCAAGCACCATGCTTTGCTTTATCACTGTCACTTAAACTAATTCGAAGGACTTTGTCCTCTTGAGTCTTCTAGTTGGACCTGTGATGTCAGGGAGCTGGATTAAATGGACAAAAATTAAAAATAATAATAATAACGGAATCTGCAGAGGAAACTGTCGGAAAAGCCAAAAGACAAAGGCATGCGGAATGGTATGGTGATGAATGTAGAACTGCAGTAGAGGCAAAAAGGCAAGCTGGACTTATTCAACCTTAAAGAAACACGAGAAATTTTTATATATTTAGCAGGAAAATTTATAATAAGAAGAGAATACAAGTGACTAGAATATGCAGTGGAAAACAAAAAATCCTAGAGCGTACCAACAGACATGAAAGCTGAAAATTCTATAAAAAATAAAAGAAAGCACACAGTTAATTAGACCAAAATTGACGACCTCCAGAGTCAAAACAGCAAAAAGAAAATGAGAAAAATACGTCGAAGAAAACTTGAACGAAGACATTAAAATGAACAAAACGAGACAATACGGCGGAGCAGCACATTGCAAATTCGAGTTATAAAGAAGTAAGATATTATAGAAATTAAAAAAAAATAAAGTGCCAGGTATGGACGGAATTTCGACAGTATTCCGAACTCTAGAATTTTGGCAGAAAAAGTTGTGTCATAACTTCAGTAATAATAATTGACTTCCTCCCGCTCTTTGGATCTTTACTTCGAACGTTCATATATAAAAGCCTTCGAATATTTGAGACCCATTTGTTCGTACAAGTGATTCCATTTCATTCGTTCGACACTAGCCAACTAAATTAGCTGTTATACCAACGATAAGAATGCTTATTTTGAATGATTGATTGACGATTTTGAAGACACTTCCAAATTAACTTGGAGTCAATTCGATTCGATTTCAGTGCCTTTAATGCCGCCTGGCTATACGATTTTTTATAGATATGTCTCTGCAGTTCCTATTTATTAGTTACTGCAGACACATATTTATAGCATAAATTTTTGCTTGGAAGATAGTGAAGCGATTACCTAGGCTTTCACTTAAGCTTAACTTTAATTTCCCTCCTTATACACAAGTTCCAATTCATTCATCGCCTTTCGCGTTATCGGAATACCAGCACTGATCTACCAGATTCATTTTATTCGACTCCTCTTCTTCTTACAAAGACCACAGTAAAGGGCTTTTGAAATTATATTTAGGATGCATTGCATCTGGGACGATTTCTAACTGTGGATATTTTTTTATTATTTTTCTAGATTTGATTCCGATATCCTTTCGCCCTGCTTTCTGGCGACTAATCTTCTTTTTGTATAATTCTACCTTTGCTTCCTTATTCATCTATATATGTAATGGAGGAAGGACAAGTAAGACCTCCATTGAGGCGGTTTCGCTCCTGTTATAATTGAGCTTATAATTTAAACTGTCGTTGAAACTTATTCAGCTTCTATCTGCGAATCTTAGATTTAATCGTAGGTCTAACTACAGTCATATATACCCAGTAAATCTATTTGGGTTCCATACATGGCTGTTTTGGATATTCTGTCCAGACAGGTGCTCCATGTAAACCGCTTATTAATGTTAATCCTAGATATTTGACCTCATTCACTTCTTTGACAGTTTCTCCCTACAGAGTGAGCATTCAGAAGTTATCTAGGTTCCGTCTTCTTGTGAAACTGACTACTACTGTTTTGATAATATTGACAGAGAGTTTTTTCCTGTCGCACCACCTAGCAATAATATTTAATGTCCGGTGGAGTGTGCTGAACCTAATTACCTTTATACCTTTTTATATTCCTCTACAATTTCTACGTCATGTGCGTCAAGGAGCGAGATCAGGTCACACACAAGGAGTGACCACAGGAGGGGAGAAGGCCCATCCACCCCTGACCACCTCTTAGCTGTTTTTGTCATAATCTCCTCGTCTTATAGGTCTGTTAGAATCAACCCATAGCACTGCTTTGATCATGTTGCATATGGTAGGTGATATCCCTTTCGATACTTCTGCATCATAAAGATAATTTATTAGTGCATTATTAAATGCGCTGTCTACATCTAGAAAAGCGGTTAATGCAATCTATCCATTATCAATGGAGTGACAGATATTCTGAAAAACTGTCTGACATTAAAAAATGTGTCTGTATTGATAAGAAGTGTATAATAAACCATAAATTTGATGTAATGCCATACATAAAAATCCATTAGATTAAATTCAGGCTAAAGGTGGTCTCTAAAATTCATTACCGCGACCAATTCAACGACGCATACAAGGCACGATCCCAAAATTACTATATACTAAGATAAGAAATGAAAAAAAGAGGGAATAAAAGTGAAAAAATTGATTAATATGGATTCAAAAGAAATAATAAAAATATAAAAGTGTAGAAGGTTTTATTCCTTTACCATCTAGGAATTGTTTTAACGAAGATTTATATATTCAAGAATTTATTAGTTTTCAAGTATTATACTTTTTTTAACTTTAGCTAAAGTTTATAGGCTTTTTGGTTACTGATTTATCTTTGGTTTTAAATCTTGAATTAATAGATAGTTTACTAGAAATATATTATAAGTAAAGGTGCACAATATTTAAAAGCTTAAGTCTCTGTCAACAATTTTTACCGCAACCACCATATTCTGGAGTTAATATACCTATTGTTATTATGCCGCAGTAGTGAGAGTGCTCAGTGTCGGCTTTTAGTGTTTTTGTTTTGTATCTATATGAATTTGGTTAAAAGTGGTCAGTGGCGGTACCAGTACGTCAGCAACGTTAGTTAAGGGTCGAAAGGTCTACTTAAAGAACCTGATCGTTTTTTTTATCGAGTGCACTTACTTGATGTTTAACTTCCTTTTAAATAAGTTCTGACATTTTAGAAAAGTTCTTAGTTTTAAATACGCACGTGTTAAAATATTTTAATTAAAATGTGTTTATATTGACATTGGTGGATGGTCGATGGACAAAAAGCCTATTGAAATGGGAACCAACTACTTAAAGAAAATGAATACAATAGCATGAGCGGCGCATGATATATGGAGTTGAAACCAACTGCCTCCACTGGTTCGTAGATTGCCACGTATTGCCACATGTTTCTTAAAATTGTGTTGTTGACTTGCATTTTCTCTATCCACTCGATAAGAGAAAGATCTCGAAAGATCGAAAGTTTCCAAACTCGGTAGATAGGTTGCTTTTAATCCAAGAAAAGTACACTATTAAATTTAGGGTCAATACGTAAAAAGTCACCAAATTTACAGATAATTCCAGAAAGGAAGCACATAGAGTACATAGTATGTGATGTATTCATTATTGACCTATCTCGTATTATGACTCTCTCCTCTGTTGCAATATCTCTAACTAAGTCTCCTAATTGATCGTAGAAGTCTTTTCAATCTTGTTTTTGTTATGTTCTAGATGATTTTTTCGTTGTTTTTATAATCTGAAAATATTTTCTAGCAATTGATACCTGAATGTCTTTTCTATCATCATGCATAGTACAATTTAGCCAACGCATTACCAAAGTAACTAAAGTAAAGTATTCTTCTTCGGGTTCCTTCTCCTAGCGGAGGTTGGAAATCATCATCGCTATTTTAACTTTGTTGGCCGCATTTCTGAATAATTCTAATGAGCTGCAGCCGAACCACTCTCTCAAATTTCTTAGCCAGGACATTTTGCGTCGTCCTGGGTTTCTCTTCCCTTGTATCTTCCCTTGCATAATCAACCTCAGTAATACGTACTTCTCACCCCTCATTAAATGTCCCAGATATTGAATCTTTCTAATTTTAATAGTTTTTATGACTTCACATTCTTTCTTCATTCTTTGTAACACCTCTATATTAGTTACTTTTTCAATCCACGATATTTTATGCATTCTCCTGTAGCACCACATCTCAAAGGAGTTTAATTTTTTGATTTCAGACTGCTTTATTGTCCACGCTTCCATGCCATACAGTAAAGTAGAGAAGACGTAACAATTTAGCATTCTTGTGCGAATCTCTAGATTAAGGTTACGGTTGCAAAGTAATTTCTTCAATTTTATGAACGTGTTTCTTGCCATTTCTATTCTAGATCTGATCTCCTTTACTTGATCTCCATCTTCGGTTAGCCACGTTCCTAAATATTTATATGTTTTTACTCTTTCTATCGTTGTATTATTGATGATCAGGTTATTTACATTTTGTGGTTTTTTTGAGAATATCATTGATTTCGTTTTCTTGAGATTCATTTGCAGTCCGTAACTTTCACATGCATTGTATACATGTTGTATTATGTACTGTAGATCTTCCATGTCACTTGCAAATATGACAGTATCGTCGGCATATCTAATATTATTAATGCTATTTCCGTTGACATAAATACCTTCCACGATATCCAATAAAGCCTCTTGAAAAATCACTTCACTGTAGACGTTGAATAAGAGTGGTGAAAGGATACACCCTTGTCGAACTCCTCTAAGTATACTTACTTCCTCTGTCAGTTCTCCTTCGACTCTTACTCTTGCTTTCTGGTTTTGATACAGATTCGATATAATTTGTAGATCTCTACTATCAATGTTTTTGGTCTTAAGAATACTTAAAAGCTTCTCATGTTGAACTCTATCAAAAGCTTTCTTAAAATCTATAAAGCAAGCATATATGTCCTGATTCATATCCAGGCATCGTTGTGTCAGAACATGGACTCCAAATAATGCTTCTCTAGTTCCTAGACCCTTTCTGAAACCCATCTGTGAATCACTTATTTCTTGTTCTAATTTCATGTGGATTCTGTTATGTATGATTTTAAGGAAGGTTTTCAATGTGTGGCTCATTAACGCAATTGTTCGATAGTCATTGCAATCTTTAGCATTTGTGATTTTTGGAATCGTCACAAAAGTTGAGAGAAGCCACTCTTTGGGTATGTGTCCCGTCTTGTATATGGAGTTAAAAAGGTCTACCAAGACATCAATATTATCTTCATTAATTATCTTCAATAGTTCAATTGGTATTTCATCGGGTCCTGGAGCTTTTCTGCCTTTTGTGTGTTTTATAGCATACATAACTTCCTCTTTCATTATTTCTGGTCCCGTGGTTTCTCCGTTAACTTCTAATAATTGTTCTACTTTTTGATCATAAAATAGTTGTTCAATGTATTCTTTCCATCTACGTAGTTTGTCTTGCGTTTCAGTTATAGTGGTACCATCTGCATTTTTTAATATCCCGATTGGTTTGTTACGATTTCCTGAAATCATTTCTTTAACCTTCTTATGGGTGTTGAAAGTGTCATACCTTGCCTCACATTCCTCGATTTCTTGACATTTAATGGACATCCATGTTTCCTTAGCTTGTATTATTTTCTGTTTTATTTGTTTATTAATTTCTTGATATTTAATTTTATCTTTGTTTTTATGTGTTCTTCTTTCGTCCATCTTTTCGAGAATTTCTTGTGTCATCCATTCTTGTTTGGCAGCTTTTGTAAATGTTAAAGTTTTCCGTCCCACAGTCTCGATTGCGTTCTTTATATTCTTCCACTTTGTGTCAATATCTCTAGTGTTCTTATTTTGTTGTTTTATTTCTTGGATACTCTGATTTATTTTGTTTTGAGTTTCTTGGTATGTATTTGGTTCTCTTAACTTATCAATGCATATTTGTGGTCTAGATCTTTTCATTAATGGTTTTCTCAATCTTACATTCATATTTGCTACTACTGGGTTGTGGTCCGAGTTTACATCTGCTCCAGGGTAAGTCTTCACTACTGTAATAGAGTTTTTGTACCTGTTCCTTATCAAGATGTAATCTATCTGATTTCTTATGATTCTATCTTTGCTGTCTCCAGGAGCTTTCCACGTGTAGAGCCGGCGATTTGGTAATTTAAACATTGTATTCATAACTACTAGTTCTTCTATTTGGCACATCTGAATTAGTCTTTCACCACGCTCATTTCGCTCTCCCAATCCATACATTCCAACACAACTATCCACACTTCCTCTGCCCACTTTGGCATTAAAGTCACCCATTAGTATCAGAACTTCACGTTTTTTTGTTGTTTTCATTATTGTTTCTAATTGCTCGTAGAAGTCTTCTATTTCTTGTTCCTCCTTGTCAGCTGTTGGTGCATATACTTGAATAACATTCATTTTCCCTATATTGGTGTTAATTTGTAGCATTATAATGCGATTCGAAAGCGGGGTGAAACCAAGTACGAATTTATCTATTTCCTTGCTTACCATTATGGCCACACCATATCGGTTTGTTCTATCAGAATATCCACTATAATATATAGCTCCGTTTCTAGTCCGTTGTTTTCCAGACCCTGGCCATTGTACATCGCTTATTCCTAGAATTTCGATATTTAATCTTTCCATTTCTATCGCAGTATTATCTACTTTACCTGATTGTAGTAAGCTTTGCACGTTCCATGTTGCAATTCTCATATTTCCTCTTGTGGCAATTTTTAAAAGTGTTCTATTATTTACATCACAGGGATTTCGCTGGCTTACGACCTGGGAAGCCCTGTGGCTAACTAGTGATTTACTTCCCCTGCCGGATCTTGGTTTCCGCGGCTCATGATCAGTAAGGTTACTCATTTGGTTATTGCTAGCCATGATGATTGTACTAGGGATGCTCTTGTGAGCCTTTACTACAGTGGTTTCCCGTGGCCTTCTGTAGCCTTATGTCGTTGACCATCTTCCTGGTTCATCCGCCTTTGAGACCGATTTCTCAATCTCAGGACAAAAGAGTGCCCTTCCACCAACCAGCTCGTCCGCCCGAAGCCGTTGACCAGAAGGTGGGGGATTGCTTATACCGGCAATCGCTCGGTGGTTTTTCGCCATATCTGGCTACCCTCACTTAGTTTAGCCTGCAGACCAATGCAGTTGCCCGGGGTGTGGCACGTGGAGCCATAAGTGAGAGTTAGGTGTCTTATGAGGACCAGTTATCAAGAACCATCTCCCGTCTATGACGCTCGATGTGGTCGTTCCGATAAAAGGTACTACCTCTATAACACAACCCTACACCCCAGTAAAGTTAAGTAAAGTAAAGTATTATTTTTACCCATATTTTAAGAGACACTTACGTTTACTTTGGGTCAAAGTATCTTCTAGAATATATTGTTGTTCGTTGTACGTTGTTCGTATATATGTTATATACTGTGTTCATTCGATAAGGACCCACACTCAATATATTAAAAAGAAATACCGAGACAGGTCGATTTTTAAATTTGGTATTGTTCCTATTTTAAATAATAGCAACTGTGACGTCGTCACTATAATGTCCGTTTATTTTTAAATGTAAACCTATATTTTCTCTCACAATTAAGTAGAACCAACAGAATCCTAAAAATCACACTATCAGTATTTTTGCAATTCTGTTTGTCCATAATGGTAAAAAATATTCTATTCGTTTCCACAATTTTTTATATACTGCTGTTCTCTGCATATTTGATATAAAAACAGATTTAGTGCTGTTTATTCTTAAAAAAACTGAACATTTCATTTTATAGTTCCTGAGTTTAACTTATGCTTCAATTCCATGTTTAAGAGCTATATAATATATTCGTTAAGTACTTTGTAAGTTTCGATTTTTGATATTGTTCTGAAGCTATTTTCTTGTGGCATTTTAAATTAATTACTATTTAACTGGGAATAAGCCACAATTAAAGATAAAAATACGTTTATTGACGTTTCAATTTCCACTTCGGAAATCGTTTTTAAAATACAAACAGTAAATTAAACAAATTTTGTTTTTTGTTACTTAGTGAAAAATTCTTCTAATAATTTAATTTTATCTGACTCATTTATATTGACAATTCAGACATACATTATGCATTTTATAGTAGACGACTTTAAAATGATATTGCCAATATTGTTGAGCTGCGCTCCTGGGACGACTTTACTGATTTCATTCGATTACATGAAATCAACTTTAACTTGAGAATATCCGTCAGAAAAAAATCATAGCATGTAATTCGTCTTTAAAAAGACAAACACATGACATGATGACAGTAAAATTCTCCTGTTAGTGATTCCATAGTAAATAATGAGTGAAAACCCAGGAAAAAAACGTCACATTACTATCCCGACATGGTAAAGTATTTGTTCTTGCATTTGGATTACCTTCAATAAACACCAAAATTCTGATATTATATGTTTCGTTATTTAAAGAAAAAACATAAATGATGTATCCTCTATATGTTACTGACTTACTAATACTGGTATTTTCTTATTAATAACTTCCTCTTTCAATATTGGTAACCAGATCCTACTACATTCTGCCGAGGAATTTGCGACACAATTGTGTATTTAGCATAATTAGAGCCGCTTCTTTGATTTTGTTTTTTTTACCATCCGTTTCTTTTAGGACTATATTTGAATTATTCCATTGAACCCTATGTTCATTATACCATGCGTGTTTGCATATTTCAGATCTATCAAATTCTCTATTTTTAATATAAGATTGATGTTCACTTAGTCTAACATTTAATGGCCTTGATGTTTCACCTAAATAAAACTGATCGCATTCACAAGGTTTTTATAAATGCAATTCTTTGTCCTTTCTTGTTCATTGTTAGGTTTGGTTTTGGACAAAATAGATATCAACGTGTTTGTTGTTTTGAATGTTGTTGAAATGTTGAATTTATTTCCTATCCTTTTAAGTTTTTCTGATAATCCTTTTATGTACGGTATTGTTATTTTCCTCGTATTATTCCTTGTATATGCAGTAGGATCTCGTTCTAAGTTGTTCTGTTCTGGTAACCAATATTGAAAGAGGAAGTTATTACTAAGAAAATACCAGTATTAGTAAGTCAGTAACATATAGAGGATACATCATTTATGTTTTTTTTTAAATAACGAAACATATAAAATCAGAATTTTGGTGTTTATTGAAGGTAAACTTAATGCACGAACAAATACTTACCATGTCGGGATAGTATTATGAGGTTTTTTTCCTGGTTTTTTCCTTATAATTTACTATGGAATCACTAACAGGAAAATTTTACTGTCATCATGTCATGTGTTTGTCTTTTTAAAGACGAATTACATGCTATGATTTTTTTCTGACGGATATTCTCAAGTTAAAGTTGATTTCATGTAATCGAATGAACTATCAGTAAAGTCGTCCCAGGAGCGCAGCTCAACAATATTGGCAATATCATTTTAAAGTCGTCTACTATAAAATGCATAATGTATGTCTGAATTGTCAATATAAATGAGTCAGATAAAATTAAATTATTAGAAGAATTTTTCACTATGTAACAAAAACAAAAGTTATTTAATTTACTGTTTGTATTTTGAGAACGATTTCCGAAGTGGAAATTGAAACGTCAATAAACGTATTTTTATCTTTAATTGTGGCTTATTCCCAGTTAAATAGTAATTAATTTAAAATGCCACAAGAAAATAGCTTCAGAACAATATCAAAAATCGAAAATTACAAAGTACTTAACGAATATATTATATAGCTCTTAAACATGAAATTGAAGCATAAGTTGAACTCATTAACTATAAAATGAAACGTTCAGTTTTTTTAAGAATAAACAGAACTAAATCAGTTTTTATATCAAATATGCAGAGAACAGCAGTGTATAAAAAAATTGTGGAAACGAATAGAATATTTTTTACCATGATGGACAAACAGAATTCCAAAAATACTGATAGTGTGATTTTTGGGATTCTGTTGGTTCTATTTAATTGTGAGAGAAAATATAGGTTTTCATTTAAAAATAAACGGTCATTATAGTGACGACGTCACAGTTGCTATTATTTAAAATAGGAACAGTACCAAATTTAAAAATCGACCTGTCTCGGTATTTCTTTTTAATATACTGAGTCTGGGTCCTTATCGAATGAACACAGTATATAACATATATATGAACAACGAACAACGAACAACAATATATTCTAGAAGATACTTTGACCCAAAGTAAACGTAAGTGTCTCTTAAAATATGGGTAAAAATAATACTTTACTTTAGTTACTTTGGTAATACGTTGTCTAAATTGTACTAGGCATGATGATAGAAAAGACATTCAGGTATCAATTGCTAGAAAATATTTTCAGGTTATAAAAACAACGAAAAAATCATCTAGAACATAACAAAAACAAGATTGAAAAGACTTCTACGAACCACTAGGAGACTTAGTTAGAGATATTGCAACAGAGGAGAGAGTCATAATACGAGATGGGTCAATAATGAATACATCACATACTATGTACTCTATGTGCTTCCTTTCTGGAATTATCTGTAAATTTGGTGACCTTTTACCTTTTGACACTAAATTTAATAGCGTACTTTTCTTGGATTAAAAGCAACCAATCTACCGAGTTTGGAAACTTTCGATCTTTCGAGACCTTTCTTTTATCGAGACGGAAAGAGCAAATGCGAGTTAACAACACAATTTTAAGAAACATTTGGCAATACGTGGCAATCCACGAAACAGTGGAGGCAGTTGGTTCCAACTCCATATATCATGCGCCGCTCATGCTATTGTTTTCATTTTCTTTAAGTAGTCGGTTCCCATTTCAATAGGCTCTTTGTCAATCGACCATCCACCAATCTCACTATGAACACATTTTAATTAAAATATTTTAACACGTGCGTATTTAAAACTAAGAACTTTTCTAAAATATCAGAACTTATTTAAAAGGAAGTTAAACATCAAGTAAGTGCACTCGATAAGAAAAAAAAGCATCAGGTTCTTTAAGTAGACCTTTCGACCCTTAACTAACGTTGCTGACGTACTGGTACCGCCACTGACCACTTTTAACCAAATTCATATAGATACATGAATTATACAATATGCATAACTTGTTGCTTTAAATTGGTACAGGGTGGCAAAAATGCAAAATTCCCACGTGCGGCCTTAAAGTAACGCATAAATTGATTATTAGCTAAATAAACAACAGTATTAGTAATTTCCGAAACAGGTCGATTTTTATTTTAATTTACTACTTTTTCAAATTATAATTTAATATACAGGGTGAATCAGCTTAGGATGATGACGTCATCACCATTTTTTTTAGTGGAACCCCCATTTTTTTCAGTTTATAGATTTCCCTTGCTAAAACCGGATTCTGCTGTCTAAATTAGTGGGTATTTAAATAACAGGAAAAAACTGGATCAGATCAGGAATTAATGTATTTTCTAGGAAATCCAGATATAATGCTCCTGTTAAATTTTCGTCAAAAAAATATGGACCAATAATTGTATTTCCCACGATATCAGCCCATACGTTCGTTTTTTGTGGTCTTGCGTATGGGACACTTGCATCTAGTGTGGATTTACATCAGACCAAAAAAGGGTGTCTTGTCGGTTAACATAACTGTTGAAATGAAACGTTGCCTAGTCCGAAAATAAAACGTTATCAATGAAATTGTTATGTTTGTTTATCATATACATCCTCGCAAAATTCAGTTCTTCGGTCAAAGTCGTCTTCAGCCAATTCATGGATAAAATGTACTTTGTAAGGATGGTATTTTACCTTTTTAAAAACATTTGATACTGAAGACTCTCCAAGGCCAAAATTCCTAGATAACTCTCATACTGTACAGTGTGGATGCTTTGCTGCATCCCTCACATGACCTAATTCTTTGTATTTTCCTGTATTCTGCTTACCGTAGATTGTGTAATAGGATCAAGATCTGCGTCCCTTTCATGAAAAAATCGGTATACTTCTTGTTGCGCCCGCATCTTGTCGCCAATACCAATCATCATTAATATTTCAATCCCTTTCGGTTAAATGCATTTAACCGAAAAAAAAAATAGAGAGCAATGAGAGACACCTATATTAAAAAGATGAGAATGGCTGAAGAAGAAGAAGATATATGTATAGTACATATACATATACCATGTAGGTATACATGATAGCCTCTGGTGCTGATGACTTAACGTCGTAGAGAATAATAAAAGGTATAAAGAAACCCGCATCCTATTGTTTGTAAAGAAGATACTTCGCAATCTACTTAGGGAAATAATATACCCGTACATAACATTATTCAAATGACTTTAAATAAATTCATCCACTATTACGCTCTCTGAGTCGACGACATATTTTCTTTTACTCCAGCGACAAAACAGTTAGCATATCGTGAATCTCTCAAACGACTATTTAAATAATCTGAGGAAGAGCCGGCATGCGTAACTATTATACTACTTGCTTCACGATTTTTTGTAATTAAGTATTTATGTATACGTAACAGTAACCTAGTTCTTGTTCAACTAAACCTTAAATTATTTAAGGAACGTAGATTAAGCATTTATTTCACGGACGAAATAATACAAAAATATATAAATAATATACTGCTCGTCAAAAGTTAAGGACATTGCTCGTTTACAAATATAATATTTGTCATTCTAGAAGTTTCGTTATTTTCAGATCAAATCGAGTTAAGAAACCAAGTAGGGAAAGGTGAGGTAAAATGGGATACTTAACGTTTGAGGCTGTATAACACCGAAACTATGTATTGGAGGGTACTCATATTTTGGCACAGTGAAAACTTATTTTTGTATCAAAAGCAAAAAAAGATTTTTTTTATAAATGTATAAAAAAGTTATATACAAAAATTTCACACCAATACAATTTTCCATTTTACGCCCACTGTGTGGGTAAAACGGGATACACCGTGGGGGTAAAATGGGATAGGATTTTTCTGTTATTTTAATTAATTTTCTCTTTTTATTTAAGTTTAATTTTTTTTATTTTTATGCAAAATACAACATCTTAAACTCAAAAGTTCAAAAAGAACGAAAAAGAGCAATTTACTAAATAAGAAATAACTATGGGTAAAACCAAAAAACCCAATATTAATAGAAATAATAATACAGAACATTTTTCTTAAATATTAACAGGAATAATAATGCAGAACATTTTGCTTAAATATTAATAGGAATAATAATAGCGAACATTTTGCTTAATTATTAATAGGAATAATAATGCGAACATTTTTATTAACTTCACTATATGTAACAATAAAACACTGAAAACTTTGTTTTCAAATTCCACAAAATTTATTTTAAATCTTATCACTACAGCTGTTTCGGCTACTTGCATTTCTCAAGTGATCTATTTTTGGCTTGGGTTTACAAATTTATAGTCTCTAATGAAATAGGTTGAGGAGGGGAGAACTGTTTGTCTCAAGTTGGTCATTCAGAATTATATCTGTGTTTTTTAATTTGTTGATTTCCATAGATTCTAACAAAGATAGCTTAAGGACTTTATTTTGAATGTGAAGAATTTTAAATTTGTCATTAAAAGAATGATTATGATCTAGAAAATGAAGTGCGTATGTCGAATCTGATTTCCTATTTTTGAAAGCCCTTTTATGTTCTGCTATTCGTTTATCAAAGTTTCTACCAGTTTGACCGATGTAAGTTTTTGGGCAGTCGCCACATTGAAGTTTGTACACACCACTATTTAAGTGTTTTTTATTTTTTGCTCTTGTTATTTTTAATATATTTGCCTAGGTTGTTATTTGTTCGGAAAGCTGGTGTTATTCCTTTCTTTTTTATGTGTTTGGCAATTTTTGTTGTTATTTTGCCTGAATATGTAATCGTGCAGAAGTTTCTGGGTTTTTTTCTCTGGTGGTGGAAATACTAATTTCGGGGCTTTCTTGTGTAGTTTTTGATTTAACATTTTATTAATTGTTTGTTCGTTGTATCCGTTGTTTACTTCTATTTGCTTAATTATATTTAATTCTGTCTCAAAGTTGTATTTTGACATCGGAATTTCTGTTAATCTATGTAGCATACTACGATAAGCTGCCAGTTTATGTTGTGTTGGATGGGATGATGAATTGTTTATAGTCGTGTCAGTATGGGTAGGTTTATGAAATATGGAGAAGTCATGTTTGTTTTGAAGTCTGCTAATTTTTAAATCTAAAAAATTTATGAATTGATTGAAATTAGCAGACTTCAAAACAAACATGATTTCTCCATATTTCATAAACCTACCCATACTGACACGACTATACACAATTCATCATCCCATCCAACCCAACATAAACTGGCAGCTTATCATAGTATGTTACATAGATTAACAGAAATTCCGATGTCAAAATACAACTTCGAGACAGAATTAAATATAATTAAGCAAATAGCAGTAAACAACGGATACAACGAACAAACAATTAATAAAATGTTAAAATCAAAAACTACACAAGAAAGCCCTGAAATTAGTATTTCCACCACCAGAGAAAAAAACCAGTAACTTTAAAAAGAAAGGAATAACACCAGCTTTCCGAACAAATAACAACCTAGGCAAATATATTAAAAATAACAAGAGCAAAAATAAAAAGCACTTAAATAGTGGTGTGTACAAACTTCAATGTGGCGACTGCCCAAAAACATTACATCGGTCTAACTGGTAGAAACTTTGATAAACGAATAGCAGAACATAAAAAAGCTTTCAAAAATTGAAAAACAGATTCGACATACGCACTTCACCTTCTAGATCATAATCATTCTTTTAATGACAAATTTAAAATTCTTCACATTCAAAATAAAGGCCTTAAGCTATCTTTGTTAGAATCTATGGAAATCAACAAATTAAAAAACACAGATATAATTCTGAATGACCAACTTGAGAGAAACAGTTCTCCCCTCCTCAACATATTTCATTATAGACTATAAATTTGAAAACACAAGCCAAAATAGATCACTTGAGAAAGGCAAGGAGCCGAAACAGCTGTAGTGATAAGATTTAAAATAAATTTTGTGGAAGTTTGTAAACAAAGTTGTCAGTGTTTTATTGTTACATAAAATGAATTTCCATCAAGTAACGGTCGAATCCATCGACAACTTCACTATATCTGCACAATTTGCAAATAAATACATCATCATCGCTGTCAGCTCCTGCACAAGCCTCATGTCCCCATTTTTTACAATTGTAGCATTGTATCCAGCCTTCTTTTTTTGTCTGAAGAATATCTATTGTTGCAATAGAAGCATTCCTCATCTGCACTACTGACACTTTCATCTTCAGGTTTTATGTTTTTAACCTTCTTGGAAGTATTTTCTTTTTTCACGGTTTTCTGCTTTAGTGACTTAATCTTGGCCTTTGAGTTAACATTTTTAACATTAACTTTTGGTTTTCTGGTAGCTAAAGGCTTCTTCTTTATAAGGGGTGCTTGTTAATAGGACAGTTTTATCTTTGGATAGGGAAGAACTTGTTCCGGAGAAAATAGACCTAAACCAGTGCTTGTTGAGGGCATGTCCATAAGCAAATCTTTAGAAGATTCATTATTTTGTCTTTCTGGAGTAACTTCTTCTTCGACATGCTAGTCATTTTTGAATTGACTTTTTTCGAGGCTGAATATGTTTTCTTCAATATTTGGCTCATGATCAGTAGGCAAAGCTGCAGCGAACATCTCTTTGGTAAAAACAGTAAGATTCAGTGGGAAAATTCCTGTTTTTTTTAATTAATGGCATTTAATGGAGTAGATGCTCGTCGGTAAGCTTTTCCAAATAGGTGAGGCACCTCTGAGATAGTTACACATCGCTCTGGAGGATGTCTCAGTCACTCTTCTATTTCTTACGTATAAAATGTACTTAACGGATACATTAAGGAAACATTCAAGGGCTGCATCCTATGGCTCGTATAAGGTGGCAGGCAAATTTTCACACCGTTTTCACGTGCTTTATCAATAATAGCAATATTTTGTGTATGGGTTTTATGGCCATTCAAGATTAAAAGAGATGGGTCTTCTTTTGATGATTGACTGTGATGAAGAAAATGGTCAAACCATTGTTCAAACAAGTTAAGCTGCATTCAACTAGATTTATCAGTAACGACTAAGGTTCCTGGCGGTGCAGCCTCTGAGAACTGCGGCTTCATACGAACTCTGGGAATTATGATCATATGAGGAACAAATATTCCACTGGCACTTATGCAGATTACAGAAATAGAAAGCTGCCCTCGTTCTGCAGATGTTAGTGTGCCGACCTGTTTTTTACCCTTGACAGCAATCACTTTTGATGGACGACCTTAAACTGGTTTAATCCCGGTTTCGTCAACGTTAAAAATACGAAAGGGTGGAAAACCTCGATCACGTGTAGTTGATGTTGCTTTAGGCAAACGGAACGAAAGTTTATTCCGTTTCAAAAAAGCGCTAAGCCATTCACACCCAGCCAACTTGGTGTTTTTCTTGAAATGATGTTTGATGTTGTTTTTCTCTGCTATCTAATATGCCAAACTACGGATGGAACGAGTTGTAAGACCGAACATAATAGTTTTCATATTCTTTGCATATGTTACCAATTGCTGCTCCAACTCTATAGGACATGTAGGCAGTCAGCTCCCAAGTAATTTAGAATGTCCTGTTGCGGATTTATTTCTTCTTTGAAACTTCTTTCCAATGTTCAATTTGGAACTCATATTTTTTTGGATGCTTTTAGAATTCCACAAGTTCTTTTTCTAATGCTTCCAGAGCGCTGGCCATAGATTTTTCAGAGCATTTTTGACGCTCAGTTTTGCGTTGGTAATTTCTATGCATCTGAAACAAAAATAATTCTAAGTTTATTCTTATATTACCCTAAACAAGCTTGAATATTTTTTACTTTTAAAAGTCTTTTATTTTTTTAAAAAATATGATTTTGACGTAATTATAGAATGGGTACACATAATGGGTAAAACGAGATATCCCATTTTACCCCACCCGGTTATTTTCCGTTTTACCCCACATGCTGTTTAAAAAAAATTACCTGCATGCTCAATATGAGTTGGTTCACTCAAAAAACTTATTCACAATGTGCGCAGTGGCACTACACATCATCTGAGTTCAAAAATTATATCAAAAACTTGTTTAAAACAAAAGTTATAGG
Organism: Diabrotica balteata; assembly: GCA_918026665.1. Taxonomy (NCBI): domain Eukaryota; kingdom Metazoa; phylum Arthropoda; class Insecta; order Coleoptera; family Chrysomelidae; genus Diabrotica; species Diabrotica balteata. Next base: position 96,100,757 of record OU898278.1, on the reverse strand, counting down.
ACCTTAAAACGTGGGACCCAAAAACTACATCAGTCACCGGTCAAAACACATATTTTGGTCTGAGCACGAGGTCGGGTGTTTGAACTACGGCGCGTTCGAACGCCGAAAGTATTCAGTATGTTTCTGAATTGTACAGAATATTGTACTAGTATGTACAATATTATATTAGTATTGAGGTATTAGTATGTTACGACGCGACTTAGGTGAACATTTCAATGTGTGCAGTTAGACATTTCTATGTAAAAGCAGTTTCTCCATTAATTATTTGTTACAATTACACCGCGAATGTCGCGGAGACTGTTATAACTGTAAAGCTAAAATTTACGATCAGCTTTTTTACCACCCACGATGGTTACATCACTCTATAAGCTTAAGGAATGCTATCCGATAGTAGTAAAATCCTAATCAGGATTTTTAGTACGACAAGAACTGCAATTCCGATAGACACATTATGTCGAAAGCAATTTAAGTTAAGACATCATTTTTAGTGCGACAAGAACTGCAATTCCGATAGACACTTTATGTCGAAAGCAATTTAAGTTAAGACATCTTCTGGATAGATTCACGATATTTCTGAACTAGACAGTGTCAAAAACGAACACATTCCCGTCTTCAAGATCTTATCTTGAACTATTACCCAAGTCCAAAATTCAAAAGATTACTCATCGACATATAAAACCTCTTATATGGTCACGTGTATCTAACTTAGATCCTACTCTTAATACATCTGTCGCCAGACAAAAAATGACATTAATAAGTAACATCAAAGAATTAAATATTCCACCTTCAAGAACTAATTAAAATAGCCTAAAATAAATAATTTGCAGAGGTCATCGCCAACCTCCACTGAGGTTGGCGATGACCTCTGCAAAAGTCGGGATCTGGCAGAACGTGGAGTGCCGTTCTTCATTGCTGAAGAGATATAGAAAATACATAATAGAAAAATACAAAATCTACAGATGGGAACTGTCCCGTCGTTTGTCGGTAAATCAACACTCTTGAATGGAAGGTTGGAAGCTGATGTATAGCACGTACTTACCCTTTTTACCCCTCCGACGCCAAAATTTATACCTCCAATACCCAAAGGAAGAACAAATGCCAGAAGATTGGTGCTCTGGAATCATATGTTCACGTTATTAAAAGAAAGATTTGTTGCAATGTAAAAATTACACGGGTGTAACCCTTCTGAACACAATAAACAAATATTCTCCAACACCCTGTGCAGCAGTTTAAGTTAAAAATGCTTTTTAGTTTTCTCAGGATTTGAAAAAAAAAATGGATACATTTAAAACACATTGAACGATACGATTAGAAAACTATTCAAATTCAAAATAAATAGAATCAACTTTGGAATCTGAGTCGTCTTAAGGGGTTAATAATTAGCGGCTGTGTCTCTACGGTCGCATCAATTATGTTATCAAGATCCCACATTTTTTTGTTCTTCTTTTATTACATGTCTTACTGCATCTTTCCAGTTTCGTTCTGTAATATGTTTTAAAGACTCATATAACAATTCACGTACAGCTTGTATTTTATATGACGTATTTCTTCTAGTCATATAACTTTTCATTTGTGCCCAAATGAGTTCCATTGGATTTATTTCGCAGTGGTAGGGTGGAAGTCTAAGGACTGTGATGTTTCGCCTTTCCGCCATTTTGTCAACTATTTTGTCTATTTCTTGAACTTAGATTTATGTTGCCGGGCAATTTTTAAAAGTTCTGCTTTTACCATTCCATCTTCGTAAGGCAGATATTTATTCCGCAGCCAGTCAAGAATATCCTGTTTCTTCCACTCAGTCGTTGGAAGTCTTTCTACTAGTCGTGAATGATAAGGTGCATTATGTAATACTATAATTGAATTTGGTGGTATGTGTTCAATCATCTGCTCAAAATACTCTTCGAAAACATCAGCTGTCATCTCCTCGTGATAGTCTTTTGTGCTTTTGGACTTTTACAAATTCCTTTTTCACTGCCAATGTAAGAAATTATTAATCTACTGCCTTTACCAGAAGGTGGGGAGATACCAGTAGACTAATCTTCCATAAAGGCTTGCCTGGAGCTTAATATATTTTTATCTGAGCAATTTTTTTTAGAGTATGACCTGAGTTTACCCACGTTTCATCCTGGTAGAAGATTGGCCTTCCTTCAGCCGGAATTTTTTTATGGATCGTATGGACGAGCCGTAAATTACATGCTGTCAAAAACGTACTAAACGAAAAAATTGTTTTCGTTCGTAATAACTTCACCCTTTCAAATTAAGTTTCGAATATAAACTGAACAGACGAGGCACATGGCCAAAGCCGGCATCTTTATACCCATTACATTATTAAAAATCTGGGGAATTTCATCCTAATTATCTTGCAACGAATAGTACCTTCGGATATGAATTCCAGGTTTTCTAGTAAAGTGATAAACGCGAAGATTAGTATTAAAATATCAAAGAGATAAGGTATTCTTATTTACAAAATTGTTAATGGTTAAATTATTATTTTTATTCATATAATATAATAACCAACATTGGCCATGAAAGTTTTCATTGTTTTTTGCTAAATATATTAGTATTAAAACTATTAATATTAATATTAATTTTAATGAATAAACACCTCAAGAACGCCTATGATGATTCAAATTTTACGACCGTTTGATGACTTTGAGGCGCATTTCGTGCTATCAACAATTTGTGAACGGATAATAGTCGAATTAAGGGCAAAAATACTTCATTTTTCTGCATTACAGCAGCGCTACTCCAAATTATGAGGTGAAATTTGTATGACAGATTTGGTTACTGTTTAGCACAAAGAGGTGGAATATTTGAGCGCTTAATTCATTAATCTGCTTTCCTAATTTTGATTTTTTGTTAGGTACATTTTACGAAGTGTGTAGTTTCTTAATTAGGTAGTATTTTTTATGTTTAATTTTGGAAGAATTTTATTGTTTTTTTTTTATTTAAAAATATAAACGATTCTTATTCTGATTTTTTTTCTTCTTTCTTGTTTTATTGTTATAAGCTTTGTCCATAAAATTTGTACAATTTTCAGTGACAATAAAACAGATTACTTATGTACTTACTTATTTATTTGTAGTGCTATTAAGGCTAAAAAATAACCAAAAAAAGAGTTTTAGAGCATTATAATAAAATATACTCTAGAGATATGATTGCAGTAAATCTTAATTGCTATGGTCAACAAAACAATGTCGCTATCTGTATATGTAACTTATTTCGACACAAAAAAAATTTTTCTTTAAAATGTATTTATTAAAAATACATATAATCGTTTTAAGTACAAAACCTAGACTAGATCAGATTATATTGCTTATAGCAATAAAATCTGAAATATAAAATTATCAACGTAACAATGTCATTGTTTTGTCCTGGGTTGTTGACGGTTGGTATTAGACAAATGAATATTTTCTATAGTATTTTTAGGACGGACAGCACTTTTTGCGATTTCTCTATGTCCATTCTTTCTAATGTTTTCGGTTTGATATTAAATTTTTTATTTTACTTTTTATTTGCCTATCGCTCACAAATACTTTAGAAGGCATGATCTTTAGTGATTATTTTCTATTGTTAATTACATTATTTGTTTTAGTTTTTTTTTCCTTTTTACTTCTTCCTAAATTTCTTTGTTCCATCATTAGGTTTTTTATGATTTTTCTTATGTTTAATTCAAACCACACACTTCTAGTACGATGTTATAATTTATATCTTTAAAATTTTTCTAAAATAGGTTATTTGTTTATTGTTGATATTTTTAAAAGGATAATATTTTTTACATGGCTACGGCTAAAAAATTTTATTCTTGACAATATTTATTCTATTTTTCGTATTTCAAGTTATTAATAATGATTCTTCTTTTCAGATGTAGAAATAGGGACTTCTCTTCTATTATTCCTCACCAACCAGCCCGCTACAGAGAACGACCGAATGAGGTTTTCTTAGACTTTGAAGCTTTCCTCCTCAGCACCATGAAAGAACGTTCCACACTCTGGATACATTCTCAAATAAAAGCTTGCATGGAACCTATCGACTGTCAACCAGACTTTTGTCTGGATCTCTTTGAACCATCTGGACACGGAAGAAAGAAAAGAAGTGCCGAGATTGTTGAAATAATAAGTCCAGTAGACGGCATGTCACATGATCACAATGCAACGCAATTTACCAAAATCAAGGGTAATCTAGAATACACAGTGTTAATGCCTGGTGAATTTTACCACAAATCACAAAGTATAGAAGGCAGTTGTAGTACTTTCTTAATTGTAGCTGCCATTTTAGGAGCTTTGTTGTTTTTGTCAGCTTTTGTTATGTGTTGGTTAGCTACTAAACTACACACAGCTCTTATTGGAGCTAGCACTGACGGTAAAAATATTGATCAACTCGTAAGAGATAGAAGATTCTCTGATTCTGGATCTGGATACACAGGAAGAGCGACAACACAGTGATAAATGTTTTTGGTTAAGGTTTTGTTTATTCGATCTTGCCTCAATAAAAGTAAGAAGGATAAAGAGCGTGTTAAACGTACTGGATCCGTAGTTTGTATTTGTGGCACTGCGTTATAAAATAATGTTTTAAAATTAGATACGCAATCATTAAATATCAGGACCTATTAAAAGTATTACCTAGGTATAACAAATGTTTAATTTGACTAAGATTAAGTATCTTAAAATTGATATTAAAACGATTAAATATCTTTAGCACATTCAGTGCGGATTGTCGATCCAATACATTTACATACCAAACTCACATTAGACAGTCATTAAATATTTCCTAGCATTTAACAATCATCATTTTAGTAACAGGATCGTAAATTGTTGAATTCATCACATTTATGCCTCCTCCTCCTCTATCCTTTATCCGTTGTAAGAATGTGGTGACGTTATGGTATTTGACGAATGGTTGCTATCCATTCTTCTCTCTCCTTGGCGCGGTGTGCTACCTCAGACAGAGAGTAACCGGTAGCGAACTTAATTTGGTCTGACCATCGGAGTGGCAATCTTCCGCGAGTTTTTTTACCATCTACCTTGCCTTCAACCACCAACCTCTGCATGTCTTCCATTCGTCTGGTAATGTGTCCAAAGTACTTCAATATATTTTGGTTGATGATTGTGGTAAGCCTAGTATTGATGTCGAGCTCTGTTAATATTGAGACATTTGAGTGATGTGCTAGTCCAGGGTATGCGCATCATTCTACGATATACCACATGTCAAAGGCCATTATACGTCGTGAGTCAGACTTTTTAATGGTCCAAGTTTCTGACGCATAGGTAGCGATAGGAAAGATAAGCGTCCGTACTAGGTGCACTTTCGTGTTCCTGGTTATGTCCGTATCTTTCCAGATTTTAGTAAGTTTGACCGTTGCTGATCTGGCCATTGTAAGACGTTCGAAGTATCTATTCTTCTCATCCACCAATGTTTATGATAACAGAACCTAAGTAAATGAAACGGCTTACCACTTCAAACCCGCTACGTTTCGTATTTCAGGCTGGTTAATCTAATTTCATCGATTATTATTACCTTGGTCTTCTGTACATTAATGTTAAGTCCATATTCTCGACTAATAGTGTCTAGTCTGTTCATGATGTATTCAAGGTTATTTGTTGGTGATGCTAGTACTAAAGTGTCATCAGCATAGCGTATATTGCTGATTTTTTGGCCTCCGACTGATATTACTCCTTGCAATCGATAGAATACAATGCGCATGATGTGTTCACTATAATTATATTGAATAACTTGGGAGAGATAACCTTGACGAACACCGGCTTTTAGTTTAAAATTATCGGAGTATATGTTGTTGACTCTTACTTTTGCTGTGTTGTTGATATACAGTTGTTTCAGTAGGTATAATCGGGGGTACCCATTTCTTATGGTATTCCCCACATTGTATGCGACTTTACATTATCGAACGCTTTCGAGTAGTCGACGAAGCACAAATATGTTTCTAGATTAAATTCTCTAGATTGTTCTATAATTTGTCTGAGATTGAGAATTTGTTCTCGTGTGCCTCTTCCAGTGACAAATCCACATTGTTCTTGTGGGATCTGCGGTAGAAGTATTGATTTTAATCTCTCGTTAATTATAGTTAGCAGAACTTTACTTGCGTGGGAGATCAGGGCTATAGTGCGGTAGTTCTTACAGTCAGCTGGTGAGCTTTTCTTATAAATGGGTATGAAAGTGAGCTTGCACCAATCATCTAGCCATTGTCCTGTGTTCCAGACAGTTTGAACATAACTTCAATTCCTAGGTCTCCCATTTTTATAAGTACTTCCGCCGTGATTCCGTCTTCTACTTGAGATTTTCCAGTTTTTAATTTTTTTATTGCGGGTTCTATTTCCGATTTTAAAATATGTGGTTCATTTTCGTCATTTATTTCTTTTGGATTTACGTCTTCATGGTCACTATGAAACAAAATTTCATAATATTTTTTCCATGTCGCTGCTACATTTATGTCATCAGTTCCCAAATATTTCCAAAAAAAAACATTTTAATTGAAAAATATTTATTGTTACATAAAAACAAACTGAACAAGTTTCGACAGAAATCGTTTTAAACTCCATAAAAGTATTCACAAAACATTTTCCAAAACAAAATTCTATATTTCCAAACAGTTAACACAATGATACTGTTAAAGATATTTTTGTTCCGGATGCGGCATCTACCACGTTTGCACAATACCAGGCTGTCTTCGCTCTTTCGGTATATTTCTTACACAAATAATAAAAATTATATCATAGCATTTGACGAATATACATTACCAATTTTATAGGATTACCATCTCCTCTTTGATTCGGTTTTTAAATTCAGTCGATAGACAATAAATATTTTATACCACACACCTACCAACCGTTATTCTATATAGCTGTAGTTTTTGTTAAGAGTTGCTTCTTAAATTAGTCATTATGTGGCAGATCTCGCCTGTCTTCGTAATGTGCCTATTATCTTTCTTTTATACTTTATAGTCTTTAATGGAATAGTTTGCGGAGGGGAGAACTGTTTGTCTTAAATTGGTCATTCAGAATTATATCTGTGTTTTTTAATTTTTTCATAGATTCTAACAGAGATAGCTTAAAGCCTTTATTTTGAATGTGAATAATTTGAAATTCGTCATTAAAATAATGACTATGATCTAGAAGGTGAAGTGCGTATGTAAAATCTGTTTTTCTATTATTATAAGTGCTTATATTTTGGCTCTTATTGTTTTTAACATATTGACCGAAGTCGTTATTTGTTCTGAAAGCTGGTGTTATTCCTTTCTTTTTATGTGTTTGGCTATTTTTGTTGATATTTTGCCTGTATATGTAATCGAGCAGAAGGTACTCGATTTTTTCTCTGATGGTGGAAATACTAATTTCAGGGCTTTCTTGTGTAGTTTTAGATTTAAAATTTTATTAATTGTTTGTTCGTTGTATCCATTGTTTACTGCTATTTGCTTAATGGTATTTGATTCTGTCTCAAAGTTGTATTTTGAATTCGGAATTTCTGTTAATCTATGTAACATACTATGATAGGCTGCCAGTTTATGTTGTGTAGGATGGGATGATGAATTGTATATAGTCATGTCAGTATAGAAAGGTTTATGAAATATGGAGAAGTCATGTTTATTTTTAAGTCTGATAATTTTTAAATCTAAAAAGTTTATGAATTGATTTTGTCTATTTATTCTTCTTATCTATATTATTCATGCTATAATATGGGATACGATCCTTACAGCCTGTATTTAATATTCCCTCTAGTCCAGTAATCATCACTTAATTTTCTTTTGTTCACTGCTGGACATAGATCTCACTCATAACTTTTCATATGTTTCGATTTTGTGCCTCTCGCATTCAGTTTTTCTGGCAATGTTTTAGATCGTTAGTCAATCATATTGGTGGACGATTTCTACTTCAGTAAACATCATCTCTCAGTTTCCATTCTAGGCATATTGCGGTTCCAGTTCCATTTCATGTTGTGTGGGATGGAATGATGAATTCTGTATAGTCGTGTCAGTATGGGTAGGTTTATGAAATTTGGAGAAGTCATGTTTGTTTTTAAGTTTGATAATTTTTAAATTTATTAATTTATTATGTTTTGAAATCTTTGTCTCTAGATGATCCATAAAAATATCTGATAGTAATGGGCTTAGAGGATTGAACATTTTAAGTCCTGCACTGCCATTGGCACAACAAGAGCCAAAATAAACAGCACTTACACAGTGGTATATACAAACTTAAATGTGGCGACTGCCCAAAAACTTACATCAGTCAAACTGATAGAAATTTTAATAAACGAATAATAGAACATAAAGGGGTTTTCAATAATAGAAAACCAAATTCTACATACTCACTTTACCTGTAGATCATAATCATTCTTTTAATGACGAATTTCAAATTCTTCACATTTAAAATAAAGGCCTTGAGCTATATTTGTTAGAATCTATGTAAATTAACAAACTAAAAAACACAGATATAATTCTGATTGACCAACTTGAGACAAACCGTTCTCCCCCATCAACCTATTTTATGAAAGTAAAGTGTAAGCGCATGCCAAAAATAGATCACTTGAAAAAGGCAATCAGTCGAAACAGCTGTAGTGTTAAGATTTTTATAATACATGTTGTGGAAGTTTTGAAAACAAAGTTTTCAGTGTTTTATTGTTACATAAAATGAATTTCCATCAAGTAACGGTCGAATCCATCAATTATATATTTATCCCCACACAATTAAAATCCATTGTCTATTCTATTATTTTCCTGTCAAATTTCAATTTATACCGCGTTGGTTGTAGAAGTAGTCATACATTTTTTAAGTTGGTGTTTTTTTAAGACAAAATTTCATAGCGTATGATCGTTCCACAATCTTACCTTTTGCTTTTGCTTTACAATTTAGAGATGTTCCAGTTTTGCATCAGTCCTATAAGTATCTAAAAGTAATTATATAAGATAACATAATGTAATATTTATCTAAATTATCAACGGGACTTTCTTTTCACTAGCTATCTACGACGTATTACTCTATTCATAATCCTATTTTTCACTGTCACTGCCTAAGAATATATTTTTTGTTTCTTTAGTAATATTTTATTTATTTTTGGTCTTTTAAATCGCCATGGACTTGGTTTTTAAGCTAGCGTTTCAGCTATTTTGTATTCAAACTGATCTATTAGCAAATTTAGATAGTTAAGCATGTTGCGATCACAAACCCACATCAACGCAATAGCTTGCGTAAATGCTAACATGTCAGTTAAGGCACTAAATGGCATAAACGTATGTCGTTCGCATTGAACGTGTTAATCTAATTCATAAACGAACAGTTTTTATTATGTATTTAATCCAGTATATTTCGCAGTATTAATTTTTACTTACTAAATAAGAAACCTTTTTATACTCAAGTATAGCAGATAAATATTGTTAATATTATTATTCTCTACTACTTCTAAAGATGTTTTTCCCATTATTGCGGTCTTAAATCAACTTTAAGAAAATCAAATTTATGGTAATAAACAAATGCGGAATGAGATCTGATTATTGATGAAACAGTTATTAAAAAGATAACATACTACAAATATTTGGGAACTTGAATAACTAAAAACGGTTGCTAATTTCTGTTGTCAAAATAAGGAAATAAGAAGTAAAATAGAAATTCATGTTATGTCTTTATCTGAATTAGAAAATTCTTTTGCAACCGGCATTCACACCTTGGCCCATATATCCGTATGTTCCACTGCTATGTGTTTTCAGTCTTTTGTTTGGTTGTGAGACATTGTTCTTTAAGAAGAATAATATATAACAAACATTGAAGCCTTTGAGATATGGTGCTACCGTCGCATTCTGAAAATATCATGGACAGAAACAATTATTTTTCAGGGTGCCTCATAATAGGACAGTACATACAGTAGCACTGGAAATATATGCAATATGTCATTTTAACGCGAAGGTCAATACTAAGATCATGGCTGCAAATTACAATCCACATTTTACAAAAGCAGCTCAGGCTTGTTCTATTCGGCTTTTAATTTCTACGGTTGGATCTCAGCTCTCACTGATATTACTTCCGAGAGATATGAGTTTCTCTACTCTGTCCAGCATCTTCGACTTTTATACCCTTATCCTGTATATAATTTTGTTTACTCTCAAATATTTAGTTTTCTTAACGTTGAGTTTTAATAAATACTGATCACAGGTATGTTTTATTCTGTTCATTAGATTTTGAAGGTCTTCTTCGCAATTAGCCAGCACTAAGGTATCGTCGGCATATCTAATATTGTTCACGGTTATACCATCGACAATAATACCTTTTGTTGTCTCCATTAAGGCTTCCTTAAATATTTCCTCTTAATACAAGTTAAAGAGTTAATGCGATAGTATACAGCCTTGTCTCACTTCTAATGTTATATTTATTTTATCCGACAGTTCTTGTTCAACTTTTATTCGTACCACTTCACTGAAACAGTTCAGCAGATGTTCGAGGTTCTGCATATTATCGTAAAAAATTATAGTATCATCTGCATATCTGATATTCTTGATTTGATTCCCACTTTACTTTTTCTATAAGCTTGGTGTACTTAAGCTTCTTAATTTATTATTTATTTTGTCAGAATATAAATTAAAGAGCTAAGGTGATAGAACGCATCCCTGCCTTACTCCACAGTCTACTTTGCTTTCCGTATTTGTATGATTGCCAAATATTCCATTTGGTTTTTCTCCAATATAATTTTTTTTTATTACTCGTATGTCTCAAATATTAACTCTGGTTTTTGTAATATTTTACATAAAATCCTTCCAAACTTACGTTTGAAGCAAACTTTCTAAAGAGTTTTTTAAGTTGGAACTATACTATTCGCTTAGGTTCCTTACCCGAGATATTTGTATTCTCCCACGCTTTAGCCATTATTTTGCCTTAGCTTAACGTATGGTCCTAAAGTTTTGGGAAAAATTTCACCTGGTCTGATTGAGAAGCAAAATGCATTTAACAAAGAAGGCCATGGAATTGAAATGTCATCAGTTATTGACATTTAATAAACAAAGCAGAATATTTTGGTTTGTGCTCTGCAAAATGTCTTATAAAATTGATATTCGTCGAGGTGTTTATAATATGGTTGGGCGAATGTCGAAACGAGATATTGTTAATATTTATCGAGATCAAAACATGAGCAAATCGACAATTTATCGCACAATCAGAGAATGTGAAGAAGAGATACCATGTGTTAACTTGCGTAAAAGTGGCCGACCGCGGATTTTGAACCATATAAGAGAAGCAAGACTGATTGAAGCAGCTAAGAACAAAATTGGGGTCTCACAGCGAAAACTGGCCAGAAGATTTCATGTTGGAAAGACTACAGTGTACAGGACGTTATCGAGTAACAATATTATCTACCGGAAAAGAAGGAAAGCTCCAAAATACACAGAGGATCAATTAGAGAGAATTCCGAGATGTTGCCGCGCGTTAAGGCGAGTGCATTTCGTCAACAAGTTGATCGTGATGGACAATGAAAAATATGTTACTTTGTCCAACTCTGAGATGAAGGGTAACGATGGGTTTTACACGAACGATTACGAAAATGTACCTGATGAAATAAAATTCAAAAGTAAGAAAAATTTAAGGACAAAATTTTGGTATGGTGTGAAATTTCTGAGGCTGGCTTTATCTCACAGCCCTACATTGGTGTTGTTTGAGGCGAAGCCTTAAACGCAAATATTTATATTCAAAGACGTCTGTCTAAATTGCTTCAGTTTGTGAAAACACATCATGCAAATGATCAGATAGTCTTTTGGCCAGATCTTGCTTCATGTCATTACGCAAGGATTACAAGGGACTGGTACGAAACTAACAACATTACCTTTGTACCGAAAGCAGACAATTCCCCCAACCTACCTTAGGCTCGTCCAGTTGAAGAGTTCTGGGCATATTAAGTCGGAAAGTCTATAATAACGGATGGGAAGCACAAAATCAGGAACAGTTAAGACGCCGCATATATACAAAAATTAGAGAAATTGACGCCGAGCTCGTCCAAAGGATGATGCAACGTGTCAGGGGAATGATTAGGCAAATCGAAAATAATGGTCCCTTGTCTGTCATTTGAATTTTGATTTATAATAAGAATGGTTAAGATAAATTTTTGAATAATTTAATAAAAATATAAGATTATTGTGGTCAGAGCTATATGCTTTTGAAATTTTTCCCAAAACTTTAGGACCATACGTTATGACCAACAAGGTCCGAGATATTGTTGTTTTCTTTCTTTTATTGTCCTTTCAACTTTGTAAAATGGAAAAATTTCTATGGAGAAGAGAATTCATAGAAATTCACAGACTACCAAATATTTCAAATTCCGAATTAATACTTAAGAGCAAATAATAATTAAGTATTACCGCGAATAATATATGTGCTCCCAATTTGTGCTTGAAAATTTTGGGAAGCTAGAGCTCGTTTAAAAACTATGCCGACTATAATTTAACATAGTCTAATGGAGAGCATCTAAAAAGGTAGAAATATTTTGGTGATAAAGTCTAATTTATTGAATTAATAAAATTTTTCAGTTATACTTAAGTATACAATAAAACCACAGTATTTTATACATGAAGCAATATTACAAAATATATATTTAGGAAATTCTGTTTAACACAACGTTGATTATCATAATGCATATTATAATTTTTTTTATTTTTGATCATATTTTTTATTATTTTATGGTAAATAATGTCTTTATTCATGTATTTAAACAAAATTGATGTTACTTTTTGCAATGTATATACGGTTTGTTACTTTTGAAATAATACAGTACAGAAAGAATATTACCTAAGAAAAAAATATGTCATAACGGTGTAACGTTAAAATTTTACTCTACAGTAAAGTTTTACTCTATATGATAAAAGTTTACTCTCTTTAAGCTATGTTAAAAAAATTGAAATATAATGAGCATTTTTGTGTTATTAAAGGTGATTGTCTTCAATTTACTAAATATTGTGTTTATTAATTCTGGTTACTATTAAACAAAATCAACTTATTCTACCAAGCTCTTCTACTTCTACTTCGTAGAATGCAGCAATATTTGTAAATACCGCATTGCGGGATTAAAATGATTCAAAGAAGACAATTATCAAAAAAGCGCTTCTTTCATATACCTTATTATCGAGTTAAAGTAGCTAACATCTTTACAGTAAAGTACTATATTATTGAATTATTGCCTTCCCCCACCCAATTGAAAAAATTTACTTAAAATTACTTAAAACTTTAAAATTTACTTAAAATTTTTTTCATGGATTTTATAATTATATTTTCATTTAGACGGCCATTTTTTGAAATAGATTTAAATTATCACAAGGAGTTAAGGCGTCCAATTAATTGAAATAAGTTAAATAAAATAAATATGACCAAATGTATTGAATAAATTTTGGATATCACCGAAATCGTTATCGACGTCATATTACTAGTATGAAAATGTTACAATACAATTAACTACAATACTAATGTAAAATTATATTTATGACAAAAAAAAGATTAATTTATAAAAATTATTTTAACGGCAATTTTAATTATAAAGTTATTTTGATTTTAGTATTAAATGATTATAGTAACAATTTTGTAAAATATAAAAATTAATTTGCTAGTTTAATTTTAAAATTAATTTATTTTATTAAATATACTCCAGTCATCAGAGACGAAAATCCCACTGAACCTCTAAAAATCATACGTACAGGCTGAATTTTTCAGAGAATATCAATCTTGGCACCCCAAAAAAGATGCAAAAAAGTTTACTACCTTACTTTACTACTAAGTTTACTAAAACCCCCCTGGCAGGTGGATAAAACGCAAAAAAATCGATTTACCAAGAATCTGTACACCGTAGAAAAAAATGTATCAAATAAAAAATTTAGCTGAGATAATTTTAAACAAAATTATTTATGATCTTTTTTATGAAGAATAAACCGTTCTCTTAAAAACAACGGTTGAAGCGACCGTCGATTTTGCATGTCAGTTACGCGTGAAATCAATGAATTTTCAATTAAATTTTTATCAGTTTTTGTATTTTGCCGCAAATAAACTCAGATTTTATACAGGAATTAAATAAATAATCGTGGCGCGATTTTTGCCATTTTTTATGATTCTCACGAGGTTAATACAATCTATCTCTTTCATTAATTGGCTACTATGAACACGGTATATTGCTTAACCAATATACTGTGACTATGAAGTTTCGATTACTAGTGCCTAACCTTAAAAAACGCTGGATTTAAACGTTCATACAACAAACGATCTAAAACATTTAAACTTTATTTTTTCAATTACTCTAGTACGTTTTTTAAAAGAACAAAACTTTTGCAATAAATTACATCCAAAACAGTCTTATAATGCATTTACTGCGAGCTGTGATCGTTTGTAATGTAAATTACAAAATGTAAATTACATTAAATCCTGCGTTTTTTATTCATATTTCAAATGCCTCATTTTTGTTATCATAACTCAAGATTTAAATTTCATGTCAAAGGTTCCAAAGATTGATCTCTAAAAATAGAAAATTTACCCCAACTGGTCAATGAAAGTGATCAGTTTTATTGATCTCACGAGAATCGTAAAAAATTGCAAAAATCGCGATACCTACGTTAGTTTATTTAACACCTTTATAAAAACTTACGTTTATTTTTGGCAAAATACAAAAACTGCATACCAAAGCTACATTTTTTCTTCTTCTTCTCGTGCCACTCCTAGCGGAGATTGGAAATCATCATGGCCACTGCGACTTTGTTAGCAGCGCGCCTAAAAAGTTCAATCGAACTACACCCGAACCATTCACGTAGATTACGAAGCCTCGATATTTTTCTTCTTCCCACACTTCTTTTGCCCTTAATTTTGCCCTGCATGATGTTTCTTAAAAGTTCGTACTTTTCACCTCTCACAATGTGCCCCAAGTATTCCATCTTTCTAGTTTTTATCTCATTTAGAATTTCGCATCTTTTGTCTAAAGTTTGGAGTACTTGCGTGTTAGTGACGCGGTCCATCCATGATATTCTGAGAATGCGCCTATAGCACCACATCTCGAAAGCTTCGATGTTTTTTATGGTCAACTATTTTAGTGTCCAAGCCTCAACTCCATATAACAGGGTAGAAAAGACATAACACCGCAGCATTCGTATTCGTAACTTTATATTGATATTACAATTGCAAAAGAGTTTGCGCATTCTATTAAAGACTGATCTAGCGATTTCTATTCTACATCTAATCTCTTTTGTTTGATCAGTATCGTCTGTGATCCAAGCACATAGATATTTATAACAGGGCACACGCTCAATCGTTGTATTGTCTATTACAAGATTAGCTCTGATGTTCTCTGATTTCGTGATTACCATAAATTTAGTTTTTTTTTAATTAATTTTCAAGTTGTAACTGTTACAGTATATATTAAGACTTTGAACGAGATGTTGTAATTCTACTAGCGTTCCCGTTAGGAGAACTGTATCGTCAGCATACCTTATATTGTTGATCGTCTCACCATTTATTACCAGACCAAATTTTTCTTCCTCGAGTGCTTGTTCATAGATAGCTTCACTATACAGATTCAATAAAAGTGGCGATAAGATACATCCCTGCCGGACTCCTCGACGATTTGAATTTCTAACCTAACCTAACCTAACCAAAGGTTAAACTGAATTGAATTTCTAACCTAATCAAAGCTACAGTCTTGCCTTTAAAATGCATCTTGATTTTTGTCGATAGGACATAGGATCAAAAGATATCGAATTTTTACCGTCAAGCTAATACAAATTTGATTGAACATTGTTTTCGCGCGCATAACTGACATGCAAAATCGAGGGTAACTTCAAGCGTTGTTTCTAAGAGAACGGTTAATTCGACACAAAAATTCTTATAAACATTTTTGTTTAAAATTATCTCAGCTATATTTTTTATTTAAAACATTTTTTTTAAAGTGTACAGATTCTTGGTAAATCGATTTTTTTGCGTTTTTACCCTGCGAGTGGGGTTTTAGGGGGAAGCCCAGAGGTAAAAGGGGTAAACTTTTTTGCATCTTTTTGGGATTCCAAAATTAATATTCTCTGCAAAATTCAGCTTGTTCGTATTAGAGGTCTACGCTCTGACGGCTGGACTATAACAGCATTTTTAAATGAAAATAAAAATATATATACGAAAATTTAATTATTGAAATAGAAATATCTTATATGACAATTAGTTACCTAAGTTTTAAAGCAATTTCTATTTTAAATGCAAAACATCCCACTCCAAAAAATTGTTCGCTAATTGATCCACTATCTGTCATTTCCACGACTCATAGGAGAAACTAAACAAGCACTTACATATCTTTTTTTAACATAGGCTATATAACATTTTCATTGTGGTACTTATACCGGATAGGTAAAATTTCAACACACAGAGTAAAGATTTTTAACGTTACATCGGACGTCAACGTAATCGAATAGAAAGGCAATGAAAATAGAGTAATAAGATATCGAAATAACATAAGTTGTATCAATAGTTTTTTAACGACGGTAAGGAGAAAACTTATGAGCTATTCACGAAAATACGTGAAAATATTCACGAAAATATTTACGTCATTAAAGTTATAAAGCAAATTTTCATGCTAAGTTCATTAGTTATCACTTAATTTTGATTTTATTGCGGATCCAGCTATTTACATTCTGTTGTGCTACTTCTTTATCCACATCGGTATTAGGTACAGTTCCCGTCATATAAAACTGGTACACTTTTTTTACCAACGTAAACCTGTGTTTAGACTTGATTCGTGAATAACATCGAGTTAGAATTTATGGAGAAGCTATGAGCATATTAACGTATGTACTAAAAACGGCGTAGGTAGGCATGGTTAAGGATAATACCAATATGGCGGTAACATCAGGGCCAGACTCAATAATATTAAAACTACTATACAAATATGACTAGTTGTTCAGAAGTTTTAATCATAATCTAAAAAAGTGCGAACAATTTTAATAAACTATGATTTATTTATCCCGCGGTAAACACTAAAAACACGATATATTATACATAAAGATAAATTAATACAGTCAAATACTATTAATTTATTCTCTGAAGTACGGGCCATTACTTTGTTTACATATTTATATACTAACCTGTGGAACGATATTCCTGAAGATTTTTTATTAACATTGCTTCTGCTACTGCAACTACGTTGAGAACATGAAACCATTATTATGTACTATCACAATATATTACAGTTTCTATAAAAGTATTATAAAACTGAAAATATTCGAAAAACAACAAATATAAACAAACATATATACGATCTGTCAAAAGTTTCAAAACAATAATACCAATATGGCCGAAGTGAGGTCGTTTTTAGTCATGTGATGCCCTCTCCATAGATTCTAACTCGATGGTGAATAAATTCGTTGTTGCCGTCACAGATAACGGAATTGTAACGGAAATGTTGAAAGTTTTATATAGGTATTATTATTATCATTAACAACAAAAAACCGTATCTAATAAATTTAATAAACAAAGAGAGAATTGCGTTAATGCCCAAAATGGTTTAAAGGATCTTTAAACGTAGGGTATTGGCACAGGGAACATTGAAATGCATCTACTGTAATTTTTCCTTTTAGCTAATTTGATACATTATTTAGTTGAACTGGCAACCCTAGGCAACCATTGCTCTAGAAATTAGAATGACATATGTGACAAGATCAACTTATGCAACTTGAAAAACACGATTTTCGGATATAAGAGTTGTACCAGTTTTTTATGACGCGAAGGGTACCAATATTTTAAGACTTGCATAATTAAAATCCTAAAAGTAATTTAAAGAGTAATAGAAAAATCATAAACTAAACAAAATATGCATACGCTTTCCTAGATAACTATATTTTTATATTAGTTTTTAAGTATTTATTTATTTATTTATTTATTTATTATGGATATTTGTACATATATTATTATTTAAGATTTGTTTGGGAATATCTTTACAAAAGAAATTTCATAAATGCCGTATTGCGTTTATTAAATGTCTTTTTCTATGAGAAATTTCCATATTCGGGAAGGTGGGTATCTTTTCTAATTTTTAGATAGAATTAGAAAAAAATTATGATTAAAATGTACCTAATTAATTAAAATAAATTTAAGTGAATAAATTTTTATTGTATTAATAAAAATATTTACTATAAAAAGATATTTTAGTAGACTGATACCCCAATAAGACTTGAATGTATACCCTTTATATGTTTGTGGCTTAGATCTGGTTTTAGTTTCCAAATAACTGGAAGTGTAAATAGGAAATGGATACTCTAGCATTACAAGAGAAGATAAAAGAAAACTTAAATCGGATGATACCCGTAATAGAGCCGTTCTTAAATTATTCTTTCTCTTAAATTCTTAAATTAAATTATCAACCACGACCAAGCATGAAGACCCCTGACTACGACGAAAAATATAGAATGTTTCTAAATAGAATCAAAGTCATTCTATATAGAATTAACATTAGCTTATTCGTGTACAATTCAATTTTCAAACTCCCAAAGTGTCCCCTATATGTATACCTTAAGATTACCAGCAAGCAGATACACCTGAACGATCAATCCGTAACCAAATTGATAATATACAAACATATATACAGGGTGGTCCTTAAGTAATTGTACAAAAAGAAACCGTAGATTCTACACTTTAAAATATTACGATTTAAGCCAAATTGCTAAAATGTTGAGAATATACAATATTACAATTTTTGATGTTCAATAGTACCCAGTTATGAATTTTTGTACATAAATGTTCACAAACATGAAAGTTATAGCGAAAAGAATAAAATTTTAAATTTCCACTTTAACACCCTGTATCTTTCTTAACATCAACATTTTATTAAAGCAATTTGGCTTAAATCGTAATATTTTAAAGAGCAGAATTTACGGTTCCCTTTTGTACAATTACTTAAGGACCACCCTGTATATGTATATAAACAATAGACACAAATATGCAGAAATAGTTGTCAAAACCTATCCAAATTCAAATATACCGACAGATCACAATATTTTGGTAGGAAAAAATAGACAGATTAGGAAAGGTTCCTCAGATTAGGATATCAAAGGATAGACAGATTAGGAAAGGAAATCAGTAGACGGTAGTCCACTTACTAGGATTAGCCCGCCAGGTTATATGCCTACGTTCCGGACCTCTCTTATCCTTTATCTTGCCTTGTAGAATCAACAGTAGAAATCGGTATTTACGCATGATGTGGCCGAAGTAAGCCAATTTTCTGTTTTTTACGGTGTTAATAATTATTTCTTTATCTTTTCTTAGCCTCTGGAGAATAGTTATATTACGTGTATGGTGTATATATGAGACACTCAACATACATCGGTAGCGCCACATTTCAAATGCCTCCAATCGTTTTATGACATCTTCTGTAAGGCTCCAGCTTTATACTCCTTAGAGGAGGACACTAAAGACGTAATCTAAGAATTCTTATGCGTATATTGATACTTAAAGATAGGTTTAGATAGAATCTTCCTAAGGCTGTTAAAAGAGCTTAAGTTAAAAGAGCTAGAAAAAGTTACAAGGGTGAAAAAGCAGAGTTTCGATTGACAGAGAAAAGATGACAAATAATATCTTAAATAAAATATCTAGTATACTTGAAGAATTAATAAAGTGGACACTAAGTAGAGAGAAAAATGCACTGAGTGGCAAAAAACGTGGCCACACTATAAATTTCCGAAAATTAAAAATTCATTGGAAGTTTTGTGCACTGTTTTATATTGTATTCTCAACCTATTTCATCTTTAAAACAAAAAATGGCCATTACTACTTGATTCCTTAGTATAATTTATTTAATTAGAAGGCTACAAAAGAAAATAGTGTAAAATCAAAATGAATTACAAATAAAATAAAAATTACGAGTGAACTTAAACAAAATTATCCAATATCGTGTATTATGCCCTAAAACATCAATAACCGTTTGATGGATTTCTAACCCTACGATGAAGTTCATTCCAAAGATGTTCGATGACATTCAGATCAAGGCTGCAGGCTGGCCATTCTGTAGTATTAATTCCTACTTCCCCCAAGTAATTTGTCACGATTCTTGCAGTATGCGGCCGTACATTGTCATGCATAAAGACGAAATTGTTTCCAATAAGTGGACCAAATGGAACTACTGGTTCTGTCAAACCATCCTCTAAATAACGGTGAGCATTCAGGGTCCTATGATAAAAATAAACACAGGTCGAACTTCAAATGAGACTCCAGCCCAAACCATGACGCCACCACCGCTAAACTTTCTAACCGAGATTCATCAAGTGTGCAAAAATTAATTGATTCCTACAGTGTCTCAGTTGTAATTCAGGAACAATAGCCAGCCTTCTTGCCATTAGTCTTCTTTCATTGAGGCGTTTTCTAACCGTTTTCTCACTTACATTCACATTTCGAAACTCCTGCAGACGGTTTCTTTAAGCAGTTGCAGTGAAATAACGATTTCACTAACGATCATCTCTTTGCAAGGTAACTGTTCTACGACCGGAACCAGGTTGGTGTGAGTATGTACCAGTCTCTATAAAGCGATGGAAAGCTCTCCGTACTGTAGTTTTCGGAATACCTTAAGTTTCGGATACATAAACTTGACTTTTTCCGTCTTGTAGCAATGCTATAATTCGAGCAACATCTACTGTAGATAACACCATATCTTAATTATTCTCTTAAACGGAATCTACGCTTGAAAAGCTAAATTACTGTTTATTAAATGTTTTCAACTTAGAAAATCAACAGCGACTACATAAAACAACAACATAAACGTCAAAACTGCCAAAAACAAGCATACGTGATCGCAATAAATATTTAAGCTGAGACGCAATATAAAGCAGTGCAAAAAACTTACAATTAATTTTTATTTTAAGAAATTTAACCGTAAATAAAACCGGAAAACAATAATAAATATAATCCACAAGGAAAAAAATTCCTGTAGCTGGCTGTATACCACGTATCACAAAAAAGAGGTTAGTCTTTGTAAATGGGTATATTTATTTAAAAAACCCTTAAAAGGGCTACATCAATAAAACAAACGTTTTCGGACCACACAGTCCATCATCAGGTTTTAAAATCGAAAAATGCTAGGTCACAATGCCTGAGCCACCAAAATACTAGGGTAAAAACCCTTTAAATTACATTTAGTTATAAAAGATTGTACATTGTGTTGTATAATAACTGTGATGTTCAGTATTAAATTAAATTTGGCTAGAGGTAACACATGGCTGAAGCGAGTTCCAGAGCCGGTGAGAGAGAACCTCTACACGCGGAGAACAGCTGGGAACTGTTCAGTTAATTTAAAGGGTTTTTAACCTAGTATTTTGGTGGCTCAGGCATTGTGACCTAGCATTTTTCGATTTTAAAACCTGATGATGGACTGTGTGGTCCGAAAACGTTTGTTTGATTGACCCTTTTAAGGGTTTTTTAAATAAATATACCCATTGACAAAGACTAACCTCCTTTTTTTTAATAATAAATATATCAAAGAACGTTTAGAAAACAAGATTGAGTTCAGTAAAACCAAGGAAGCTTACGAACCACAGAAGAAAAAATAAAGATAAAACGAATGGCTTAGTAATGACTCACTGCAGTGAGGACCTTCTAAATCTAATTAACAAAATAAGTTAAATCTGTGATAAGTATAGATTAAAACTCGTAAATTAAAACACAGACTAGAGAAACTTGTGTATCTCGAGAGTAATATCAATGAAAGCTGGGAACCAGTCGTAGAAATTAGAAGTCAAATATAACGGGCCAGTTTATAAAAATTAGAAACGTCCTTTACAGTTATGATTTTAGCATTGAGCTTGATACTAAATGGAGTAGAAGCATAAACTCCAAGTGAGACCATGCTTAAACTCTTGGATGCATTTGAGATGTGTGTATACAGAAGACTACTAAAGATAGATCATATCGACGGGGTCAGAGATGAGGAGGTTCTTGGACGGCTGAACCAAACAACACAACTGGTCATCATAATAAAGAGACGCCAGCTGGAATAATTCAGTCACACCCTGAAAAATATAAACTTTTGCATCTCATTGTATAGGAAAATAACACGTTTATATCACGTCCTGACAGAAGAACATCATTAAATTAAAGCTTGGTACATTGATACAAAAAGTCGACATCATTATTTGGAGCTGCTGTCAAAAAAGTTATGATAGCGGAGATAGTGTCAACAAGATATCCAACGATCGATAACGGTCATAGAAGAATCGTTTTCCTATTTTGGATTGTATCTTTTTTGGACGATCCGCATTTTGGTCGTATAATAACACTGCTAGATAAAAGGACCAACATTAGACTGCCACAATACAACACTGGAGACTATAAAAATAGACTATCAAGAAATACCGCAATGAGATTGATGACATCAAAAAAATAGCCGGAAAAAATTGGAAAAATGTTGGTCAGTTAACTATTTTTATTGGAAATAAGCCACAATGTTACTTTAAAATTAAGTTTATTTGACGTTTCGATTTCCACTTTAAAAATACAAAACATTAATAAATTAAATGAATTTTGTTTTTGTTGTTTGGTACAAAGAAACAAAATAATCTAATTTTGTCTACCTCATTCATATTGACATTTTAGACATATGTCGGTCGGTATAAGTCAGGTAATGTTTTGAAGATGATATTCAATGAATATTTACGTGAGAAAATAGACAACGATCCAGCACTAATTTCTGTCCGTCCGGAATGTGTGCGGAAGTATCTTAATGTTTATTTTGAAGAATGGATAGGCAGACGAAGAATCGTTGAGTGACCCGCACGTTCATTTGAAGTGTATGTGTGTGTACAGTTTTCTTTTATGACTAGAGATATAATCCATTAGCCTATTATGTTTTGAATTATTAATTAATATTTTTTTAACAATTGTTATAGAGAGAACCCGTAACCGTATGTGACCTGACACCCTGTGATTTCTTCCTGTGGGGCCTTCTCAAGGTCCGCCTTTTTGCAAGAGGTCCATGTACTCTACCCCACCTGCTAACTGCAATTGAAGAATTTGAAAATCTTCGCTGACAGCTTGACATGCTTAGCCGAAACTTGCCTCTCCGCTGAGAAATAATGCAGGTAATGCATTGATCAAGATGAGCATAAATTTTAACACTTACAGTAACCCGTTTTCGAATCCCTTTTGTAATTTATTTGAATAAATTCATTTTGACGCTGTATTTCTTTCTCCTAATGCAAATTTGTTGCCTGACTTATGTCGATCCGTTTTATAAATATTAAAGTAGATGATTTTAAAATGACATTGGCAATATTTTTGAGTTTCGTTCCTAGGACGACTTTATTGTAAAACAGTTCATTCGATTATATCAAATCAATTCCGTCGGAAGAATTACATGAAATCAACTTTAACTTGAAAATATCCATCAGAAAAATCATAGAATGTAATTTGTCTTTAAAATGACTACCACATGCAATGATAACAGTGAAATTCTCCTGATAGTGATCCTATAGTAAATAGGTCTACGTGGTGTAAACGCTTTTTTAAATTTTCGGTACCCCATAAAAATAAGGTATCTTACAGTAATGAGGTGTAATTATCTTTGTTTGATAATATGTTAAAGAATCTTTAAACTTGAATAAAGTTCTATATATCCTATTTTCCAAACTCTTCGTTGTATCCTTTGTAAATTTGATATAAGCTCCGTTTGTTATTAAGTTTTTAATTTTGTCCTTATATTAAATTTTATCCGTTGAGATCTATTTTATCTAAACCTACAATGTAACTTGTAAGCCTAACAATGAACAAGAAAGAACAAAGAATTGTGTTTATAAAATATCTTGTGAATGCCATGAGTTTTATTTAGTTGGAATATCAAGGCTATTAAATGTTAGAATAAATAAACGTCAATCTTATATTAAAAATAGAGAGATTTATAGATCTCAAATATGTAAACCAGTCGTGCTCGGTATTTCGTCCAGTACGTATCGATTAGGACTTATCGAAAACCAACGGCTTATCTATAAACAAAAAGTTTGTGGGCAATTAGTGTTATTCACAAATAATATTGACTGTAAATTTAAAATAAAAAGAATTTTTCGTTCCAATACAATGGATGAAGAAGATCCCCTGATGAGGGGGGATTAAAGTTAACATGGATGTTTTATTAAATATGCGGTCGATAATACCTAGATACTCTGAATTGGACGGCGTTATGCATCACTAGACCAAGAGCCAAAAATTAATTTTGAGATAATTAACTTCAAAGTTTTCAGTCTATTAAAATTCAGTGTATGTTTCAATTGTCGTAATTTTTTGTTTTCTTAGACAGTTTTTTATGTTTTCTCTAATACGAAATAGTAACCTGCTAATGCTAAAAAAATAAAAAGGCGTTTGGTCGACTTACGATTTTCGGCACATTGTGTCATTGCGTTATGCATCAATAGACCAAGCGACATGGAGGTCGTTTGGTCTAGTGATGCGTAACTGAAATATCACTTTTAGGGAGTGAATAATAGCCCACAAGATAGTTTTTGTTTTTGGATATGGCAATAAAAGTCGTTGTTTTGAACATTTTATATTACTTAAGAAATTAATCAAAAAAATAAAAAAGCTTAACTAAAACTTGAACTAAGTGTTAACAATACTACTTTCCGAATATTGTGATATTATTAAGTAAACATTAATCATCTTGCAACCAAAGTCGAACTCTCCATCAAATCCGTCAATGTCATCTTCAACTGTATTATTACTGAACAGGGAGCGGTAGAGAGGTTTTGCATCATTTGGTATTAGATGCATTAAAGATCTTAAGTCGTTAAGCTTAGGGACAGAAAGTGGCTTGCCTGTGGGCCAAAGTGAAATCAAGTGGTTACTTAGGGATTGCATTGCAACGGGCCGTCCTCTTTGAAGTTTGTTGTGCAGATCTACTTCAACTTCACTAATATTAAAATCCCTTTTCATAAAAATACTCAGTGGTTTATCCTTTCTTATTTCAATTTGCCTCGTTTTCCCAACTACTAATGAATGGTATTTTCAATACAAATTTCATTGTCAGAATTTTTCTCATTATTTAATGGCTCATTATCTAATTCCCAAGTAACTGGCACAAGTTCTATTCATCAAATTAGGGGCCGTTTGCTTATTTGCAGTTATTTCGGCAACACTGTATTACAAACTAAGTAAAAGTACTACAAAATAAATCCACATTAAGTAGCTGACATAAATTTAATTAAACAACACATATTTAGATATTTACATAGATGAAAATTCTAACTTTGTCACAAAAAACTGATAAAATGTTGGAACAGATATACGATCAGTATACCATAATATTTATAAATATTTATTTTATTTGCTTACCTGCACATGTTCTAGTTTATGTGATACCATGGCACTGGCAAATCATTTGTCTCGTTCTTGATTTAAAATTGTCCATATTTAATTGTACTTCTAACGATAATTATCTTAAAAAAAAAATTCAAGTAAAAACTGCCCCTACTTAACCTAAACGCCTCAACAAGTTGTTGTCAGCAACGCAGATGTACTTATATTGCCAAAATATTCGATTTACGATCATTGAAACTCATGGCCTTGGCGCTTGGTCTATTAATGCAAAACTAATACACAAAATTTGTCGCTTGGTCTAGTCATGCAAAATTTGAAATCCACAATAAGTAGAAAGGCGCTTAATCTTTTTAAATATTACTGGTTAACCGTTACTATTAGACTAATGGCATTTATTTTATATATAGTTTATGCTATTTCCCACCAGAAAGCGCCATAATCCACAATTTGAGAAAATGGCGCTTGGTCTAGTGATGCATAACGTCGTCCAATTAACATATCTTAATAATGAAATAATCAACCAAATGTATACAGCTTTTTATACAGATGCATCAAAAGATCCTTATGCCACAGGTGCGGCTTTTATTGTCCCACTGCAAGTACAACGCACATTTAAATTCGATAAGAAAACGTCCATTGTACAGCAGAAACTTTTGCCAATATGAAAGCTATAGATTTTATAATAGAGAATAATCCTACATACTTCATAATTCTTACTTATTCTCTTTCAGTTTTAAATTGTCTACAATCGCATTTGCAAATCAATTCGGCATATATCCATTCTTCCAAATTCCCAATTCACAAAATAAATCTTTTTACTCTAGAATCACAAACAGGAAAATTTTACAGGCATTATTGCATATGGTAGTCTTTTTAAAGACAAATCACATGCTATGATTTTTCTGACGAATATTCTCAAAGTTGATTTAATGTAATCGAATGAACGAATGTCTTACAATAAAGTTGTCCAAGGTACACTCATTTTAAAGCCATCTACTTTTTTTATAACATATGTCTTAATTTTCAATATGAATAAGTCAGATAAAATTAAATTAGAAAAATTTTTCAGCAAATAACAAAAAAACAAAATTTGTTTAATTTATTAATGTTTTGTATTTTCGAAGTGGAAATCGAAACGTCAAGTAAACTTAATTTTAAAGTAAAATTGTGGCATATTCCCAACAAAAATAGTAAAATGAACAACACCCTTCCAATTGATTCCAGGTATTTTTTTGATGTCATCTACCAATCTTATTGTCGTCTGGAATCTACCAATCGATGGAATGAGTTGTGAAAGGTCTTGTCCAAAAATGGACGGGAAAGGCGGAAAATATGTATTTCTAATTAACCTAATATTTTATTTTTTCCGCTGAAATACCAAAAACAAATTTTGCCATTAAACAGTTCTAATATTTACTTAAATTCGCTAGATAGTTACTGAGCTAGAGATATCTGTAAAAAATCGGATCATCTACTGCATAGTCCTTAGATTAATGTGGTAAAACTTGGATTTATGTTCTCAAAAACTGGAGTTTGTCGGGAAACTTTAGTGGTTGTTAATGAGAGGACAGGGTTTGGAACAAATATCAAAGAGTATGGAAATAAAATAAAGACACTGCATAATAACAATATATTTTATATTTATAATTTATAATATACAACTGAATAAATAAAAACACTAAATGTTACAAAGTATAAACAAAATATAAAAATTAGGTACATTATTTCAACAAAGTCCAAATGTACAACTTTGTTCTAATGTAAAATTTAGACAAAACAGTAAGATATAGTAAAAATAGAAAGCTTCATAAAACATGTACACGCCTCAGGGTCCTAAAAATGGGGCATAAGGAAACAGTGTTAATACAAGGCTATCCAAAAAGCTTAGCGTTAAAAAAAAGGATCAATATTACGGTATATTAAAATGTATATGCTTATAGTTACAGAAAAAACTTTTACAGGTTACAGACGTAGGCCAGATATCACAAAAAATTAGACATTTTGCTAGATATCATGAAATTAAATCTGCTTTACGGTGATTACAAAATTCCAGTGATACAACGTAGATTCAATTCTACGCCACTTAATATACCAAAATTAGTTTTTAGGAAGTATAAATTATTTTCGGATACAAATTTAAAAAAAAATTGAAAAAAAGGTTTAAAATTAACCAAATTTAAAAAAGATAATAAATTTGCAGTGAAGTATCTTTTATGGTGTTACAAAACTATAATCCTTTTTCATTTTCAATATTTCCTATATTCAGTAAAAACCTATAAAGCATATGCAAAAATATCGAAAAGGGAGGTGTAAAAAAATAAAAAATACATTCCGTATTTTGTTTTCTGTTTCAGAAAGCCCCGTATTAAATATGTCAAAGTAAATTAGGATTTCTACACTTCTCATACACTTATCAACATCAACTTTAAGCTATTTTCGTTAATTCTTTTAAAAAAATTCAGTAAGCGTGATCAAAATTGCGTTTCTACTGACATAGTAAATGAGAAATGTATTTTATTTAGAATAAATAAACAAATGGTTTTAAAGCAATATTTCATTGTTGATAAAAATTGAGATCAAATTTTAAATAAAAGATAAATGAAATTATACATAATAAGGAGCAACAGAGTGTTTAATAAATGAAACTAAAAACGTTGAAGTTGTTCAGATACATTTTTAATTCCATAATCTAAACTTTCAAACAAAAATATAAATTATTTTAATTATTAAAAAATATAAACAAATTCAAATAAATTATTTATAATATATATATATATATATATATATATATAATATATATATATATATATATATATTCACTTTGTTGGGTATATACGCAGGCTCAAAATTTGGACTAAACAAATGCAATTTAACATTGAGAATAACCAAATAACCATTCAGATAGGATAGACAGCGAACATAATATTTTAATCTAGTTGAAAAGAGAACCGTCGGTCCCATTACTCTTACCTAATCCGCCACTCCAATTGGCTCTAGTCGTTGTGGAAGAGTATTTACCACCAAAAGATATTTATCGATCGACGAAGCACTTAATCTTTTTGCATTTTATTTTAAAAATCGGCCCATTTTTACTCATACAAAAATTAGTAAATTAAGAAAAGAACCTAGATTCGATTTGGTAACAGGAGAAATATTGAAACAGCTTCCAAAAAAGGGTTATAGCAAAATCACTTAATAAATAATGCATCATTCACCAACTTATCAGTTTGGTTTCAAGGAAACTCATTCGACCTTTGATCAAATACACATATGTATAACTAATTTAATAAAAAAAACACTGGAAGAAAAGAATGTATGTTCAGCCGGATGCTGCTCAAGTTTTCGATAGAATAAGGGCCTCATTCCCAAATTAAAAAGAGTACTATTTACTATTTTTTTTTTGGGAATAAACCACAATTTTACTTTAAAATTAAGTTTATATGAAGTTTCGTTTTCCACTTCGCAAATCGTTCTTTTGAGAAATCACATATTGAGATTTTAAACAGATTCTTCCGAGTCAAGGAGGAGGTATATTCTGGTCTGATAGGGGATACAGCACGGTAGTGTACTGTGACCGCTACTTTACCTATTATGCACTAATAATATTCCAGACCTTGAAAAAGATATGATAGGCACTTTCCCTGACCATTAGCCTAACCTATTAGTTGGAGAATCTGCAAGAAAACTGCAGATCTCAGTAAATCAACTCAATCATTGGAGAAAAAATGGAGAATTATTGATACAAAATTAGTGCATGTCAATTTCACCTAAAAAAAGGGCGATATCAGACTATTGGAATACATAATATCCAGATCCCTCTTGCAAATTCTGTAAAACACCTGGGGTTGCATTTGAATAAGAGACTGTATGTTTGAAGGAAATTCTAAACTATCCATTGATAAAAACCACTGATTTACAAACAAATATCTACAGAAGTATGGACACACGGCGCAAATAATAGCAATTACAGTTCTGGAGATAAATCAGTAAAAATAATACTGAAGTAATACAGAGAGTTCAGAATAGAGTACTAAGAAGCAGTTGATGTTCCATGGTACGTAAAAACAGCTGCATCCACCGAAATATTAAGTAGAAGGTAGAACAAATAATTGCCAAATGTGCCAGCAGACACGAACAACGTCTATTCAACATGTGAATATCGAGGCCATATCTAACTCCTCGACAACGTTCTCGACTTGCTTTTGCAATAAGGAGTAGCTTTTATTATGACTAAAATGTAGAATTTATTAGGACATTAATATGAACAAAATTTGTTTATGCTATAAATAAAATAGCAGCGAACACAAGTCTTGCAAATCTAGGAAAAGCTCGAATTATACGATACTGAATAAATTCCGAGCTTTCGACCGTTTGGCCATTTGAAGGAGTCCGGAAAATCAATGCGTAAATATGCCATTTCGCACACCACACCGCAACTAATGTTTGCGTCTTTATTTTAGAGTGCAAAAGTCATATCTTGAGAGCTAAAATTAAGAGGGGGGAGTAGAAACTATGACACTGTGACGAAACTTATTTCTTAAGTTTTCTTACATATTAGTCTGAGTCGTACAGTTTTTACGCTAGTATATAAAATTCTCAAGGAGAAAAATATATATTGGCAGATAATGTAAATATTACAACACATTTTACGCCTTAAATTGAATATTCTGTTACTCCTTACAATCAAATAAAATCTTTAAAATAAACCCTACTTAGTCTAGTTACCATGTTTTTTAAATGAACCTCATAACTATATAATTTGTGTTTCAATATTTGCTAAATTCTGCATGGCTTAGATCTAAAAATAGAACTACTTCTATTAAACAATAGTCGCAGTACAAGTTGAGACACACAATGTATAGAAATAGTTTACCTGACAAATATACTATATTTTATTACTTAAATATTTATATAGTATCACATAGATTACTCATCTGATAGCTAAATATTAATGATTTCCTAATGAAAGCAAACAAATATTGTAAATAACATTGGTTTGGAATTATAGTATTATGTCTTGTCTGTCCTGCGCCGAATACTACTCACTTCATCTTCAAAGTCAAAAGTATATTATCTGATTAATATTATTTGCACTGCTTGATTTCTGATATAGTTCTCTGTTGGGAAACAAAAAAGACATATCCAACAGCCTGCTTTGTTTTTCATTTTGTTTTTTTTCTTTGGCATATAGTATTCACTCCATACATATGGATCCATTACTGTTACAATGTTTAGTTGTTCCATCATAGATTCAATAATTATTTAATATTATATATCTAACACCTCTTACAATTTCGTTGACTCAATTGTCTACTATTTCCTGGTATTTCCAAATGTTTCCATGGTCGATAAGTAATTGCACAAGTCATAATTTTGTCATAAAACATTAACATTTAAACAAAAACAAATTTACAAAGAGGCGGTAATAATGTAGAATGTAAATGATCATACCATTAAAATTTTAAAAGCATTACGACGCGTTTGCTGTTATACCGTTCTGTTTTAACTCCAGCTCCTCCATTTTTTTAAGTACTTCCAATTCCTTTAATTCTTTCTTCGTGTTTCTGTCTTCGAACTGCAATCTATTTCTGATTATTCTTTCCACGATTCTCTCAGTAGTCATGTCGTTGCCGGACTTTACACTTACGAATTTACCAACCTAAAAAAATACATAACAATATAATCAAGGAACAGTATTTTTGAGTCATTTGTATTTTCAATCTTTACATAAAATTTCGAAACAATGACACTAACACATAAATCCGCAAACAAGTTTCAAACCATATACCGAGCAATGGAATTCAATATAACACATAGACTGTTAGTTTGGCATTCTAAAGAAATCAAAATAAGTATGGGCAGATTCCAGAAGAGATGGACAGAGTGGAAAGTAATGGAAGATATCTTATATTCATTTAGGAATACTAAATCGAAATGTGACAATCTACAAACAATTTAATGATTTCCATGAGCAAAAGGTACCAAATGGAACATCAGTTTTTTAATACCTATTACCAAAAAATCCATTTTAGTTTTATGAAATTTGTACTTATACTAGGTGCCTTATGCTTACGGTTCTAAACAACTGATTAAAACGTTTCATACCTTCAGAGTTTGTTAAAGAACAAACAAGGTATAATCCCGGATAAGAAACAAGGTATCAAACACTAAAATAATAAACCCATACAATAGAGCCAAGGACCCGGTTTCAAGACAAAAAACTTATTTTTGTCTTGATAAAAAAAAATATTTTGATATTGACGATTAATTAATTATTAATAAGCGGATTAACGATTTGTGGGTCTTTGACTGGAAACTATTGAGTAAGGTATAGAGCTTCTATATAGCTCTAGAAAATTCTAACACCTTCCTTGACTTCACATCTCGTTCATAATTATTGATCTCCAATTTTGTGCTGGGCGTCCTCGTTTTCTTTTTATTTGGTGATTCCACTCGTTTTTGTAATACTGCAAAAAGCACTGCACTTTTGCCTTTTTGGTATGCTGGCCAGACCTCCAAATGGAGCTGATTATGCTGAGAAATTTGTATTGTCATACGCAGGTTATCTTGTCCACATTTTCAACTAAAACTGTCCACATTTTCAATCTGCACAAAGTTGTTAATAGTAAATAGTATTATAGTTTATTCGTCTTCCGGGTTTGGACCGTGTCATTTGTGAGTGACCCAAAAGTGGGTTCATCTCGACGTTTCGCTACAATTGTATGTAGCTTCTTCAGGAGAACAGAAAAAAGAAAAAAGAAAGAAAGAAGAAAACAAAGAACAGGAAGATGGGTAGTTAGCAACGGTAACTCAGTTACTCAACGCAACCAGAGGCGAATACTAACTACCAAGATGGGCATTTGGTCACAGTAACTCAACTACTCAACGCAGCCAGAGGTGAAAACCAAATGCCAGGACAGGGATTCACGTCCAACAGCTCAGAACACTAACGCGTCGAGAGGCGGGGAGTGAATCCGACGATTACTCCGCTACCGCTCTATTTATAGTCGCGGTGCCTGTCGTGTCGGGACGTATCGGCACACTTCGTGGCGCGAACGTCAAGAAGCGCGCGCTGGCCAATCATGTGGCTGCATCGTAGTGGCGGGACCGGACGGAGGTTCTAGACTGAGATTCCAGATGGGAGACAAGTAGTATCCTTCCTCTCGATTGATATTATGGGGATTTTTTCGGATCTCTAGAGATTCGCGGATTTTCCTGGAATAAAAGAAGGGGCTTTTAGAAATAATATGGGTTTTTTCGAACAATATGGAATGACCGGTTTCTTGGCAGTGTTCTGCAACTGCAGAATGGGAGAAAAGACCTGATCGAATGCATCTTTGATGCTCTTGAATCCGAGTTTTGACGGAACGACCCGTTTCGCCAATATACACATGTCCACATGAACAAGGAATAGAATAGACACCACAGGAAGATAGGGGCGGTAATGGGTCCTTAGGAGAGGGTAGATATTGTGAGATTCTCTTGGGTGGTCGAAAAGTAGTCCTGATGCCTTCTTTGCGAAGAATTTTGCCAATCCTATCAGTGACATTTCGAATATACGGAAGAAAAGCCACAGGAGTATTACCCGAAGATTCTGAATTTGTAGTCCTAGGGTGTAAAGGGGGATGTAGATGTCGGTGTGTAATATTTTGAATTGTGGACTTGGAGTAACCGTTGGCGACAAGGGTTTTTTGCATAAGCCCTAGAATCTTACCCCTTAAAACCAAAAGTCTGGTTCCGCTACGTTGATGATACATTTATCATCTGGCCCCATGGTCAACATACCCTTTCTCCCTTCCTAGAT
The DNA here is from genome assembly GCA_918026665.1 of Diabrotica balteata. Lineage (NCBI taxonomy): Eukaryota > Metazoa > Arthropoda > Insecta > Coleoptera > Chrysomelidae > Diabrotica > Diabrotica balteata. The sequence continues at coordinate 96,067,673 of OU898278.1, read as the reverse complement.
CATCTTAACTCACAACATCCGAGTATAAAATTCACAATGGAAGTAGAAAATAATCGGTCCCTTCCCTTTCTCGATGTGTTAGTCACCTCCAAGCCCAATGGAAGATTGGGTCACTCTGTTTATAGAAAAAAGACTCACACAAATCGTTACCTACATGCTTCATCACACCACCATCCTGCCCAAAAGAATTCTGTGATCAACTCTCTCATCCATCGGGCCATTTCGATTTCTGAACCCGACAACCTTAGAGAAGAACTTGGCCATCTGCAAAAAACCCTTGTCGCCAACGGTTACTCCAAGTCCACAATTCAAAATATTACACACCGACATCTACATCCCCCTTTACACCCTAGGACTACAAATTCAGAATCTTCGGGTAATACTCCTGTGGCTTTTCTTCCGTATATTCGAAATGTCACTGATAGGATTGGCAAAATTCTTCGCAAAGAAGGCATCAGGACTACTTTTCGACCACCCAAGAGAATCTCACAATATCTACCCTCTCCTAAGGACCCATTACCGCCCCTATCTTCCTGTGGTGTCTATTCTATTCCTTGTTCATGTGGACATGTGTATATTGGCGAAACGGGTCGTTCCGTCAAAACTCGGATTCAAGAGCATCAAAGATGCATTCGATCAGGTCTTTTCTCCCATTCTGCAGTTGCAGAACACTGCCAAGAAACCGGTCATTCCATATTGTTCGAAAAAACCCATATTATTTCTAAAAGCCCCTTCTTTTATTCCAGGAAAATCCGCGAATCTCTAGAGATCCGAAAAAATCCCCATAATATCAATCGAGAGGAAGGATACTACTTGTCTCCCATCTGGAATCTCAGTCTAGAACCTCCGTCCGGTCCCGCCACTACGATGCAGCCACATGATTGGCCAGCGCGCGCTTCTTGACGTTCGCGCCACGAAGTGTGCCGATACGTCCCGACACGACAGGCACCGCGACTATAAATAGAGCGGTAGCGGAGTAATCGTCGGATTCACTCCCCGCCTCTCGACGCGTTAGTGTTCTGAGCTGTTGGACGTGAATCCCTGTCCTGGCATTTGGTTTTCACCTCTGGCTGCGTTGAGTAGTTGAGTTACTGTGACCAAATGCCCATCTTGGTAGTTAGTATTCGCCTCTGGTTGCGTTGAGTAACTGAGTTACCGTTGCTAACTACCCATCTTCCTGTTCTTTGTTTTCTTCTTTCTTTCTTTTTTCTTTTTTCTGTTCTCCTGAAGAAGCTACATACAATTGTAGCGAAACGTCGAGATGAACCCACTTTTGGGTCACTCACAAATGACACGGTCCAAACCCGGAAGACGAATAAACTATAATTCTGACTCTGGCCGTGGAAGCCTACGATTTCATTTGAGTAAATAGTATGTTATTTATTGCATTGATTCTCATGAATTTGGTTTTATTAATATTGGTTTTCAAACCTATTTTATTGTACATCTGTAAAGCTTGTGCATGCCTGATTGACTACAAGAAGGCTTTCGATAGAGTCAGACATGAACAAATGATGGAAGTGCTGAAAAGGACAGGGATTGACGGAAAATACTTAAAAATAATAGCTAACCTGTATTACAATCAATCAGCGGTACTTCGAATAGATGGACAATATACAGATCACGTTAAAATGTTAAGGGGAGTGAGACAGGGGTGCATAATTTCACCACTGATATTTAAGGCAGATACGAGCTACTTCAATGCATTTAACAAGGTAAAATTTAAGGAAAAAGGTCCCCAGGACGAAGAAGAATATTCTGGCTTGCTAACCTGAGAGCATTATATAGAAAGAACTCGAACACAGCTATTACGTATAGCAACCAGCAAAGTCATCACAGCCAGAATGATCGCCAACGTTCGGAACGGACAGGCAGCCTAAGAAGAAGTGAGGACACCCTTTTTTCCTGTGATGAAGTTCTAATTATAGATATTAGTTAGTCCTTTAGATAATGTTAATTTTTTTCCAGCCTAGTGGCATGCAGTTTGTTTCGCATACATCTCCGATGTATGCGAAACTTAACATACGGTTTGAAAATACCACACTTTCCCACAACAAAACACCGAAGTACCTGGGCGTAACACTAGACAGAACGCTATCATTTAAAGAGCATTTAACAAAAAACTGCCCAAAAGTTGAGTACCAGAAATAACATTATACAGAAGCTCTGCGGTACCACCTGGGGAGCATCGGCTTCCACTCTCCGCTCTACTGCTTTAGCCCTTGTTTTCTCGACCGCTGAATATTGTGCTCCAGTTTGGCTACACAGTCCACACGTAAAAAAGGTCGACACTCAGCTGCACAGCACTATGAGGATGATATCTGGTACAATTAAATCAACTCCCACCCAATGGCTTCCAGTATTAAGTCACATTCCACCTCCACATTTACGACGAGTTGACGCACTTACACGTGAATACAAAAAGATCATGAACAATATAAACCTGCCGATCCACCAAGATACCGAGGATGCACGAAATACCCGTCTACGTTCTCGAAAACCACCAATGAAAACGGCAAGAATGATACATGAGGAGTTCAACATCACGAATGCATGGTCCCAAGAATGGAATGCATGGCAAAATAACATGCCCTGTATTACCCACAAGCCACCAGGTTTTGATCTTCCACGTAAAACATGGTCCACTCTAAACAGGATCCGAACCAGACATGGCAGATGTGCATACATGCTACATAAATGGGGAAAGAATCCGTCTCCTCAATGTGACTGTGGGAAGGACCAAACGATCGACCACATTATTGAAGAGTGTCCCTCAAGATCTTATAACGGTAGCCCTGAAGACTTCCTGTTTGCAACTTCAGAGTCAATTGATTATGTTAATACACTTGATGTTTGTTTGTAATTATTTAAAGTTTGTCATATACCTATATTACTAGTGTTTGTAATTTTGTTCTAAATGTGTTGTAATTGCCATACGATAAATAAATACATCTCCGATTATAGGGAGCAGAAGTACAGCAGTTAGATGCGGATCAGCTTTTAGAAATTTGGCAGCAATATTCTCGGTTCCCGGGGACTTATTGTTTCTCACAGATTTGATAGCCGTTACTATCCGTCATGATATCCATTTTTGAAGAGGATTCGCAAGATATTCGAGATTCAAGACTCGCAAATCTACATTCTCTGAGTCTTCAACAATTTCATCTACGTTATCCCTGGGTGTACCTATCATCTCTGAAAATGCTCTTTCCATATCTCTACTTGGTCACCTGTTGTTGTAATTCCCCTGTCTCCGATCTTACAATGTTCGGACTGTTGGGCCCATTTTTATTAGTCATAAATTTTGTATAGTTCTCTAGGTCTGTTGTGTTTAATGTGTGTGTTTTTTAGTTAATTTCTGGAATAAATCTTTCTAGAAAAACCATTTTCTTTAAAGACGGGAAATTTCAACATGTTTCTCTTAATCGTTGATGAAGAGCTGGAAATATTTAGTAAGTGGGATCTTCTTCTTCTTCTTCTTCCTTCTTATATGTAGGCTTTAAATCATGTTTCTTCTTCAATATTAGCCTCCTAAATTTTTTAAATTATCGCACCATCTTTTTCTTGATCTGTCAATAAGTCTTCGTCCATTTGGTGACTTATCTCGTGCTATTCGTACGATCCTATCCTCTGCCATTCTACTAATGTGGTAGTTCCACTCCTGAATTCTCAATTTATAAATCGATTCAACTCTGGAGGATAAATATGCGTACCAATTTTCAGGCTAGGTGAATTGGGTTAAATTGTCTTAAAATTATCTGAGAAATATCCGATCTTCGTTTGTCAGGATAGTTTCTGGACATCCTGACAAACCTGGTGTTTTGATTTACACTCGATTTTTATGTTTTCTTTTTGTTTAATCATCTTAATTTTGTTCTGTATTTTTTTTTAATAATTTTTAGTAGTCTAATTTAGTAGTTTAATAATTTTTCAGTAGCCAACGAGTTATAAGTCATAGTCATCTTATTGGGAGTTCGCCGCTGGCATATATCAAGGAATATAGTCAAATACCTAGTCCGGAAGGGCTTTTGAATACAACTTAAAAGTAAAAACGGAGAAATAGAATATGACAACTCAAGATACAGTGTTAGTTCCATTGTATTGTTCTTACTGCTACTCCAACAGTAACTAGCAACTAATCCTTTTATTAATTTCACTATCGGTACATTCTCATACAGTAGAAAACCTTTAAAACCATTTCTCCAAAAATCTAGAGAGGTCTAGTGAATATATAACATTCGTATTTAACTATTGATGTTCACTTACCATTTTAGGATATTCGTACGGATCACTCCCATCCACGTCCATCATAACAGGCGTATCTCCATGTATCACTACGTCGACTTTAAAATGGTCCATCAAATCCTTTGTAACAGTATAAGGCGCACCAATTACCACTTCGGAAACGTACTTGCACGCCAGGACACTGAGTACCCTTTCGTGTAGGTTCATTATTGGATAATTGGTGCCCTTATATCTGTTGACGACTGGATCTGTGTGAAGTCCGACGATTAGGTAATCGCCCTGTAATAATAAAAGTATATTAATAACCAAGTTAATATATGGGCAATAAACAATGTTTTAAATTATTTACATAGGTGGTGTTTTTATATATTTTTTCAATTGAATACATTCATAAATTATAATCATAATCATTTTAAAAATTATTAGTCAGCGTCATCAAAAATATTGTAATTAGAGCTAGTATTGGAATAAGCCTTCCTTCTTTTGGAATTCAAAATCAATATTCCATAAAATTACTTGTTTATACAATTGTCTGATTTATTTAAAACCTAATTTTTAAAGAAATATCTACAACACGGTTAAGCCCATTTTATTAGTTTTGTAACAATATATATGAGAGTTATTTATCAGTAAATTAATACAATTCATAAACATGGTCATTCAAAGTCAGACCTAATTGGTCTGCGTTTGGCTTTAAGAATTTTAAAAATTCTGAAGCATATGGAAATCCTGCAAAATGAACTAAAATAAGCAACTGACTACTTGAGAATAGAGAATTTCAGTTATGTCGTTGGTTTTGTAGTGAAGCACTGCCTTAAAAGGAATTTACGTAATTTAAAGCTCCGAATGAATCTTAACCCTGGAATCTCACACTTGGGTGTGAGATACCCATCCAGACACTTAACTGAATGTAGCATGCTAAACCGCATTTCAATGGTAATGCCGCTTCATGTAAATTCAGTCTGTAGTCTGCCAAGGACGGATATGTAGTTGCTGTCTCATTCGAGCAATATTTCCAATCACGAAAATTTTTTGAATAAACGCTAGGGTATGTAGCACTCATGTGTGAGGTTTGCGATAATTTATTAATTTTTTTTATAATCATTTTTTGGGAAATGGCTTCATGTAGTTAGAAAGAAAACTGGGAAAAACGTTGTCCGTTGACCCAAGCTGACGTGGAAAGGAAAGCTGAAAATGTATTTGCTTATGAAAACAACGAGGATGATGGCCAAAATATCTTTGGTACTGATTCCGAATCTAAGGAGGATTATGTCGAAGAACAAAACTCCAATACCGGTACTGATAAAAGTGATAGTGAAATTGATCATGAACGAGTTATAAATGTTGCCAGGTTGCTTGGATCCAGACGATGACCACTAGGAATTTTTTTTTAATATGCTTGATGCAAGTGGTATAAATGCAATGGTGCTCTTTTCTCTCGCAACTCCCCATTGGAAAGAAAATGCATCTAGTAATAGAAGATCATTTCTGAAGTCTTTGGGAATGGCTTTAATTGAACCACTAATTCAAGAGAGACCCTAAATACCTTCTTTAGAGAAATCACTCAGGCAAACAATGTGTGGCTTTCTTCAAGTTGAAGACCTTCCAACACAACATCCCACAAGTTTAGTAAAGCAAACTAGATGTTATTTCTGCAAAGGAACAGATAGAAAAACAAAGCATGCATGCTAGGCTTGCCATAAAGCATACTGCATGGGGCATAGAGTTAAACTGTGTTGTGAATGTAGTCACCATAATGAGTAAAATTGAAATTCCTGGCTAAGAATGAATATGAGTTCTATAATAAAAAGTTGTTAGCTTTTAGTTAGAAAGACCATATTGTTGTTAAATTAAGGTAAAATATTTTGAATTATATTTCTGGCTTTTTAGAAAATGTTTGTTAATTATTTTTAAATATTTTTAATATTTTTTTCTTTTGTATTACTACAATTAAGAGAGAGAAAATAAAATGATTGATTTAATTATTATTGTGTATTCAATACTGATTAGACAGTCTCCTGGAAATCATAAAATATTAACTTTTTTTTTGTTCTTCACAAAAAATCATTGGGTATCTGATACTGATACCACCCATATGTGTGGTATATGTTAAAAAAAATCGGTGTGATCTTCAAGGGTTAACCCAACAAAATTATGAAATGTGTGTATAGGAGCGAACAAAGTGAACAATTTTACTGCAAAAGGAATAAGATTGTAAGCAAAATTAATATAGAGGGAGCATACAAATGTGTTATGTTTATTTGTCCAAAAATGTATTGATGGCAGTAGTAATGACTTCATATAAAGCAACTAAAGTTTTCGAAATCAGTGCATGAAAATTTACATATCGAGAACAGGCACATGGAAATAAACATATCAGAGTGGCATAAATCTTTCTATCTTGTGAATTTGGATGTGGATGTAAAATATTGAAACAATTTCAATGTTACATTTAAATTAGAGTGGCTTAATACCAGTATACAAAACTTGCTTCAAAGTAGCAAAATCGCAGTATTCTAATAATTGATAAAGAAATATGTCTGATGATATCTGATCACACAGTTATTTTATAAATTTATTGTGTTTTTATATAACATACTATTGGTTTTAATATTAACATTTTATGATTGCTACTTTCTAATGATACTCTACTTTAAGTTTAATACAGATATTTGTAATAAATTTTGATTTTTACTCTCGAAAGAAGTGCCAATTTTATGTGTTTCTTAAAGTGTTCTTGTGCTATTAAATTTTAAACAAAACATGTAGACCTTCACAAATGTTACTTCAGTAGCACAGAACAGCTTGTAAACGTTGAACAAAATTTGTCAATAAAAATTGTACAAAAAGATTTGTCTGGAGAAAAAATGTCTCGATAGCTGAATATATCGGCAAGTTCTCGGACGAGAACGAGCTACAACTCATGCTGAAGCCCGTTTCATAGTATTTACTGCAAAAAAACATAACACGAATGGCTTTAAAATTAAACAGTATCCAGCCAAGCTGCTGGATAGTTAATTGGTGGCCAGAATGTCAGAAGGTGTATGTGATTAATTTAAAAACTAGAAAACGTGCTATACACCTTATAAGGCGAAGTTGCAGATTACCATGGACAAAATAGCACAGTAACTAGAATTTTCAAACTTGGAGAGATTGTTCGATGATACGTAAAATATTTAATTTGAACACGAGCGATATAGGAAGAGAAAGAACACTAAATTCAGGTTAAACGTTCAACAATTTTTTTAATAAGTACGGTCAAAGTTTCAATAGCTGTTTGTCAATTTTTTTCTAGTTCGTATATTAATAATAGCGCAACAGGCCATTGTCCAAGGCTTACTGCACAACTTCTCCCCACCTTTTCCAATCTCTAGCCCTACTTATTCAGTATTTTACTCTAAGCGGCCCCTAGACAGTCAATATTAGCGTCAATATTATTATACCATATATTGTACAATAATATTAGTAGGCCAATACACGATTCAATATTATTGTACAATAAATTAGTTCCCGACTGAAACTTGTGCTATCAACATGTGGAATAAAAAAACGACGAGTTGTGTGGCTATCGCATTAGTTGTAGCTACACAAGGGAAAAAAAATAAGTGCAGGTGGATGAAAGAATGGTTAAAAAGTACACTCATGAAAATTTATTAAATGATTTAAGAATTAGCGAACCAAGTGATTTTCGCTGCGCGAAATAATTTTTCTACTGTGAAACCACACCATTGTCTAATATTACGCAGCCATGAAAGTTTCTTTCGACCAATCCATCTCTTTTCTTCCACTTTTCCTTGTATTATAAGGCGAAGTAAATGTGGTATTTAGGTCCTCTAATTATATGGCCGAAGTATTCTGTTTTTCTCCTCTCTATGGTGTTTATGAGCAGACGTTCTGAATTGATCATTTGAAGAACATCTGCATTGGAAGTGTGCGAAACCCACGATATCTTTAGGATTCGTCTATAGCACCACAATTCGAATGCTTCTAACTTGTTTAGCATTGTGGTTTTTAACGTCCATGTCTCACAACCATACAATAGGATGGACCACACATAACATTTCAGGACCTTCTTACGAATATTCATCGACAGGTTTCTGTTGCATAAAACTGGTTTCTACGTCATAAACGCCTTACGTGATATTTCGATCCTGGTTATTATCTCTTCATCAGAGTCACAATTAACATTTAACCACTGCCAAGGTATTTGGAATGATTTACCCTTTCTATCTCTTCTCCATTAAGAGAAAGCAGACCTTGATCTATATGGATCTTTCCAACTGCCATCCACTTTGTCTTTGAAATGTTGATTTTTAGGCCTCTCCGATAACTTGCTTCACTGACTAGATTTAGTAATGTTTGGAGATCTTGTAAACTGTCCTGCAAGAATGGCTGTATGGTCAGCGTATCTAATATTGTTGATTACTTCTCCACCTAGTCTTACTTCCTCTTGTCTGTCATCCAAAGCCTCCCTAAAGATTTCTTCAGAGTACAGATTAAAAAGAGTGGGTGACAAAACACAACCCTGCCGTACTCCACGTTTGATGGGTATTTTTTCAGTGGGACTGTCTCCAATTTGGATAGAGGCTACTTGATTGTAATAAAAGTATTTCAGCAGTCTTATATCATAGTGGTCAAGTACTGCTGCCCGTAGGCAGTCGAAAAGTGTATTGTGTTGGACTCTGTCGAACGCCTTCTCGAAGTCGATGAAACAAACATAAACATTCTTTCGGAATTCACAACTTTTTTGTAATAGAACGCGCATACAGAATAGTGCCTCTCTAGTTACTAGACCGTTTCTAAATCCAAATTGCTTATCACCCATCTTACTTTCGCATAGAAGGAATACTCGGTTTTGTATAATTCGTAAGAGTATCTTCAGTGTGTGACTCATCAAACTGATTAGTCTAAAATCGCTGCATTTGGTGGGCCTGCTTTTCTTTGGTAATGTTATAAACAGTGACTCTAACCAATCATCTGGTATTTTTCCTTCGTTGTAAATTTTGTTGAAGAAAGTGGTTAAGCAGGCAATGCTTTCCTCATCCAAAAGTTTAAGTAGTTCGGCAGGGATTTGATCTGGTCCAGGTCCAATTCCTTACTGCATAGTACTTTTTAAAAGCACTAGGTTTGTCCTGACACACGAGAAACTGCATTTCGTTAAAATATCATAATGTTGGTTGAATTACATAGCTCCCCTTACACCGCTTTTTTCCGAGTCCCTTATACGATGTAATTCCTTTCTAAAGTTAGTGCGCAACGAATTGAATTTTTTCACTAACTGCAAATTATCAGCATCTGGATAATTATTCTCTGTATTTTTGGAGCAATTTTTTGGAGCTTTACTAGCTAGTAAAGAATTCTATTCTATATAGTGCAAAAAAACTTTATAATCACCTTCTAAGAGAAATTAAATCCGCAACATATTTCATTAAGTTGTCAACATAATTTATATCTAGAATAAATGCTTCCGTTAGCTTTTATTTTGCTTTCTCTTGTTTTTTCAGTATTAATTTAAAAGAACTGAAGACGGAGAGTCACCTTATCATAATCCTTTGTTTCCTCAAAATCTATCTGTTTGCGAATGCTCCACTCTTACGTTACACTGGGTACCCTTTAATGCTCTTATTAAAGATATTAATTTTGTGTTTATATCGTAGGTTTTCTTAAAATCCATAAAAATAGCAACGAGTCTTATTTGTTGCTCCTTACTTTTGTTCTAGTAAAGAATAGTACTCCACTTGATAATCTTCTAATATATTTCCAAATTTTTCTTGCAGACGTTGGAGTAGGCTAGCAAGTATTCTATATGGATGTAAGGATATAGGAAAACTTGCAAGATCATTACCATACTTGGAAAAGTCCTCTACAGTTCTGGAACGACAAACAGGGGATGTAGGACAGAATTTAGAGAGAAACAAGTTTGTGCTCATGTTTTCAAGAATTCAAGATCAAGAAGTCACCATATATGGACACAGGTACAAAAGGATGACACGTTTTAAATACCTGGGTGTAGTAGTGACCGAAAACAATTCTGTAGCTGAAGAAATTAAAACAGCGGCTTAATGAAGCAATTTTTATCTACTGCAGTTTTTCACGTCCAGTGTAATCAGTAGGTACACGCAAAGACGAGCTTGCACCTTGAAGTGTGGTCCGTCCAGTAGTGATGTATGGAAACGAGACATGAACATTTTCAATCAAGGATGAAGAAGCGCTCAAAAGGTGGAAGAAAAAAATTCTCAGAATAATTTATGGACCAGTTAGAGACGTTCAAGTCTAGGGTTAAGGAGCAATCAGAAACTGCAGCTACTATTTGCAAAACCAAACGTAATGATTGGTATAAAGAATGACCCATAGGGAGGGCTGGGCACGGAAGCGGGGTGGGAAAAAACATCAAGAAAGTATTTTTGGGTGACCCGGGAAGAAGAAGAGGAAGATCCTGACTCACATTGATAGATGCCATGCGGGATGGCCTATAAAAACAGGGAAGAATATGGAGATATCATGAGATAAGACAGAGGTCCTTTAAGTGGTGTAGCTCTAATATGTCACATCCAAGAATACGCCTGTAATTATCGCATTTCTTACTCTATTCTTCTTTAGCATAGAAAATTTAGCATAATTTTGCAAACCTCTTATTTGTTTGAATATTTGTTCGTATAACTTTTCCGATTAAGGTGATAGCACAAATAGCATTTTTCCTGGTATTTTATTGTTTCTTCTTTATCAGGCATTTTCACATAAAAACTTCTATCCTCTCTGGTCCGTACAATTTCTAAAAATAGTTTCTTCTCCTACTTTTTTCTGTGCCAGATGTACTACTAAATTCCCATATTCCCATAACCTCCATAAATATTGTTTTCCCAGACTTTTTATTTTTAATTTCCTAATAAAATTTTCATGAGTCTGTGTTTTTAAATCCGTTCTCACTTTTTAACTTTGTTTCTAACACAGGTCGTTTCTTTTACCGATATTTTTGCTTCCACTGTTACAGTCATATATTTTCGTTTAGTATTTTTAATCTTGCCTCTTTTCTTTAATTCGTTAAAGAAGAGAGGCAAGAACTAAACTAAACTAAAGTCCTATATTAATAAGTATAATATAAGTACATATCAAGTAAACTCATCTTTTCTTCTTCCAACTAGTCGGTAGCTTGTTTTCTAGTATTGTGATTTCGTGAAATCTCTTGAACTGTCACTTTCAATTTGTCTCGATCATCCGCTATTTTTATTGATTTTCGCACCTCATACACCTCAAGGCATCTATTTTCTTTTTGTCTGTTTGTTTTAATTGTCCAAAATTCAGATGCGTATAGGTATATAAAAAATGCCAGGCTTTTAACTATTCGCACTTTGGCGTTAATGGTTATACCTTATAAAAGTTTTGTCATGGCTTGCTTGAACAATGCAATACTTTTTCTCATTTCTTCACTGCATCCCCCTTGGTTTACTAAGAAGCTGAAATAAGTGAAAGTTTTCTTTATATTTAAATTATTTGGACTATACCGGTGTACTATCATTGTTTTGATTTACTGTCAATCTGCCAAATTTTTGTCTTCAATTCGTTGTAAAAGTTCTAATTTCAGTAATGGTAGGATGTAATATTTGAGATGATAGTAAAACTTCGTTTGCGACATCTTTTAATGGTGTGTTTTTATCCATCGAGCAATAAGACAAAAGAGGGAATCTAATCCTTATGAAAAGGAGACCAAAAAAGTGGCCTCTGATGGCGGACATATCCGGAAATGCGAATGCGCCAAATTTAATTTTCCGACACTTATCAACAGTAGCTATATAATATTTTTCAAATGTGTCTTAGACGAGAAAGTTTTAATTAATTACTAATGATAAGAGTCTAAAATGCGACACAATTGTTAAAAACTTCAATATAAATAAGATTTCATGTGACATTTGGGATAAACAATAACATAACCCAACTAAATTTGATGTCAAACAAGGAGAGAGACTCTCTTTCCTTTTACCTTTACATTTCTTACATCTTCGTTACATCTCTTACCTTTACATTTCCTCTATTGTCTTTTTGCTCGATGGTTTTATCTGATCCATAGAGAACAGAAAGAAAAAAAAACCAAAAATAGTATGATTAAAATGTAATTAGGTGTTTTTCACGTTTTATGGAAGTGATGTATTAAACCTATCTTGATGGTATGCAACATGTTTTGCATGCAGGTGTATTATGATGTGTATATGTAAAAGTATGTCTTTATTTCATTGTTGATGTTTTTTCAGTAAATAACAATAAATGTTGCTCAGTTTATCTATGTCAGACTTTTTATTTATACAAGACGTATTGGATTTTATGAAACACATTTCCAAGAAAACACGATTTGAAATGGTTTTTTTCCTTTTCCAAAATACAGGAATCCTCTAAATTAAATTCATGTTTTAACCTTAATGCATGTTCTGTCAACGCACATGCATTATTTTTTTTTGTTGTTATGTCGCCCTACTGTGAAAATATTATGTCATAGTCAAAGAAGTTAAAAGACCTCTCTTTTATAGCAAATTATATACATACATATACATACACGGAGGTTTTTTTATGTTTACCTGCTCTTTGGCTTTTTCCAAGAAGTCCAAATGACCGACGTGGAAGAGATCAAAAGCTCCGGCAACGTAGATAATCCTATCGCCGGGTTTCGGAGACTTTCCATCTGAAAACTGGATAATCTTCTGTGTAGTCGGCAAAAACTGCGAACAACCTGTCCAAGGAGATCTAGCGAATGAGTCCTGTCCCATAGAAGAAGAATGATCCCGAGCGACATCATACTCATACTGACCTTGTTTAAAATGATTCCTCGTTAGTAATAGCATCCGACCTACCAAATCTGTCGTGGAAACGCCTGCTGTCCGTTGGACTTCCCTAAAAAATTGTTTTAAAAGTCAATTTAAATGTATACATCATATATTTTATTTAATAATTTCAAAGATCAAACAATATCAGGGCTGGATGATATTACAGAAAAGGCAAAAAATAATCTGTGAAATGATCCTTTTTGATTCCCTGTAATAAAAACAGCATCGTGTATGAGGTCCGAAAATGGCAAAAGGAATGTAGTCCGTGAACGGAGTAGAGGAAAACACGAAGACGAAATTATAAAAGTGGAAATATAAACTCAGAAAAATCTCTGAAATCAGTAAATCAAAATAAAGAGATATCTAAAAGATAAATGGAGCTCCGGAAAAGAAGAAATAACAGGGGAAATTCTTAAGAACGGTGGAAAACTAGCGTGGTAATCAATACTACCCATACTTTTTTTAATCAAATACTTCAAGAGAAAAATATCCCGAATAACTTATGTGAATCTATTACAACGATGACGCATAAAAATGGACACAAGATAGACATAAACTACATACGAAAAACTCTTCTTAAATTCATCTATAAATTACTTACAAAAATTCTAACAAATAAGTTAACAAAAAAATTTGATGGATACCACTAAAAAGGACAAGCCGGCTTCATAAACAGTTTATTACAGGTGACCATTTACTAACAATGATCATTACTAATCGTAGCTTTTAATCAAATTCGAGAAAGATTTTGATAAAGTAGAGCATTAAACGGTTAAAAGTGCAATAAATAAAGTCAAAATTGATTACCACCATACTAACTAATAACAAATACGTGTATAGCAAAGCCACAACAGCTATTCAAATAATAATAAAATAATTTAAATCTACCAAGAAAAAGAACAAATGGCGATAAATAGAGAACAATAAATAAGAACAAGAGTTGCTTGAGAGACGTTTGGTAAATTGAGTCAAATCCTTAAAAATGAAAAAATACTCACAAATTCTTTAAAATACGAGATTTTAACCAATGTGTTCTCCAGGTTCTTACTTATAGACCACGAGTATGGACTTTTACAAAGGTAAATGTTGATAACATAAAGAAAACTCAAACCACCACGGAAAGACAAATGTTAAATAAAAAACTTAAAAAATGAGAATACAAATAAATTTATTAACACGAAATTTAAAGTAGTAAGTGATATGAGACGAGAATTAACAAAACTAAAAAGGCAATTAATTTGAAGGACACATCAGATATGAAAATGAAAGGTGGAATAATCTAATCATGCAATGGAGATCTTGGGAAAATAAGATAGGACAAGGAAGACAAAGTTGCGATGGCCAGACGACATCAAAAAATTTGCATATCGAGAATATAGCAAGAAAGAGAAGAATTGAATAAATTAGGGGAGATCTGTGCAGATCTAATATAAACAGATATAGTTTGTGAGGTTTACACTTACCTAAATAGCACGAGATAAGTCAACAAATGGACGAAGAAGTATTTGCAGACCAAGAAAAAGATGGTGCGATAATTTAAACAATTTAGGAGGCTAATATCGAAGAAGAAACAGACATATATACAAGATGGAAGACGAAGACGCTTACCTATATCTACCCGCTTCTTTAACCAAGTGATAAGTATCAACCCCATCAGCGGTCAATGTAATGTCATCACCATGTACACAAAAATCACAGTCGTATTTATCCAAAGTTTCCAACGTCGTTACGTAAGGAGCTCCTTCCACAACTTCGTCTACCCATTTGATACCTCTGACCATCTTGTAGCGTTCCTCTGCAGTGAATACTGGAGGTCCCTTGTGTTTCATTATTTCTTCGTCTGTGTGTATACCTACTACAAGGCGATCGCCCAATGCTTTCGCTTGACGTAAAGAATTTGCGTGACCGAAATGTACCATATCGTAACTAAAAAAAAATTTAAAAATTAGTCATGCAAGACAAATATGCGGAGAATATTTAGAATTTTGAAATATGAGAGAATTGTTTTATGTAAATCTTTAATCATATAGATTCGCTATAAGCACGGTAAAATCGAAAAATATTTTTTTATATAATAGGAATTAAACTTCATTTGTAGAATATCGTAGTAAACTTTATGTTGTTTATCTTATTTCCTCATTTCTTATTCGGTCCATTGTTGTTACTCGAGGGCATCTTCGAAAACATCTGTTACTGCAACTTCCAGTATTCTTCTGGCACTTATCGCTCAGATACTTTACTTTTCTCTTAGTTATTTCGTTCGTTCTTTATCTATATATTTTATATCTCCTCTTCTACTGTCGATTTAGTATATTTTGCCGAGTTAATCTCAAGGCCTGATTTAGTATATTCTACTTATATCTTCCTTATGATGTAACTCAGATCTTCACGTCATATGCTATGGACTGTGTGAAGATAAACCCATAAATTAATATTTGAATAAAGAAAGACAGTTAAGATTTGATTTCAAGTATAGTGAAAAGTAAAGATATCTCTTTACATCTTTTAATAATCTGGATATAGACATAGAAAAGCAAAAATCTGGATTTTGATTTCGTCAATAGGAATCTTCGAATTTCTACTTTCGTGATTTATTATCAGATGTCGCAATGCGTCCATACTAAAGCCATTTTATTGTTGCTTCTTTTCGTCGGGAAAGATTTGTTTTCACGTTCAGAGATTTCGCTCTGAGTCCTCTTAGGATGAAATACGTATAAGCGAATATACAGAGGCACTATACGTGAAATCAAAAAATTGTAACTGTCTTTCTTTTATTTCAATATACACTTTATGAGTACTAGAAACCAATTCGCCAAGGATTTTTGCTTAGATGAGGAGATATGTTGTGGAACGCAACTTTTAGATTCCCCGTTTTCTCTCTTTACATATTTTAGCATCGTCCGTTTTGCCTTAAAATTCTTAGAAGGCACAGATTAAAGAAAAAATCTGGATTTTGGTTTCGTCAATAGAAATCCTCGGATTTCTACTTTCGTGATTTAATATTTGAATATTTCAAACAGTAACACTAATTAATTACTACTTAACTGGGAATAAGCCACAATTAAAGATAAAAATACGTTTATTGACGTTTCAATTTCCACTTCGGAAATCGTTCTCAAAAGACAAACAGTAAATTAAACAAATTTTGTTTTTTGTTACATAGTGAAAAATTGTATTATCAGTTTTATTTAGGTGAAACATCAAGGCCATTAAATGTTAGAATAAGTGAACATCAGTCTTATATTAAAAATAGAGAATTTGATAGATCTCAAATATGTAAACACGCATCGGATAATGAACATAGGGTTCAATGGAATAATTCAAATGTAGTCCTAAAAGAGACGGATGATAAAAAAGAAAAATCAAAGAAGCGGCTTTAATTATGCTAAATGAGGCCAATTGTGTAGCAAATTCCTCGGCAGAATGTAGTAGGATCTGATTACCAATATTGAAAGAGGAAGTTATTAATAAGAAAATACCACTATTAGTAAGTTAGTAACATCAATAAAGGATACATCATTTATGTTTTTTAAATAACGAAACATATAAAATCAGAATTTTGGTGTTTATTGAAGGTAAACTAAATGCACGAACAAATACTTACTATGTCGGGATAGTATTATGAGGTTTTTTTCCTGTTTTTTTCCCTCATAATTTACTATGGAATCACTAACAGGAGAATTTTACTGTCATCATGTCATGTGTATGTCTTTTTAAAGACGAATTATATGCTAAGATTTTTTCTGACGGATATTCTCAAGTTAAACTTGATTTCATGTAATCGAATGAACTATCTTATAAGTAAAGTCGTCCCAGGAGCCAACTCAACAATATTGGCAATATCATTTTAAAGTCGTCTACTTTAAAATGCATAATGTATGTCTGAATTGTCAATATAAATGAGTCAGATAAAATTAAATTATTAGAAGAATTTTTCACTATGTAACAAAAAACAAAATTTGTTTAATTTACTGTTTGTCTTTTGAGAACGATTTCCGAAGTGGAAATTGAAACGTCAATAAACGTATTTTTATCTGTAATTGTGGCTTATTCCCAGTTAAATAGTAATTAATTTAAAATGCCACAAGAAAATAGCTTCAGAACAATAGTAAAACTAATTTTAAGTTAATATGAACGATTATTTATTTTGTCATGAGAACAGAATACTATGTTTGCTCTCAATAATCGTATATTGGGAACAACAGTTTCTTTTAGAATAGAATAGAAATATGCTTTATTGTCAACAATTGTAACAATACCAATTAAAATTTACTAAAATTACATAAATCGTCAATATCACAGAATAAAACATAATAAAATATACAATACATTGCAAAATTTCACTAAATTGCAAAATAAAACCTTAGGAACTAGTTTACGAATAAGTTTAAGCTGCTGCATGTGATTGCAGACAATAATTATTGTTTCTGGTTATTTCTCCCAAAGAACATTTTTGTATTTTTTTATCATCCGCTCGTTCCTTATAATTTCACATAGATATTTCAATCCCTCATTTATTAGATTATCCTCCACTGCCATGTCGTTTACTCTGTTACGACACAGAATTTACGTGGAAAAATTATCTTTCTCCTCGTGGCTTTTTGATTATGCGCCATTAAAAAATATTGCTCAACGCTCAATGTTCATGATCTTTCTTATCGAATTTCTGCTGTCTGCAAAATGAATATGTGATGAATATTATTTAAAATAATGGATCTCTGTAAGCTATTTATTGTGATGAAGTTTTAAAATTATTTGCATCATTTTAGATTTATTTTTATCTTGAAAATTTATATTTAATTTTTTTTAATAAACACCGAGATGATGTTATTAAAAACATTAACATCCCTGACCGCTAAATCCAAGGCCTCTCAGCTAACACAATATTTGTTTAATTGGAAAATTAATTATTTCATATATATATAACCTTGTTTTATTTGTGCTTAAAAGGTATTTATTTGGGTGATAAATGTTTCCTTCACCCACGCGACCTGATAAGAATAGTATTGGATTATGTGTTTTACTGTTAATTTCATAGGGATATATATGATGCTCAAACTAAATTTCATTCTAGAGTACTACTTTGTACTTTGGGAGAAACTATATATTTTCCCCCTTATAGTTGTACAATACAATAGTATACATAAATAATAGATTAGAATAATTCAGGGACGGCTCTAGCGTTGCGTCGCATAACATGACAGCGCGTACCTTGTTTACATGTAATACAGTATAATGAAACACCGTAAAAACGCAGTTTTTATAGGACTAGGTTTTCCTCTTCTACCACCGTTGCTTTCGGATGCGTCGATAAACTACTTACAAAATCTCATGAACCTGACTCACTCATTAGGAAACGTTAATCTACGAACGAAGCGAAGAAATCCGACATTAGGTATACCTTGTCTCAAAATATATTGTCTTGGTTTTCCCCTTGTTAAAGGATTCGTGTTATTATTGCCATTGCCATCAATGTAACAACGAAAATTAATGGTTCTTGGTGACAAAACATCAGAAGGAGACTCCAGTTAAAAATAATGATACAGCGATTTTAATTCAAGACACACTGCTTAAATTTACCGCTATAGAAATCATATAATAATATTACTAACATTAATAATAAATATTATTCCATGTCTAATTCTGTTTCACTGTCAAAGTCCTCATTTGGATTAATTACAACGGGTTGTATATTGTAACTTTGCGTAAACAGGTAGAACTATTCAACTTTTACGATATGTCGTTGAATGTTTCCAACTTTATACACATTTATAAGTTTTAGTTAATTGTATGAGAGTGGCACTCAGGGTAGAAGAACTATTTTCCGCCCTGACCTTTACTTTGACTTGATGCTTGATATGTTCAATAGGGTTAAATACACAATGATACGGAGGAAGAGGTAACACTGTATCGCCAATTTTCTTTACGAAGTTTCACATATATGTCGCTTTTTAATATTAAATGTATTTAACATTACTAGTCGTTGTTCTTTGTTATAACTAGTTTCAAAATAAATATCATTTTTCGTTTAATTATTAAATTTCTAACAATATCCGTGGCCATCCGAAACCAGTATGATTACTGGTATGTGTAATATCTACCCCTGCTTGTTTGCCTGCTACTGGCGTTGCCAGTACATACATGCATATGTTTTGTGCACACTAGTTACTGGCTTATGCTAGCAACTGGTATGCAAGCTACTTTCCCATCTTACAGGCATGTGTATCCCCGGCTTTAAGCCGGGTACATACATGCCAGTAAATTGGGAAAGTACCTGGTATGGGCCAGTAACTGGCAAGCACAAAACACATTTAAGCCGGAGATACACATGCCTGTTACTAGCACAATGGTATACCAGTACCTAGCAAGCACCAGCTACTGTCCCCAAACTGGCAAATGTGTACGTTCACTGGCATGCTAGCTAATTGCAAAGAATTTGATTTTTCTTGCAGTAGCAGGCTGTGATATGCAAGGCGCATGCGTGAGAAGTGTCACTGGTATGTGTGAACGCGGGCTACCGCTACGGGCATGCCAGTAGCTACGCAGAATTGTCAGATTTGTTGTGTTGGTGATAAAAATTAATCGTTTTATTTTTAAACGTATTAATTTATAATTTTATAGTTTTATTTTATAGTTTTATAAATTTATTGCTATATATAGAGAATTGGAGTGTCTTGTGAATTCTAAATCATCTCTATATAAAATTAAAATAGTCAGTGACAATGGTCTAACTGGTATACCAGCTACTTTCTCAATTTACTGGCATGTGTGTATCACATATGCTAGTGGCACTCTCCACGCATGTGCCTTGCATCTGACAACACGCTACTAGCAAGAAAAATTAAATTCTTTGCGATTAGCTTGCATGCCAGGAACTAGCATGCCAATTAACGTACACACTTGCCAGTTTAGGGTCAGTAGCTGAAGCTTGCTAGGTACTGGTATGCCATTGTACTAGTAACAGGCATGTGTGTCTCCGGTTTAAGGATGGTACGCATTAATTTATCGTAAATTTACAAGACGATAGCACAAAGCTCGGACCGCGTCGAGCGCATCCGACCCAAAACCCATTGGACTCGGATCTGCGTCTTGCGCAGCGAAAGTGGTAATTCGTCTGCATCCTATCTAATGCAAAATTCGAACGTAAAATTTTGCAGTTCATGTTAGCTGTACTTTACACTACGTTCGGATCCTATCATGTCGCGCAATTCAGTTAAAAACGATTCATTTTTTTGCCGATCTTTCTCATTTCCATTTCTCTGTGGGGGTCGAATCAAATATTTTTCGGGATTCTGCTTTATTCCATTCATCTGATGTGTCCGTACCATACAAGTTGCTGTTTTTTATCTTTGCTTTTGATCTTAAGTTGCTTTTTATCATGTAATGTGTAAATTTGAAGTCATAATTACAAGTGGTATACTCGAGGCAAGATTTAAAGGAGATCTGATGCTATAAATTTGCTACTATCTTATGTAAAAGAAAGAAATATTGATGAAAGCTATAAAATTGTAACAACTCCAATGATTACAGCAAAATCAAAGCAATGTTTTTCTATTGTTAAACGCATAAAAAACTATTTAAGAAACAGTATGTGATGTGGCTGATTAAATGCTCAAGCTATGTTATTAATAGACACAAATTATCTACGATAAGATAAATAATAATTTCAATTAAAAAGTTATGGAAAACTTTATTTCTCTAAAAGATCTTAGAACTGATTTGTTTTTAAAAAATTATGTTTTATTTTATGTATACGCAAGAAAACAAATGCAGTATATGTCGAGCATAAAATTAGTCATTCCATTTTTTTTTTCGCTTGTAACATAAATTACTGACTGCTAACAAAAAAGTTTTATTTTTGTTCAAAGTTTATTGAAAGTAAGGACAAAAAACAATTTTACTTTGAATCACACTTTGAACCACATTTAGAAGGTTGTTCCGTTCCTGCACCAGTATGTTTGATCCGTAAATCTCCTCCAAATATATTTAATGTAATTTAGATTCGGACTTAGAGCAAGCCGATCAAATCGTGTGATTTGAACCTACAAGATACTCGATAACTATCAGAATCATGTAGGGCCATTCTCCAAATGTAACTCTCATCTGCTAGTTCCTATGCCAAGTGTTCTATTGTACAATTTAATCTGAAAAAGCGATGTTTACGGCAAATCGGTGTCTGGTTCCAGCATGAAGTCGCATCATAACTGTCCATCACTAATGTTTGTATTTTGAGAACAATTTCCGAAGTGGAAATTAAAACGGTAATGAACTTACTTTGACCTTTAAATTTGGCTTATTCCCATTTAAATAGTCATAATTGTCCACTCACAGGTTTACATTTCTTACTTCTTACAAATGATTTCGAAAGGAAACTTTCGACAATTACCAATGACAACACTATACAAACAATTTGCAAACAGGTAAAACTACAGGGACAAAAACTATCTTGATAATGATGGGTTAGAAATTTGGGTGAGGGACCACTTTTGTAAAGCGCTTATCGAAACAACATTTTTTTTCAAGCAATCAACAAACTATTTTACAACCATAAAGATTGTGAAAAAAATAATTTCTAAAATAACTTCAAATTGCGGAGTGATCCTATTGTATGAGCAGCAGCGTACAAACCAAAGAATATAGACGCTTAAGCGTCTAAGCGTCTATATTCTTTGGTACAACGCTCAAACGGCAGTCTCCCTTTTACTCAAAAATCATGCTGTTTATGAATCGTTGAAATCACACCAAATTTGCATAAAAAAAATTTTAGATTAATTTGTGTGTCCACCATTCCAATATCACGAGCCGATGTTGTCATAATCCTTAATATATTGTCTTTAATCGTTAAGCCCGAATTTCCCTCTTATAAGTATTTATAATAACTTTAAAGAATGGTTATTTTCAATATTCTATGAACTATCATGATACACGTTAAGACATTTAGTATTCATTTTATTTAGTCTAAGAACATTTTGTCAAGAGCTGGTCAAGAGGACCCGAAAAAGTCCAACGTGTTGTAATCTAAAGATTACTAGCAATTTCCTAGCATTTACCGTGTTATTCCTAGTACATATTATGCCCCAAAGGAACTAGATCCCAAGTTTCAAGACTCTACGTCCTATTTATCCAGAGTTATATGTAACTTTCTTCATTTTATTTGTAACTTGGGACATTTATTCTATTAGTCCCAAATTCAATAGGGATCTTCCTTGGGACAAAAGGAACCTATGTTCTACGTTTCAGGAGTCTGAGAAGTTTCGTTCCAGAGTTATCATACTGGTAGACAGATATACGGACAGATGACACAATTTCAAGAATTACCTCTCGGATTGTTAATATAAATACGTCTTCATGAAAGCGAGTAGGTATACAGTATATACCTAGGCCCTATACAGAAGTAACTCCCCGGATATTAAATTTGTGGTTTAGTATCACTGAGATACATAAAATCGGTCCATTTTTATCAAGCAATTTTGACAGGACCGGAATACATAACTTAACTCAAGAATCATGTTATTAGCGCCTCCACAATTTTAAGAAATTTTAACAATACTTGGTTGTTATTGCGACATTGATTATAAGAAAAGTAAATGTTACGACTTTTCTTGAAAGAGCTATTCCTCAGATGAACAAAAGAATTCAGTAACCACCTCGTTCTGCACACTTAGCCCCAAATGATTTTCGTCTGTAGGAATATGCTAAAAATAATAAAAAAACTTTATGGTCACTTCCACATCTGTGTCACTCCAAAATTGTTTCTACGTCCAAAACTTGCTTTTGAGATTGATGAAAATATAAGACGTAATTTTATAATCGTTTAGGAATAAAAGAGGTGACAGTTTAAAGATATTATTAGTTAAAAGAAACACCTAACGAATTATTTTTGAATAAATAACTTTATCTTGGTCAGAAATTCTTTTTATTTCTTATTAGAATTATTTTTTTATTTCATAACGCCTTTGGTTTTAAGATTTATCTGTCTTTATTAAAATCAGTAAAGGTATATTCATTTATTGGAGTTACAAAGAGTTAAATGAAGAAAATTGGTAACAAACTTATAAATTCAATATCTTATTTACCACTTTTGTACATTAATTATTAATTGTTAACACTGTTAGCTGAAAGATAGACATCTAGACACAACATGGAGTCCATTGTATTCATTATATTTAGAAGTATTGATTTTGACTCATTCAGTTCACAATGTACATTATTATATACGTTATAAAAACTGATTGTTAAACTAAAATTTTATTCACAATTTTTTTTGTTTTCATTAATAAATTTTTAGATGCTATAATAATTCTCGTCTGTTATTATCAATTTTAATGTTTGTAACTGCGATTTGTAGATATTTAGAAAAGTTATATTCAAATTCGATTTAAATAAAAAGATAAAATGAGATATTTTAAACGCAAGTCTAAAGATTCTTATCAAAAACATTTTTGCATTGAGTAATACATTAATAAAATATTTCTTTCATTTATTAAAACGTAGATTATGAAACAAAACGACAATTTATAATAGGAAAATTCCACATACCTACTTGACTAAAATTAATAATAGTAAATATTATACAAAAATTATCAATTGAGACATAAAACAGATTAAAGGAATGTTACAAAAATTTATACATATATAGCATATAAAATACATATATGTCGAAATAAATATCCGCCTGAGGACTGTGAAAAAGCTTATTTTAATATAAACTTGAATTGGGCTGTACTTCAAAAATAATGGAAAAAAATTAGTCTCCTTTATTCTTAAGAATGACAAATATACTCAAGAGGAACCAATGACCTATAACTCCAGACTCATTTATTATAAAAAGTATGGAAAATTACAGGTAAATAAGCTTAATAACTTTCAAGTATACTGCGCCATCAAGAAAAATTTGTGGATCAACCAGGAATATTCACCATATCTTTGTTAAAGATCTTGAAAAAGCTATATCATCAAAACGAGCTGTGTGTTTATGGACATACAGAGGAAATTTGATTGATAACACCTCATTAGCAACAGATCACTATTCAGAAGACAGCACCAGATCACTACTCTAGCAGCAGTAGTAGACAAAATAAAGATCATGCAATTGGTTTTTAATAGTCTAGAACAGCATAGCACCTGAACAAGGAGAATGATGATGCGATAGGAAAAGGTTTAAATAATTATATATTTAAATGGATTCAATCCATGCTAACTATTGGCAATGTAGAATATAAATATGTATAGAATACAGTGGGCAAGATACTGGTCTTCTAATCCAGAGCACTCAAGTTTAATTCTCAGCACCAACAACACATTTTCATTTTGAAAAATGATGAGCAGTCACTGTACTTCAGACAGCATGTAAAGCTGTCATTCCCCCTTGGAATATTGTGCAGCGAGACTAGTTACCTACTGAAACAGGATTAAAGATGCAATTGGGGTCAGAACAATCAAAAAATGTCTCTCTAACAACCAGATAACAGTCAACCACTACAAAAGCAGCCAAAGGTTATTCTATAGGAGGTGTCCAATTATCTCTGCTATGGTAACTTGTGTCAGAACCATATGTAATTATGCTACATTGGTTTGGTGGAACAAAACAACAAAGCAAATAATTTGCATAGTAATCAGAGTTGTGTCATGAGATTGTTTTAAGAGTTGAAAAAACACAATATTTGAATACATCCACATATATTAGGATTGCAAGACAATATTTTGAACTCTTAATGCATGTTACAAACGAGTGTGACAAAATGAAATCTCTAAAACCAAAGTGGTGCCTTTACTTGTTTTACTAACTATAGAATTTTTTGTTCAATAGTTAGCAGTTATTTCTTATTTTAATTTTCAGATTATTATGTCAACTGTTAAAGCTCATTTTTTGCACCCAAATTAAAAATAAGAAATGTAAGAACACTGTAAGTGTTTGGGAAGCTCTATAAAACCTATACAAAACAAATCCTAGGACAGATAAGGAGGAAAAAATCAGTCAGAGACAAAAAGACTTATGGAGACACGAAGAGAACTTAAGAATAAAAACGATACGAATGCATGCATACTACAACAAATTAATAAAGATATTAATAAAGCAGTGAGAAAGGACGTACGACAATATAACATAAAAAAAATTAGTTGTCGAGGAAAATATAAGTTTAAAGGTGCTGAAGAGATGTCAAGCTCTAGGTAAGAAGAATATTGTTAAGCTCGCAGATCGAAATGGAAAAGTGGTAACAGATAAAGATAAGATAATTAAGGTAGTTGAAGAATTTTATACAGAATTATATAGAGAAAGGGGTAAGAAAGATGGCACCAAGTTAAGAAAAGTCCAGAATGTGGGTTCAGAGGATATCCCAGAAATAACAATCAAAGAAGTCTCAAAGTCATTAAATCAAATGAAAAACAATAAAGCAGCTGGTGATGACCAAATCGTCATTGAGGCAGTTAAAGCAGGAGGAAAGACAGTATTGACAGCATTGACACAATTATATAGCTTATACCTTTCAAAAGAGGTTACACCAGCTCAGTGAAATAAAGCTGTTATTGTCTGGAACTGCGCAGGTCATGTAGCAAGATCAGTTGATTACTAGTGAAGAAAAAGAAAGAATTTTGGAATGGAGACCCCGAATACAAGCTAACAGAAACAGAGGTCATCCCCCAAGGAGATGGACAGATGACATAAAACGAGTGACTATAATTAAGGTTGATAAATGTTGAAAGGTGCTATAGCTGAACTGCTTTAGTGGACTTTGTTAGAAGAGGGCTGAAAATCAAGGGATAAAATATTAAAACAAATATAGGATATGTATAAAGAATATAATAATTGTATAAAATGAATGAAAGTATAGAGGAAGATATAGAATATCTTCTCCTTGTTATATAAGGTCTTGTTCTTGTTTAAATTATTCGTGATGTTAATTGCCAACTATCTGGCTATATTTTAAGCTATATATTAACGATCTTGTGGTCATGGCATACATATTTCAGACATCCTGGTCCTGGTGCACTCTGTTTCCTTACACACCCTCCTAAGAAACACAGTTTAAAATATTAAACACTTCTCCAGAAACTTCAAAAATCATATATTGAGCTACTTATGTGAAACTTGAAAGTAAAATATACAAAAAAGCTAACAATTCACAACATATTACATCATAATATCAAAAGAAAAAGGATGTAAAAAGATAACTAACAAGTAAACAATGAAGAAATAGGGAAAATGAAAAGTATAAAAATGTAAAAAAACAATGAGGGCGAAAGGAAGATAGTGGGAAAACATTAGAGAATAGAAAGATGGTTTTAGAAAGTAGGAAATCTTAGGATTTCTAATATTGACAGAGAATATTTGAAATGGTAATCCATATTAAAAATAGGATGAGTGCTTTTAAAAACTTGTGCATACAGGGATAATAGTAAAAATTTATCAACAAATATCAAAAGGTGAAAAAAAAATTGTAGACATTTAGAATGGCTACTAATATCCACTAAAATGCAAAAACCTGTTTTGGCATATAAATGGGTTGAGATTATATGGGATAACTATGAAATGATTTTTGTAAAAATTGTGAACCTGGCAGTCCAACTACTATAACACATTAAATTTGTACACCACTGAAGACACCTAAAGTTGACGTCAATGTCCAATCATTGATAAAACTAACTGTGGGTGTAATTTGAAAAGTCAAATTTTGATTTGGAATTTATGTTTTAAAAAAAAACATCGAAATACATACACATTTTCTGTTACCTAAAATCGATGTCACAGTTTACTTTCTTCAGATATATATCGGCACAACACGTACCTATCAATTCCAATTCATGTTTATGGGAAACTTACAATTATTCGTACATACTTCTACTACTTCTAGGCAGCCCCACACCCAAAATCTCCCAAAAATTTGCTAGGATTAACACTCAAAGGGAAGCTCCACTTTTGACAACTATAGAATGTTTGAGAACAGATACATTTTTAAATTTCTGTAACTACTAATTTAGTAAAAGGACTTACCATCCGTCGCACCAAACTCTCGTAAACTGTTTATCCCCATTCTGTAAAGTGTTTTCCGGCATTTTTCTTAAAATTATAATGCCAAATAAAATTGTATAAAATTATTCTTTTTTAAAATTTATAATCACAGCACTCTTTATCACCAAGAAACAAAATTTTGCTTTGAGAAATTCGACCTAGTCTTCCTCCTTTAAGTGTATTTTCAATAACTAAATTAAAATTACGGATTTCTCAAGAGTGGAAATAGCCGATTCTACGCTCGCTACGTTGCCAAATATCCAACTGTCATTGTCTTCCGCTAAAATATAGACTACATTATTTAAAACTTCTGTTCAAAAATCAGACATAATAACTCATGGAATATGCTTAAACGTTAAAAAAAAAAGAATATACCCCTTATAATCCTAAGTTGGTTTATTAAAAAACATGTTTTTTTTTATTTTTGTATCTATGAATTTTTATTTTATTCTAGTTATTTGCAATTTAATAATTAAAAGTCATAAACTAAGATCAAAAAATAATTCATTTACATTTTCTAGTATTTTATAATAGTCTTTTATATCATAAAAAGAATAAATTGATTAATTTTAACAGAAATTTTGTAAGAGCTGGCAATGCTCCTCAACACAAATACATACGCATGATCATGACAGTTTGAAATCATCACACCACGTTGTCTCCCCACTCCCAAATCCCTTACTCATATCGACTTCAGTGTAATTTCTTTAAAGCAGTGGCGTAGCATATGCAGTTTTTATGGCAGGGGGCAATGCTTATTCAAAAAGTATAAATATATTTTAAACTTTAAAAAACCATTTCCACGTATAATGATGAAATATTTTTTGCATAAACGTAGGCAAAATAATGGCAGATTAATTTAATAATCAACTTCTACTATGTTATCTTTCATTTCACACAGAATTTCATACAGAATCGAAATTCGTCACTAATTACGACCGATTCTTTTCCTGATCGCAGTATTCCCATTCTTGGCAACACTGCAATCTTGTTTGCTTATATTTTTCGGTTAACGTAATAATGAGTCGGCGGATTAAAGTGCAAAAAAATTTAGTTACCAGATTTTTCGGTAAATTGATTTTATATCGAGTCATCTTGTAATAGCCAGCTATTGACTGTCAATTGATCTAATGGAGCTGACGCCTCCTTTATCTGTTGTAGAAACCTTCGAGTGCTTAGTTTTTCTTAGATTTTGTTGACTAATTATTATCAATAATGCTTTTTCAAGTTGGTAGAAGTAGTAATATCGCCTGTAAAGACATCTGGTTCCAGAATTTCCGGATGATGGGATACTTTGTTTGCTTGTTCCTGGTCCAATCTAAGGTCTTACGAGAAGCCATAGAAATTATAGAATACGGGACGCTGTTGGTCAATCCTAGCACAGTTACGCATACCGAGAAAAGACTAATAAAACCTGGATGTATTCTAATACAGCCGTTTTTAGATTACACTCGATGGTGCTCATCTCGGAAAATTAGAGAGGTCTATGACTGGGTATCAAGATAGTAATGCTTCTTGTTGGTGCTTGAAGTAAAGCACCAGCAAGAAGCGTTGCATACGACAACTACAACTACAATGGCAAGTGCGACCTTGTTGA
The DNA here is from genome assembly GCA_918026665.1 of Diabrotica balteata. Classification (NCBI taxonomy): domain Eukaryota; kingdom Metazoa; phylum Arthropoda; class Insecta; order Coleoptera; family Chrysomelidae; genus Diabrotica; species Diabrotica balteata. Next base: position 96,039,007 of record OU898278.1, on the reverse strand, counting down.
AACGTAAACATAATGGCTGTTCTCAAAATCAAAATTATTCAATGCAGAGTCAAAACCACACACCTTTTTGTTTTCGTCTATAGATATGTTGAGTACCCAAGTTACCGTCATAATCCAAAAAAACACGGTGGAAATTCGTAAGAGGAATAAAATCAGAAGCTACAACTTCCACTTTTACTCCTTTCTCAGTCCTAGTTATGGTCCTAGAATCATCAGTATACTATGCTAACAAATATTTTTTCGGTATAGTCAACCTCAACTTTCTTATCGATTATAAATCTTAAAATATTATAAAAGCAACTAACATCAAAACGAATTAAAATGTTACCTGATCATAGTCCACTTGACGCCACTGGATAGGATAAGACACATCACCCCATTTCTTGTGATAATACTGTATGGTGATGTGTTCATATGTTATCATTTCCGAACAGATTTTTTGGTTTAATAATGATTGATGATAAGAACCATTCAATGTATTAGAAATATATTTGTCACATTTACTTAATTTGGAATAATACTTACATATTTATTCAAAAACATGATAAATGTTCAATTAGTTACAATGAATAATACAAAAACTATTTAAACTGGTTATCTGAAAAATTTGAAAAAAAATAAATATTAATGAAATTTTGAATTATTTAATTATAAATTTTTATATAATTCCGCACCAATTTCTACTAATTTTCAATTAATAAAATGCATAAGTTTAATAGCTGTGAATACATCACCCTTTTCTATACGACATACAAAATACTGTCAAATGTACCATACAGAAGAATGCTCCTCTACTCTTAACAAATAATGAAGGAATATCAGTGCAGCCTCAACAAATTAACAACCTACCAAATCTTTATAGTTACACAAATTTTTGAGAAAACACCACAGTTAAACTAGAGTTCAAAGTCAAACCATCATATACCTATTTGTGGATTTAAAAGCTGCAGATGAACATCCGCATGCATAGGTAGCAAAGTCGGAGTCTAGAAAGAGATTTAAAGGCTCTTTCGTTGTAAAAACGGAGTAAAATAGATACGTGGACTATCATGTCTTATATTTAACCTTTCACTGGAAAAAGTAATTTAAAATTCTCAGACTAATACGAATGGTACAATCTTTAATAAATCTGTAAAAGTAGGTAATTGGATATGCAGATGACATTGACATCATTGCTAGATCCATAAAAGCTCTGACTAACGCATTTCGGTCATTAAGGATGTCTGCACTGATTAATGGGACTAATCTAACTTGATAATTATCAATGGGCAAGGACGCCAAGGGAATCAATGTCAATGGCGAAATGCTCTTTCACCTACGACTTACGAACGGCATTGTTCTAATAACAGATTACTTAAAAGAGATTGGAAATATGCTTACTGAGTTAGATCCCATCTGTAAGAAAGTTGGTTTAAACATCAATTTTGAAAAGATACAATACATGACAAATGTGGTACCAAGCGAAAATCCAAAAGTCGACTGCAACGAAATATAATTAGTTCATAAATATAAATACTTAGGTGATGAAATTCAAATTGCTAGAGACAATCAAAATGCTGAACTGTAAAGAAGAATCACTTTAGCATGGTCCGCATTTAGAGCTCTATCAGACAGACATCTTCAAAAGCAACATGCCAAATTATTTGAAAAAGAATGCGTTCGAGCAATGTGTCCTTCCAGTCACGACTTACGGTGCCGAGAGACTTTCCTTACCCCAGGCTACAACAACCAAACTTAGAGGTAACTCAAAGAAGAATGAAACCTTCGCTACTTGGACTAACTCTAAGAGACAAGGTTAGAAATAAAGAAGTAAGAAGAAAGACGGACGTTACAGATGTCATAGAGCGCATAGTATGGCTGAAGTGGAACTGGTCGAGCCATGTGGCCAGAATGAGTGACGGGCAGTGAGTCCAAAAAATTACAATTAGGAGATTATGAGCAGACAGAAGAAGCAGAGGTAGACCACCTACACGACGAACAGACGCCATCATAAGAATCGCTGAAAATTGGCTGCAGGAAACTCAAGACCGACAGAACTGGAAGAAATTGGGGAGGCATATGTTAAAGCCGAAAGCTGGTGATGGAGTCAGATTAATAATTCACCTAGGTATGGAACTGAAGAGAGTGGACACCTTCATATACCTATGGTCTTTACTAACTACAGACAACAACCTCAGCGAAGAAATTAAAAGAAGAATAGTGCTGGCTAATAAATTTTAATAAGACGTGAGAGGACAAATGACCTGAAAACTACTCATGGAAATAAAACTGACCGTTTAGAGAACAGTAATATAAAGAAGAAACAATTTTTGGCTCAATAATTTACGCCGATGGCTTAGCAATAAGCTAAGTCCAAAACATCGAGAAGCGACGGTTTGCTTATTTCGGCATCAATCAGACGTTCAGTTATAACGACGCTCATTTTATGTTAGGTCTGTTGTGTTACATTTGAGTGCTTTCCGAAGTTTATAGTAGTTTGGTTAGTTATAAAAAATGTACGAAGTTATAAAAAAAAACAAAATATGGCCGAACCCAAGATATAAACAAAAAACTGAGTCTGCAGAGCCATGGATTTGGGACGTAGGGTTCCTTCACGCGGTTGAATTACTTTGCTAAAGTTCCTCCTCCTCCTAAGTGCCTTCTCTATTGAGGTTGGCGATCAATATGGCAAATTTCTCTCTGTTCTGGACTTGATGGATTAAGTAATTTCCTGTTGTGTGAGTCCAATCTCTGATGTTTCGGAGCCAGGATTTCTTCTTTCTTCCTATACCCCTTTTACCCTCGATTTTGCCTTCTAATATTACCTGGAGCTGCTCAAATTCCTTATGGCGCATTATGTGTCCTAGATATGACGTCTTTCTAATTTTGATTGTATTAACCAGATGAGGTCGTGTGTTCATTATTTCCAGTACCTCTTCATTTGTAGTTTTGCTGGTCTAGCTTATTCTTAGCATTCGGCGGTACATCCACATTTCGAATGAATTCAGTTTGTTGACGTCATACTGTTTTAATGTCCAGGTCTCACAGCCATATAGTAGTAGAGACCACACATAACACTTTAGTGTTCTTAACCTTATTGTGATTGATAGCTTGGGGTTACAGAGCATTTTACGCATGTTCATGAAGCCAGATCTTGCTATTTCAATAAGTCTTCTAATTTCTTTTGAGTGGTCCTGACTGTTTAGCTCTCTGCCCAGGTATATGAAGCTTTGGGAGCTCTAAAGGGTGATACCATTGATTTGTATGTTGGGTGTAATTTGTTCATGGGGGTTCTTGTGGAATACCATGATTTTGGTTTTGGAAAGATTAATATCCAAACCTAGTCTGTGACTTTCTTCTGATAGTATGTTCATCAATATTTTTAGTTGGTCTTCTGTTTCTGCTAATGATGATTCCATTGATTCTGGCACCTTCAGGGCGATCTTCAAGAGAAGCTCTGATGATATTTTCGGTTATTCGGATTATTGGTATTTCCGTTTTCTGTTCGAACACATCCTGTGTGGTTCCAGTATGTATTGCTTATTATAGCTATGTCGTGTCCATCCAGCCCTACTTCTTTTAGCACCTCAATCAATTTTTCGTGTCTAATGCGGTCGAAGGCCTTTCTATAATCGACAAAGCACACATACAGCTGTTTTTGAACCTCGAGATACCTTTCTGCCATTAGTGTCAATCCCATTATTGCTTCTCTGGTGCCTGTACCTTTCCTAAAACGGATACTCAATATTGAGAACGACTCAGGTATTCTTCACACTTATTGTGAATGCGATTATAAATTACTCGCATAAAAATCTTAGCAGCATGACTCGTTAGGGATACAGTTCGATGGTCTTCACATTTCCTTGCTTTTTGTTTTTTAGGAAGAGCTACATATGTGGATGTTAGCCAGTCATGCTGTAGAGTGCCATGTTCATATATAATGTTAAAGAGGTAGGTTAATTTCCCGACAGCATCATCACTCAGTTGTTTAAAATGTTCGGCTGTTGTTAGATCTTTGGCGGGTGCCTTGTTGTTCTTTGCGTCTTTTATTGCCCGCATAACTTCTTCGGTTAGAATACTTAGTTTTCCATCGGTATCTATTTGTGGGGGCCCTTCTGCTCTCCGATCACCAAACAAATCTTTAAGATATTGTTCCCATATTTCCTTCTGTTTTTCAGGGTCTAATTCCATTTGGTTTTTCGTGTTTTTTACAATAGATAAATGTTTGGGTTTCCATATCCCAGCGACTTCTTTCACCTTTCTGTGTATTTCTCTATCTTTATGCTTCCTTTGCAGATCTTCTACCTCTTTACATTTTTCTTTCATCCACTCTTCCTTAGCTACATTTATCTTTCACTCAATTTCCCTGTTAAGCTCTTTGTATCTTGTTAGGTTTTTGTTTTTTACCATCGGTCTCCTCTCCATAATTTGTAATATTTCGTTTTTCATCCATGGTTTTCTTTGTTTACGGTTTTCTTTCTGTATATTTTGGTTTGCTGCCTCCAGGACAGTATTTTTAATTTTTCCCCACATGTCTTCAATGTTTTCTTTTATTGTCTTCTCTTTAGCTAAAGTAGCTAAAGTTCGGCCTGCTTCAAAACAACAAATTTTAAGAGAATTGAATAATTTAACCTCTGTTAATGAACAAAATCTGTAATTGTGTGGGCTGATAAGCTTTGTACTGGTGGAAATGAGACGCCCGCCGTAGGAAACATGAGAATGAAGCAACTTAAAGTGATTGTGTTGTTACATATAAGGTGAGATACTTCAATGAAAAAAATTACGTACTCGAGAAGAACGTGTGTCTCCAGAATTTAAAGACTTGGTATGGAATTATGAAAAGCAAAATCGAGTACTTAGTTAAATCTTTGAAAAGTTGAGGAATAGCTCCCAAAAATAAACGCGGATCACATAGAAATCATCCTAGGAAAGTTCCTGTAAGTGATGTTAATAAAATATGGGATCACATATCTTCATTTAAAGGACGTGCTAACCATTAGAGTGCAAAAGATTCAACAAGAACTTATTTACCAGAAGAGCTAAATTTGAAAAAAATATTTTTGATGGTTAAAGAGTAACCAGATTGTTCATACTCATAACATATCTTTTGGTTATCTCAGGATGGATACATGTAGCATCTGTGACAAGTTTTTAGCTAAGTTGAGATGTCTGGAAAAGAACCTAGTGACCTAGATGGAACCTAGTGCAAGTACAAAAAACATAGAGACTGAAATAAACCGTCTGAAGATAGAAAATGACATTTATAAGAGAAGAGCAGCAGAATTTTATTCGAGAAAGCGTAAATCCAGAACAGCAAGCTAAAAGGGTGTAAGGAGGGAATTAATATGTTTTAACATAGTAGAAACTTGCCCATTCCTAATATAAATACCAATGACGTCTATTATAAGCGACGAAGTTCTACGTTTCTCTTCAATGTTTATGTACTTTTAACACCAGAGAGTGTGTTCTGTGTATACCCAGAAAGAGTTGTCAAAAAAGGCAGTGACAATGTTGATTCCTTTTAAACGACTTTCTGTATTTTGTTTGTAGATATTTATTATATATGACTCCTGCGGAGGACAAAACAAAAACTGTGCAATGTTTCGCTTTCTACACCATGTCGTTCTTTCTACACCATGAACAGAAACGGTTGGAATACATCAAAGTTATATTTCCTATTAGAGGTCATTCTTATAAGAAGACTGACAAGAATTGGGAATTATAAAACGCAAAAATCGGTCATTGACGAATTATGCAGTTTAATACGTTCCACTAGAACCAAGCCAGCACCTTTTAATGTGGAAAAGATTATTTCTGAAAATCAAGAAATATTCCGTCAGTGGACTAATCATCTTTCCACAATCTATAAAAGAAATGCCTCTTTCCGATACGCGAAATTAAAGAATTTGAGGTATCAAAGAAGCATCCAAGAATGATCAAGTATAGACAGTTTGACAATGCAATGTAGGAGACTGCTGTAATTAAAAAAAAAACCGAAGAAGTAGCGGTTTGAAAAAAATATATGCCGATTTGCAATGTTTAAAACAATTTTGTGCTCCAGCGGATTAACAATTTCTTTCCACCCTTCCTCATAATTGAGTTTTACATACCAGCCACATAAGCAGAATATTATTTTATTTTCTTTAATCCAGAGAATTAAAAAATTACTATAAAGCAATTGGTTTTTTTATTGGACGGGGCAAAAGCGGCTAAGTCACCACTCTTGAAAATGCAATATTGAATTCCCAGAACTGTAATTATAATAGCAAAGTTAAACTGTTTACAGAATTTGAAAAATATACCTTCTTTTATAGTTTTTTTGGTTAAAAGTCTAAGAATCGAGCTAACAACAAAGATAGAACGTACTATGCAGCAAAATTATAAAAGGAGCATGTTAACTTGGAAAAGAATCATTCCTCCTGTAGTGATCCTTTCTTAAGTTAACATGCCTTTTATAACTATATATATATATATATTATATATATATATATATATATATATATATATATATATATATATATATATATATATATATATAGAAATGTTTATATATATTCTAAGAAAGCATGTTATCCATTTCGGAGATGTGTGTTCAGGATACTACCTGATCAGGTTTCTTTTTCTTATTTTGCAATTCCATTTTCCTGAACCTCTAATTTTAACTCAATTCTAAAATTGTTTACAGTAGATTGCTATAAGTTCCTTTTGCCATTTCAGACGCCTTCCACTATGCTTTTTTTGGTATACCGCAGAATTGTTCTGGGAGAAAAAAAGTACTGCTTAAGCTGTAGGAAGACTAACAGTATTTTCAAAACAGCGATTTCTTTATGCCCATGTATAACCCATAACAAAGTTATTTTGTTGTGCTTCATCACTTTCTTAAGCAACTGCTTGTTATGCCAAATTTTATGAACTCACAAGTTGTATATCTAAGAACTCTAGTTCAGCTTCGTTGTTTAAGGCATATCGTCACCCTAATTAGCAAATGTCGTAACTTTATTTTTACTCAATTTGTGAATATATGCGCCATCTGTTTGTAAATTAATTTATCTGTCTTTTGGCCAAATCCTGGAACTCCATCTAAATGTAGAAATTAAATATAAGCGAAAAAGAAAACCTTGTAACTCCGTATCACCTTTTGACTTCAGCAAACCACATAACTCCAATATAAGTGTGGTTAGGTCATCTGACAGTATCACGTGAGATCCGTTGTATGTTTGTCTTTTTACGTATAAACGTGCATTATAAAATATAATTAATTATAATTATAACGTGCATTTTAATCTAAAAACCATTTCTATTCTGCATAGAGTACCTAAGTAGGATCACACTCAACCAGTTTATACTTTTCGTGTATTTATTTTTTACTTTGGTAATATTAATTTTTGTAAGAAAACCGCCACCGAATTTTAAGTGAGATTTTTTGTCATTTTAAGGTCGATTCAGACACCAGTCCTGTCGCAGTCTCGGCGCCGAACCGGTCCTGTTTGGTCACAGAACTATCAACTATCTGACAGATGGGAAACTGTTCGTCAACTGATAAATGTGAATTCCGGCGCCATATTTCTATTAAAGAATATTTTGTATGACGGATTGCTCGGTTCGGCGCCAGGACTGTGACGAGACTTGACTGATGTGTCTGAATCGACCTTTAGATGCCCCGAGCAGAGAAAATGTTAGAATTGGCGTTGGCAAAGCCTTCTATTTTATCCACAAGGAATCTACGTTCCTGTAGTTGGCTGTATACCATGTATTAAAAATTTAATTAAAAATCCTTTGTAATAGGTATATATTTAAGGCCCAAACGGGCTAAGTTAAAAAGACAAAACGTTTTTGGAAACCATGTTCCATCATCAGTGTCTAGGAGTACATGAATGTAGCCACCAAGATTAAATATATGGGTAAAAACCCGTTAACAGATGTTTAATTACATTTAGTTTTAAAAATACGTTATAATTATTTAAGATTATAGAGTTACCGATAGATTAGGTAACATGGCGACATATGACTCCACTTGAAGTTGCTAGTCCTGAGACGGTATGTCTTCGAGGACTGTATGAGTGCAACTGGAGAGGTACATGGTTTCCGAAAACGTTATGTCTTTTTAACTTAGCCCGTTTGGGCCTTAAATATATATCTATTACAAAGGATTTTTAATTAAATTCCTTCTATTTTAGTCGATTCGTTTATACCACATGAACGTGTAACTGGAGATATTTGTAACACGGATGTTTTAATTATTGAAGATGTAATCGAAAGCCCCCATGTAGAAAATATATATCTGAGGAAGAACCAGAAACAAATTTTGAAAAGAATGTTGTTAAAATTTACAAAAATGGAGTCCACCTCGTCTAAAAACCATGAGAACGAAATTTTTGAAAAAGAAGAAACTACAAGAAAGAACAGAAAAAAGAGAAGACATGTTAAAGTAGAAGTTTGGAAAAGAAAGAGCAAAATAGGAAAAACAGAGAGCTAGGTATTGCTTACAAAGGTAAAAAGTGTACTACTAGAAAATGGGAAGACAATATTCCAAAAAGACAAAGAGTATTAAAACAAAGATGTTTTTGTAAGATATCAGCCAGATATCAAAACAACCTAAAAAAATCTGGGTTGCAATGTCATCTACTCTCGGATGAAGATAGAAAGTTGGCTTTCACGAATTTTTGGAAAATGAGCTGGGGTAAAAAAAAATTTTGTAGATCTAAACGTATAATCTGAAACACCCCCAATAAAACGAGACCGAAAAGACGAAAACATATCTAGAAGAAGTAATAGTTTGACCTATTAGTTAAGAAAACAAAACGATCAAATTAAAGTGTGCAAAAAAATGTTCCTTAACACACTAAACATAGGAGAATGGACCTTTTTTTTGAACCTATTCTCTATTATTCCATTGTTGGATATAGGTCTTCCCCAGTTCTCTCCATCTTTCCCTATCTTGAGCTGTTCTCTGCCATGTGGGTCCTCCTTGTTTCCTGATGTCATCTTTCCAGCTCATCTGTGGTCTGCCTCTTGATCTCTTTGCATTGTATGGACCACACTTTCCAATGGCATTGTTCCATCGTGCGTCTTGGAGACGTTCATTGTGTCCAGCCCATTTCCATTTCAGTTTTGCTGCTTGTTCTATCGCGTCTACTGTCTTTGTTCTGGTTCTGATCCACTGGTTACATTTTTTATCTTTAAGTGATATACCCAACATTTGTCTCTCCATCGCTCTTTGTGCCTTCCTTATCCTATCCAAATTGGAGTGTGTAAATGACCATGTTTGTGCTCCGTAGGTGAGCACCGGTATTATACAGGAGTTATATACCTTGCTTCGTAAGTATAGAGGGATTGTTTGATTCTTTAGAACGTAAGAAAGTTTGCCGAACGCTGCCCATCCCATTCTTACTCGTTTCGATATTTCGGCTGTTTGATTTTCTCTGTTAGCTCTGATTGCTTGTCCTAGATAGATATACTCATTTACCTGTTCTATTTTTTCTGTTTGTATTTTTATTGCCTCTTGGTCTTCGTGTTTGTCATTATTTTTGTTTTGTTGAAGTTAATTTTTAGGCCTTTTTGCAGTGATTTTTCATGAAGTTCATTCAGCATTAATTCTAGTTCTTGTCGTTCCGAGGAGATCAGAAGTATATCATCCGCATATCTAAGGTGATTTAGGTACTTTCCGTTAATACATATTCCTAAGTTTTCCCAATCTGTTGATTTTATTATATTTTCGAGGGTCAAGGTAAACAGTTTGGGTGAAATTATATCGCCTTGTCGGACTCCTCGTTTAACTTTTATATTATCCGTTATTAATTTGTCGTCCAGAATTACAGATCATGGTTGCGTTTTGGTAAATATCATGTATCAATTGTCGGTATCTTGAATCTATGCTACTATTGACCAGAGCTACTTCCACCGCCCAGAGTTCAATGCTGTCGAAAGCCTTTTCATAATCTACGAATGCTAAGTACAGCGGAAGGTTGTATTCATTGGTTTTCTCAATTAAAATTTTAAGCGCATGTAGATGGTGGATTGTGCTGTATCCTTTCCTGAATCCGGCCTGTTCCACTGGTTGTTAGTTATCAAGTTTGTAGGTTAGTCGGTTGTTTATTATTCTTGTGAAGGTTTTATATAGTTGTGTCAAAAGGGAAATAGGACGGTAGTTGTTTAGGTCTGTTTGGTCTCCTTTCTTATGTATTAAGATTGTGTTGGCATTTCTCCATTGTTTAGGTATTTTACCTTCAAACAGACTTTTGTTGAACAGTATTTTTAGCATTTTTTTATCGTGTCTTCTCCTTCTTTTAGCAGTTCCGCCAGTATTTTGTCCTCACCGGCCGCTTTATTTCTTTTCATGTCATTTATGGATTTTTCGATTTCATCTTCAGTTATTTTCTGGTAATACCTCTGAGCAAATATTTTGTATTTTCCTAGCGAGATTATGTTTAGATGATAGTGGTGGGTCATTTTTAGAACTGTCTAGGTCTGTGTAATATTTTTCTGTGATTTTTACTATTTCTCCTAGATCTATTTCTTCATTGTTCTCAGCTTTAAGCACGATTAGTTTTCTTTTTCTTATATTTGTCTTCATTGTTTTTAAACTTTTGTTCTTCTCTATGATTTTCTTAATGCGATCTTCTTGGTATTTCTTTAAATCTTCCTTTATCTGCTTTCTTACTTATCTTTTTAAGAATGGACCATAGGCTCTTGGAAAATTGTAAAACCACAAGAACGTCAGAAACGCGACAAGTGTGGATGTGACTGCTGATGAAGATGGTCTTGCAGCCATAAAAGCTCAATCAAAGGCTAGCAAAAGGAAAACAGATTAGATTCGGAAAAAATTTATTCGTTAAAGTTATTTTTTGAAAGTTTGCCAAAAATGGAATCCCATTATTGCCGATTTACATCTCAAAAATTGTATCTTGAATCAAAATGGCAGTCCAAACAAAAACTTTATGAACTGTACTCTAAGAACTAGTGTAATGATGTGGAGCCATTTTCAATTGCATATTTTAGTAATTATTTTGAGGATAAGAATTTGAGTTTATGCAAAGAACGGCACATTTGCCAGACTGTCACACTGACTTATAATGTGCTCTGCTATTTCTTCTTGGAGGTGACAGAATCTGCACAGGTCACCATCTGATATTACCATCAGCTTGAATCGCCTATTCAGCTTACAGTGCCCTGCTAGAAGACATACTATGGATATGACAGTTTTTCTGTCTTTGCTTATTAGGTCTGCCGTAAATTTTGGTGAATGTTCTGTAATGAACTGTTTCGCCTGTCTTTGTCCTGGTGAATTCATCTACCATTTGAGGGTTTTTGAGCTACCCACTTCCTTGTAGCCATTCTTGTTGTTGACTTTGCAACGCCGCAGAAGCGTTCTGGTCCAATGAGTGGCATCGATGAGCCTTGTTTGGTCATTTCATCTGCTTTTTCATTGCCCTTATGGCCCTCGTACCCAGGCTACCGTAACCTTGCTACGGTCTCCTAGTTTATTTAGGGCACACATATAATCCCATACTAGCTTAGAACTGACTTCTACAGAATTGAGTGCCTTAAGTGCTGCCTGACTATCTGTGAAAATGGCAACTGAACGGTACGTTCTTTCCTGTCTTTATATTTCTTAATTCCTGTTCTTCCCTGCCTGGTATCTTAATTGTAAACTTATTGTTAAAGCTATATTTCGTAGCTGTTGCATCGATAGGTTGCCCCATCACGAATTTTTTGTTGTCAGCACCATGCATCTGGGTTATATGTCGCTGACTATGGATTAACCTGTGCATCACTGATCTGGCTTCACACTGTATAAAGATATGAAGTGGTGGTAGATTCAGCATGACTTCCAATGCTGCTGTAGGAGTTGTTTTTATGACCCCCGTAATAGACAGGCATGCTAGCCTTTGTGTATTACCTAACAGCCTTATTGCTCCCACTTGCTGCGTACTTTTCCACCACGTCACTGAGCCATAGGCTATCATTGGTCTAATAACCGTTGTGTATAACCATAGACTCATTTTGGGGTTAATTCCCCAATTCTTACGGCACATTCTTCTACATCTGCCCAGTGACATAGTGGCTTTATGTGTGGTTTTCAAAATGTGAGTATTTCATGTAAGCCTATGATCAAAATGCATCCCAAGGTATTTTATTTCTTTGGCAAATGAAATCTTTGTTCCTCCCAGCACCAGTGGTTTTAGGTCTTGTGGTGCTGTTTTCTTTTTGGTGAAGTTGACGATTTATGTGTTCTGAGCATTAACTATCAGTCTCACTTATTTACATCAGTTGTCAACTATATTTAGCGCTGCTTGCATTCTCTTAGACGACACCACCTAAGCAAACCTGTCCTAACAGCGATTGCTATATCGTCAGCATATCCTAGACAGTAAAAGCCTTCTGTGGACAGATTTCTGAAGAGACCATCTACCAAGGTTGCCAGTGTAAGAGTACACTCAATTTTGGGAGCAAACTTTTAAAATGTTGTGTTGGCAACAATGACAGTAAGTTCCTGTCTTCAGTAACAACTGTCGTGTATCATAAGGTAATAAAGTGAGTCAAGTCAAAAAAATATATTGCGCCTTTTTATGTCTCTAACATTACGCCTAATATAAAATAAAATTAGTTCTTAACACATTTTCCAAACAATATTTAAGGAACCTAACAGGCAGAACTCTTCCTTGTGGACAGCCTTCACCTACTTTTGATTTGATGGTTGCTTTGCCTATAGTGGACATTACTGTCCTATTCTCCAGGGATGCCCTTATCCATCTGCATATTAGCGCACGTGCGCCTCGTCTATTTATAGCCCCTATCGAAGAGCTGGTGGTAACATTATTAAATGCTCCTTTTATATCTCAAAAGGCAACCATTGCTAGGTCTTTGTCTTCCATTGACTTTGAGATAAGCCTATTTAATAAGGATAAGTCATATCTAACATATATTACGCCTCGAGTAATACGAACAACTAAAACTAATTATGGAGGTAAAAATTGATGAAAAACATAGTTTAAGAAGAAAGAGTAAATCATGGCTCAGGAACATAAGAGACAAGAAGAACTGAAGGATATGCTTTGATACACCAAGAACACAATAGACAAGACTTTGCTATACTGGTTGCCAACCTCAATAAAGATGGTACAAATAGGACGAAAAGGATATTTTTAGAACAAATTTTAAAATAAAAATCAAGTTTAGTTATTAAAGGTAATACTTTCAATGAGGTACACCGTTGAATTTAAAATAAAAAATACTTTCATTTAAGCTAACCTTTATTCCTTCCATTAATTCAATTTTTTAATGTTACTTACAGGAATTTATGACGTCAGTTATTTTACGTTTAACTCAAAAAAGTTCAGTAATTTCTGAGATACAGACGTTAAAGGACACTCTGTATAGGACTCATAGTAAGTGAGGCAGAAATTTCTTTTGCCGAGTTTTCAGATAGTTACTGGACATATTTTAAGTAGGTACATATTTTTGTAAATCCAACATCGTCAGTGCTTATTTAACTAATAATGTATTCAAAATGATGACATCCAGTTATTAAATTTATCATTGAAATTAATTATTTGTATTCGACCTTGGATGTCATAAATTTAATTTTGTTTTGTGAATCTGCGTTTTTGCCAACTGTGCTTATATGTTAATTAATATTTTTCCGTTATCTGCACATATTTTTTTTATTTTTAGTAACCTCATTGATATAATTTTATAGATTATATTGATATAATATTACGTTGAAATCTTATATTAGAATATCTACACCTATCTAAATACTAGATAAAATGTGAGTCATATGAACCAACGCCCTTCAGAATAATAAGACCGCATGTGGTTACCATTATTTATACAGAAAACATGGTCTTCTTCTTCGGCTTTTTTCCATTATGAGTTCGCCGTTTTCGTCCTCCACGGCACTTTATGTTCCCAGTCATCTTCACTGAGGTCTCTATCCATCATAGCATTTCATATGTGCTTTCCATCTTGTAGCAGGTCTTCCTCTCTGTCTTCTTCTCGGCGGATCCCAGCCCAATATTCCTTACTTCCATTCTGTTCCAGATTACCACTGTGCTTATTATATCCGCTCTGGTGATTTGTAGACATCTTTTCATAAAGTCCAGTTCAACTATTCTTAATTTATTTCGTATTAACTTATGCCCAGATTACCAAAAATATGAAGATCTAAATCATATCTTTTTTGAGCATTCAATGTATAGGGTTTCTCATTATATTTTGACCCCCACTTATTTTCCTTAGTTTCGGGAATACAAAAAAAAGTTTTAAATAAAAGTTGAATTATTTTATCTGTACCGACCAACAGTGTAGCAACAGACCAAATTTGGTATACAGGGAGTGCCCAATAAAATGCATCTTCAATATTTCAAATGGGACACCCTGCATTTTTTTATAGTTTGGAGTAGCCCTGCATTTTCTGATTACAAATATATAACACAGTGTAGCATTCGTTTTGTTCTATAATGGCATATGATACTACTATACTATACTAAGGTAAGAAAAAAATATATTTAGGAAGTCAACAAAATTAATGACTTACAACATTACATTTAAGATACAATTCTACATTTAAGATACAATACTACATTTAAGATTACAATAGATGCTCAAAGTGCCCTCCATTATTATCAATGCACAAGTAATATCTTCATCTCAAATTTTCTAATGCGTCAGATATTGTGTTATGACCATTTAAATTTCCGCGCGAACTTTTACCGTAATGGTGTTAATATTTGTATTTGAATCAAAATACACTTTTTCTGTTAAAAACCCCCATAAAAAGCTATCACATGGTGTTAAGTCGGGACTATTTGGTGGCCATGTAATGATACCCTTATTGCCGATCCACACATTAAATTGATTATTTAAATGTTCTTGAACGGCTGCGACATTATGTGGCGGTGCTCCATCTTGTTGCCATATCATACTATTTAATTGATTTTGTGTATCATTTGAATTTAATAACTCATCCACTTCTGTAATGACTGTGTCCAAATATGATACTCCAGTTAATTTATAATCATAAAACAATGGTCCAACTATTTTGTTTTAAAATATTCCGCACCACACATTTATTGATTTTCTTCCTGACTTTTTTATTTGCTTAATTTTTCTTTTTCTATTATTTTTCTGATCCCACAAATACCTATTTCTTCTATTAAAAATGTCTGAAGTTGAAAAATTTGATTTATCTGTCCATAAAATGTTATAAAAATAATTAGGATCATTGTTCAAATTTGTAAGCATGTCTTGACAGAACTGTAAACGCTTACTCTTATGAACATCGGCAAGTTCTTGTACCGGTAATATTTTGAACGGGTTATAGTGTGCTTTCTTAAAACTCTATGTATCGTCGCACGGCTTTTCTCTAATGCATTTTTTTTTATTTACAAATTCGCATCAACCCGAAGGTTATTAGTGAGAATCAGATTTACAATATTAAATATATTATATATTAACAAAATTAATAGCTTTTAAGTAGTTTAACAAATTTGTGAATGAACAATTTGCACCAAGTGCTTTCTCTAAGTTTATTGAGATACCATAGGTAATTCTTGCTGTGGAGAAAACTGGACAGTCTACAACAACATATTTCACCGAGAGTTTAACGTTACACTGCTTACATTTTGGTTCGGATTCTTTAGTAATTAAGAACTTGTGCGTGGCACTGGTATGACCTAATCTAAGACGAGTTATTGTCACTTGATCCCTTCTTTTAGTGGGGAAATATCTCCATGGTTTAATGTTCGGTTTAATATTCCGAAGATTGGACACTGAAAATTCCCACCGGTTTTGCCACTCACTTAGGATCCGCGATTTGATAACATTTGAAACATCACTAGCTATCACGTATTTCACAATAACTGAGTCAGCTGAGTTGACGGCTTCACGCGCACACTTATCTGCTTCTTCATTGCCTCTAATACCAATATATGATGGGATCCAAATAAAGATTACCTCCTTATTAGAATTTTCTATCTCTATCAGATTTTGTTTTATTTTTTCAAGAATATGATTCTCTCGGTAGAAGAAGATGATTCTCTCGGTATAATCTTCCTATAGATTGCAGTGAGTTTAGTGAATCAGTCAAAATTATATATTTCTGATTTGGTGAGGATATAATATATGTGAGTGCCTCGTATATGGCATATAATTCTGCATTCAAAGTACTATAGTGTATTGGCAACTTATACTTTTGACACACACATATATATATATATATATATATATATATATATATATATATATATATATATATATATATATCCGGTTTTTTAGGCGTTACGCCTGTCCGGTAGGGATCTATGGAGGAGTATCACCAAGCCGCAAGCCCTTATCTCTTGCCGTACTGCTCCACCATAGGCCGATCAGATCCCAGCATATCCTTTTGACACATATTAGAGGATATAACTGCTGCTCCCACGCCATCTGTTGATTTTGAAGCATCTGTATAAATTTGAGAGAAATTTGTATATTTCGATAATAAGTTTTGAAGAATTTGATGTATTATACTATGGTTAGTAGTGCGCTTGTCCAATGATGTTAGGGTAGTTATTATTTTAGGTACTCCCAAAGTCCATGGGAAAGTTTATGTAGACGTGGTTTATTGGAGAAAAATATTGATAATCGGTTAAGGTGATCATATTTGAAGGTGTGGTTGTTAGGATTTGCATTTGATTTAATTGCATAGGTTAACTTAAGTACATTCTTCTGTGATATAGTGATGGTTCAGCTGCTTCACAATACAGGCTTTCTATTGGTGTCGTTCTGTAAGCTCCCAAGACAATGCGGAGCGCAGTATTGTGTATTGAATCTAAAATTTTAAGGGAAGACTCAGTAGCCTATGAATATGCTATCGCGCCATAGTCTAATTTAGATCTGATTAGAGTTCTGTAGAGAGAGAGCATAGTTTGTCTATCTGCCCCCCAGTCTTTTTTAGATAGTGATTTAAGGATATTAAGTCTTGCTTGGCATTCGATTGCCAATTTTTTAATATGTTCTTTCCAATTTAGATGTTGGTCGAATGTCATTCCTAAAAATTTTACATTATTTTTTCGAACTAGAGGCTTGTTATATAGTGAAAGTGGAGAGTGATTAGGGTAGCTTTTCTTTGTGAATAATATAAATTGTGTTTTTTTGTAGAAAATTGAAATCCACAATTTTGCGACCATTCCTCTAGTTGATGTAAAAACGTTTGTAGCATACTTGTGATGTTTTCCAAATTTGGCTTCTCGCATAGATAACAAGGTCGTCTGCGTATAAGAAACCTTTCAGTGGTGAGTTCGTATTGGCTAGGACATCATTTATTGCTACTAAAAAAAGTGTAGGGCTTAAAACTTATCCTTGAGGAATACCATTCTCTAGTTTTGTTTTTGGTAATAGCATACCATTAGTTTTAAGGTGGAATGATTGAATGATCGATTGGTTAAGAAATTATTAATGAAAGCTAGGCAGTGTCCTTTGATATTTAAATTATGTAGTTTTTTAACTATTAGGTGTTTCCAAGTGGTATCATATGCTCCCTTGATGTCAAAAAATATTGCGACGCATTTTTGATTGGCAGCAAAAGCTTCAAGTACGTCATTTTCTAATGCTAAAATATTGTCCATTGTTGACCGATTTCTACAAAAACCACTTTGATTTGGAATTATTAGGTTTCGATTCTCAAGAGTCCATAAAAGCCTTTTTATTTACAATTTTTTCCATTAATTTACCCATAGCACATGTCAAAGATATTGGTCTATATGAATTTGGATTACTTTTTGGATTGTGTGGTTTTAAAATTGGTATAATAATAGATTCTGACCATTTTGATAGATTTATGGTGCATCCATATTAAATTAAATAACTTTAGTAGTACTGATGAGCCTCTAATGATGAATCTCTAATGCATTATTAGCATTGTTTTAGACTAGTTTCGGAATTTTTTAAAATAAAAATGTTATTATGGATTTAATCTATTATTTATGTATTTAATTTTTACCTTCAAAGTAAAGCAAAGTATTAAGATCTTCATCATTATTTCCTACGATAGTACGTTTCCTCCGCTCAAACATGTTTCATTTATGACATAACGATAATATAAATGTATTAGCAGAAGGAGTCTGTCGATCTGGATAAATCAGCCTATATTCTCGTCTTGTCGCTTGCTTGTTTTTATTATTTTTTACATAAATTGAGAATATATCGACTTTTTCATCTGCAGTATAACCCATTTCGCTATGAGGACTGACAGTTTATAATAAATTAATAATTGTTTCATTTTCAAATGTCTGTTGCATAGCCACCTATGGTTACCCTTTTGTAGTACCATATGCCATTATAGAACAAAACTAATGCTACACAATGTTATATATTGGTAATCAGGAAATACAGGGCTACTCAAAACTATAAAAAAATACAGGGTATCCCATTTGAAATATTGAAGATGCATTTTATTGGGCGCTCCCTGTATACAAAATTTGGTCTGTTGTTACATTGTTGGTCGGTACAGATAATATAATACAACTTTTATTTGATTTTTTTTTGTTTTCCCGAAATTAAGGAAAATAAGTGGGGGTCAAAATATAATAAGAAACCCGGTACACTCTTTACAGAAATAAACTGGTAGAAAATTGATTGAAATGTAATATATTTCCACCCTAAAATTTGTGTTACCTACTTTCACTAAATATGAAAAAGGTATATGACTGCCTAATGGAATTTATTTCGAAAAATAAAATTAACATCTAAACTTTGATATATATAATATTGAAACTATAAAAATATATCAACTATAATAGAATTGCATTACTGCCACTGGGAACAGAGGACGGTTCATTTATTCCGTCGATGGTTTGGATTGACGCAGGGTTGGCCTGAACATTTCTGACAGTGTGATTTTGATTCGCGGGTGGAGCGGACGATATTTTGTTTATGAGAGGTCACCATGTCGAAGGTAACCGTATGCCGTCATCTCTTTTATTGAGGCAATTTGGTCCCTTTTTAATTTCAATAGCTTCTCGGATAATTCTTGGTTTATAGAAGCGGATGAAGGTGGTGTTGACTAAGAGCCAAAATTGAATCGAAATTGCGAACAGAAATGTAATGTTCATAAATCTTATTTTCAATTCTACGATTTGTTTGTCCTATATAGGATCTGAGGAAGTCTGCACAAGGAATTTCATAAACTCCGTATTGTTAATTTGGAATGTTGTCTTTGATTGATCGGACAAGAGATGAAAGTTTTTGTAGAGGGTAAATATTGTCTTTATTCCTCTTGTTTTAAGAATTTTGTCGACTTTCTCAGTGACACCTTTGATGTAAGGAAGAAAAGCATTCGTATCATAAGGCTCTGTCTTTGGATTAGGATTGAGTGAGAGATGTCTGTGGATGCTCCTATTGATGTGATTTTCACGGTAACCGTTTTGGATTAGGGCTTGTTTTAAACTAGAGAGCTCAGTGGGTATACCTGCATCATAGCAAAGACGTTTTGATATGGAGACAAGGTTATTAATGACTGAATTAATTTGTAAAGATGAATGATGAGAGTTGCCATGCATGTAACCATTGGTATGGGTGGGTTTTCGATAAACAGAGTGATAAAACCTTTATGATTGGTTTTTCTTTATAATATCATCGAGAAATGGTAGGGATGAATTAGTTTCCACTTCTACCGTAAACTGGATACTAGGATGTATACCATTGAGATGGGTTTGACAAGACACCAAAGCATCCCTACCATGGGCCCAAATGACGAATGTATCGTCAACATATCGTAGCCAACATGTTGGTTTGAGCATTGATGTGGATAGTGCTCGGGTCTCGAAGTCTACCATAAAGACATTTGTCTGTAGAATTGATTTTGGAAGATGAAATAAGTGTTGGGCATACAATGTTTAATAAGAGATAAGTGGTCTTACAGTACAGTATCCAGCATATCCTTTATTAGCTATGTTTTAGTAGCTGTTATAGTCTGTGTAAAAGTTCAATCATATCTTGTAGTCTTGAAGTCTTTAGTGAGGTCGATAAAACACATGAATACAGGTGTATTAAAATATACTGCTTTCTCTCCTATTTGTCTTATTGAAGATGAAATAAGTGTTGGGCATACAATGTTTAATAAGAGATAAGTGGTCTTATAGTACAGTATCCAGCAGATCCTTTATTAGCTATGTTTTAGTAGCTGTTATAGTCTGTGTAAAAGTTCAATCATATCTTGTAGTCTTGAAGTCTTTAGTGAGGTCGATAAAACACATGAATACAGGTGTATTAAAATATACTGCTTTCTCTCCTATTTGTCTTATTATGAATATGGCATCGACAGTTGATCTCTTAGACCGAAACCCTTATTGCTCTTCGAATATTAATTTGATACTCTTTAATTATTTTCTCAGTAAGTATCTTAGTAAATCATTTTTAACTGGTATCAAGCAACGTAATAGTTCGATAGTTAGATGAGTAATTTTTGTCCCCTTTTGTGTATAGGGACCGTTATACTTGATTTCCGTTCCTTTGGTATGCATTTCATTTCAAGGATCTTTTGGAATAGTTTCATGATATTTTCTGTTAATGTCTTCCTCCATATTTTAATAGTTTATTCGTAATCGTATCTGGACCTGAAGCTTTTCGATTTTTTAATCCCATATCCTCTATCACCTCTTCTTCCGTTATTGTTACCAGCTCGTCTTCTGTCTCTTCATCTCCTTCATCGATCTCTCTATCGTCGTCCGTGTAAAGGTGTTCTGAGCCGTATAGCAGCACGGGCACGTAGACAGTATTAAATACTTTTATTTTGGTGCTGATATTGATCCCCTTTCTTCGAATAAATGCTTTGTTTAATGCGTAGTAAACTTTAGTTGCTCTGGTGTTGATTTCTGGTTCCTTTTTCCTCTTCGTATTTACAATCGAGCATAAATATTTGAAATTTTCATCTTGTTTAATCTGTCTTTAATCTGACATCATTTTCTTCAGCCTTCTTGCGAAATATGAAATAGAAAATTGTGCCCATAAAAATCATTGGTTTGAAAATGAATGCAAGAGTGCAAAAAAGAAAAAATGAAGCCTACAGAAAGATGCTTACCCGACGAACTAGAACAACTATAGAGAATTAACATAAAAAAGAAGACAATAAAACAGGATACACAAAAGAAAACAATGAAACCATGAAACCACTTAAATAAGGAACTTAAATATATAGAAAACTTCAACTGAGATAAGGAATTCAGAGCATTATATAAGAAAGTTAACATCAACAGAAAAGAATTCAAGGTAATCACAAGTTAATGCAGAAGTCAGAATGGCGAACTACAAGAAAAGATGTATTGAATAGATTGGTGAAATGCTTTAATTTTAAACAGGCACTTAATACAAAGGAGGAAGAAAAACACCTGAAAGACGAACGAGATAAAGTACGAGAACAAACGTGAGGGAAAAGAAACCACCAACGATTTTTGAAATTAAAGATGCAGTTAAAAAACTAACCAGAAACATATATGTCTTCAGGGATTCTACAGTATTCACTGCATTCCCTCGCTCAACCGTTTCCATCGTTCTCTGTTGTCCTATTCTCCATCTTTTAGGCCTCTCTTATTCATTGCGTCGTCTACTTCGTTCTTCCAGGATCTTCGGGTTCGCCCTCTTTTCCTCCTTCCTATGGGGCTCCATTCGGTTAATCGCTTTATCCATCTGCTGTCGCTAGTTCTTCTTACATGTCCATACCACTTTAGTCTTTTTTGTTCTATATATCTTAGTATGTCTGTTTCTATTGATGTTCTTTGTTTTATTTCGTTATAAATCACAAGTATATTATCCACAAGTTAGTTATAAACCCCAAGTTGTTGAATTTATCCTTTACGTTGATTGTTATGTTGTCATCAATCTGTAGATCTTCTATGTCTTCTTCACTTGTAGATAGGTACTCTGTTTTCGCGAGGTTTACATCTAAGCCAACCTTGGTATATTCTCCTTGTAGTTTCTTAATCATGTAGCTGAGGTCGTCTTGGTCTTGTGCAATCACTACTTGATCGTCTGCAAAGCTTACCGTATATAGGTACTCGTTCCGTACCGGTACTCCCATGCTTTCGCATTTTCTTTTCCATGTAGTCAAGGCTTTCTCTAAGTATATTTTGAATAGATTTGGGGATGAAGTCTCCTATAATTTTTGTTCCCACTTTAATGGACACTTTATTTTCTTTATACAGAGCCTTTGTAGCTTCTACGAGTTCCGTCTGTATTTCTAATTTATACATTGCCTCCCATAGTTTTGACCTTAGTACAGAGTCATAAGCCTTTCTCAGGTCCACAAATGCTAAATGTATATCTCTATTTTTTGCTTTTTTCTTTTCCAACAGTTGTTCCAGTGTGTATGTGTGGTCTATGCATGATCTTCCTGCCGTGAAGCCTGTCTGATTCTTCCCGATTTTGCCTTTTATCGCTTGCTCTATCTTTTCTCGCAGTATCTTTCCATATAATCTTCCTATTGATGATATTACGCTTATTCCTCTGTAGTTTTCGCATTGTTTTCTATCTCCTTTCTTAAATATATATGTCATATATGCCTCCGTCCATTCCTTTGGGAGCTGTTCTACATTTATGGCTTTCTGAAATAACCATTGTATCATCCGGTATAATTTTTTTGATCCATATTTTATAAGCTCAGGTGAGATGCCTCCAGGTCTCGGTGCTTATTTTTGATTGCTTTCATGGCCGTTCTCATTTCCCTATCTGTTATTTCTATTTCTTGTTGTGGGATCTGCTTCGTCTTCGCCCGTTTTCTTTTCCTATGAATTGTGGTCTTTGTTCTGTTAACAGTTCTTTGTAATAGTCCTTCCATTTTTTGTACTGTATATTTCCCAATTTAATTTTTTCTTTTGAGTTTTGTTTCAATCCTCTCAGTACTTTCCATGACTCCGAAGTTCTTGTACCTCCTATGTATGTTTGAATATTTAAGCAGGTTCTTTCCCATTCTTCATTCTTATATTGTATTATTTGTTTTTCAATGCTCTATCTTTTTCTCTATATTATAATGTTTTTATTAATTCTAATTTATTGTTCTTATTTTAATTTACCATAAGTTCTATACTTATAACACTCACAAATTTATTAAAATCTTTATTACTATTAATTTATTTTACACTTAATAATTTATCTACATTTATAATACGTGCGTTACAATTCAATACGCGGTGCGATCCCCAAAAAATAACTGTTCCTTTGCAACAGAATTCCTTCTTTAAATATAAAACTCCGTTATCTAGAAGGGTCTGGCAAAGAATCGATGACCTTCCATCCATTAGGTGACTCATGGACTGGTCTCGAAAAAGGGTCTAGTAAATCTTGCATTTTTTACTGCACATTTCATAGATTTCATAAATTCATATTGTCAAATTGTCAATTATCATATTTCATATTCATTTGTTTACTTACACCTTCAGTCACTGAAGAAAATGGGATTTAGGAAATGCTGTGTTATAAATTGTAAAAATACAACAAAAAATTGTCAATTTAAGTTGTATTCGTTTCCAACTTCGAAGCACAAAGCTACTACAAAGAGAAAAGTGGATTTATATCATAAAAAAGCATAAGTAACATAACCTAAATTATGTATTATTCTTGCGCCCGATTTTAAAGTCAGTTTGAAATAAATAATAAATAAAAGTTCACTTTTAAGTGTAAATTTTAGTTTCACAACACTCACTTAGAGTTCATTTTAACCCAAAATGCCCAAGATGCATTAAGATATATTCGCTGTCCAAAAGTTTACAGGGAAAGAATTAATTGTTTAAACCAATATGATGATATCATGGGCTTAACCTGCTAATTTATGCATTTATGCATTAGCATTATTTATGGTAATTTATTTTTCTTAATTCTTTCACATAATTCTTCCATTCTTTTTTGACATTTGCCACTACTAAAGCTTTTCCCTTTGACTCAGTGCTTGGTTGAAAAGTTATTTGGTGATTTACTTTCTCAAATCCAGTTTTTATTATTGCATTGATATTAACAGTAATGCTGTAATTTAATAATATATTTATTTGTATTTACACTACATACAACGTTTACCTTTTAATAACATACCGACATAACCTCAATCTTACTTTTTCTTCTTATTATTTTTTTGGGGCTACGTCCTTGACAGTTATCCGGTAACCTCGATCTAACATGAAAGTGCAGTAAATTTTGCTGATTTACAACACCAGGTGTCCCTGTTCCGAACTTGCACGGTCCCAATAAAAATGACAAGGGACGGTTTTCACTCCCTACCAGGAACTATGCGGATTGCAACAGACTAACACCTGGACTTCGGTGTCTTTAAAGATCTCCTCCACCATATTTCGTATAACCCTCCAATCTAATTGGCGGCACTCCAATTTGGCATGGCTAACTTTTGTACGTCGGACTCTAGTACGTGCTTTCTCAATTGAAGTAAGGCTTCCCATACATCTCGGTAGGTAGGTTGGTCACGGGCAGTGTATTTTGTTACCAGGTAAAAAAGGTAACGTGATGCATCTTGGAGTTTCAAGGTTTTACCGGGAGCTGGCACTTGGCATTAAAGTTCTGCAACTCGACCAAACTTCCTTCGAAAGACGGATGCCAACCCTGGTGCGTCTTTAATACTGGCCGGGATGGTAAGTGCCAGTGAGTAGTCATCGGGAAGTGCGAGTAGATCTTGCCTTTATTCAGTGGTAACACCGTGTCTTGCTTTACCGGTACCTCCATAGGCAACCATGAATTCCTCAAACGTGAGGTCAGACACATGTTGAACTTGGTTTCCTTCCACTTCTTCATCTACGTCGTGGTCACCTTCGAAAGACACCAGCCGGTTATGGTGTACTATCATCGGCTTTCCCCTCGGAATCTTGCTTATTCGGTAAATGACATCATTGATCTTTTCCATAATGAGGTATGGACCTTCCCAAAACTGCTGCAACTTGGGAGAACAACCTTTTCACTTTTTGGGATTATAGAGCCAGACTTTGTCGTCCTTTTTAAAACACCCCTGCGTAAATCTGGGAACGCACCCTGAGAGTGCGCAAATCTCGACCCACTTAGTGAAGTAATCCATTACTACCAACATGTACTTGCCTCCATTTTCACTTTCTGGAAATGGCCCAGCAGTGTCCAAAGCTATTCTTTCAAAGGGGCTTCCAACATTATATTGTCTCATAGGAGCTCGTTACTCGTAGCACAAATAGTACATTTCTTACACCAGTCTTTTACATCGTCGGAACTGTTCATCCAATAAAACCGTTCCCGAATTCGTTGAAGGGTCTTCTTTACACCAAAATGCCCTCCTGATGGACTGTCGTGTAACTGACGAAGTACTTCGGCTATTCTGCTCTTTGGGATCACCAACTCTCTTCTCTTCGCTGAACCGTCATCATTTTCCAGGACTCGCTTGAGCAAGCCATCTTCGATGATAAATGAGTCCCACTGGACCCAATACGTCTTAACTACTGAGCATAAGTTTGATATTTCTTGCCAAGGTGGTCGACGGTTTTCCTCTTTCCATTTCCGAATTTTCTGTACAACTGGATGTCTCTCTTGTTCTTCCCTTATCTTGGTAGGCGTCCAGTCGTCGTTGACCATCGTCGTTCTTAGCACTGCTGCTTCCTTGGATTCCATTTTGTTGCAGTGGGAACACTCTGCTGGGCATGGCCTTCTGTAAAGAGAATCAGCATTTCTGTGGCTAACTCCGGCCCGGTGCTCAATCATGAAATCGTATTCTTGAAGTCGTTCGATCCACCTGGCTATCTCACCCTCTGGATTCTTAAACTGCATCAACCACTTAAGGGCGGCATGGTCGGTTCGCATTAAAACTTCCTTTCATAGAGGTATTGATAGAAGTGCTCTACTGATTTCACTACTGCCAGAAGTTCTCTTCTGGTGACGCAATAATTCCGTTTAGGTTTTGAGAGAACTTTGCTAAAATATCCAAGGACTCTTTTCTGTCCTCCTTGAATCTGAGACAGCACTCCTCCAATTCCCACATTACTTGCATCTGTATCTAAGATGAACTCTTCTTCTGGCAGTGAATACCCTAAAATTGGTGCTGTAATTAAATACTTTTTGAAGGTCTCGAAGGCATTTTGGCAGTCTGTATCCCAGCGGTAATCTCTTGCTTCCTCTGTGAGTCGCGTTAATGGCTTAGCGATATTCGCAAACTTCTTAATAAACCTCCGGTAGTATGTACATAGTTCCAGAAAACTTCTCACTTGATGTTTATCGGTTGGTTTTGGCCATTCCTTAATGTAATCGATTTTTCCTTATCCACGGCCACTCCTTCTTTACTGACTATATGACCCAGATAATTGACTTTACCTTGAAATAGCTGGCACTTCTTGGGGTTTAGCATCAATTGGGCAGCTTTAAGTAGATTAAAAACGTTTTCTAAATTCTTCATAACGTTGAATTGCCACAATCCAGATCCCGTGGTGAAGGCTGTTTTATAATAATAGAATAATAATAGAAAATAATTAGTCATAATATATTTACAGTTTCATACGCCATAATATTTATTATCGTAACAATATTCTTTATAAATTTCATCGTTGTTTTTAGTCAGCCATTTTTTGTATAGTTGCTTTTTTTCTTCAATTATTCTTTTTGTTGGTTCATTTATTTCATAACAGTGCTGTTTATTTGTTATATGTTCTTTTTCTCCAAGGGCTTCGAATACTGCTTTTTATACTCGCCTTTATATGCTCGTATATTTCTTCGATGTTGCCGTATCTAAATTCTATTAATTTTTGGTCTAGACGTTGTTGGTATAGTTCTCTTATTGATTGTTCTTGGAGTAGTTCTATATTGTATTGGTTTTCTCTTATAGTGTTCAACGGTTCTTCTGTAGAGGGGGTCTTATTATGTTTCCAATTAATGCCCATTTTTACTGTTAGTAGTTTATGGTCCGTTCCACATTCTGCCACTCTTCTGTCTCGCACATATTTGATCTTCATTCTGGTATCTTGTTTCATTATTATGTAGTCTATTATCGATTTCAGCTTTCGTGTTTCTTGCGTCCATGTATATTCATGAATATTTTTATGTCTAAAGAATCCGTTGGTGATTTTTGGGTTGTTTAGTTCGCATAATTCAATCAGACCTTCTCCGTTATCGTTTTGTTCATCCTCTCCAAATCTCCCCACTACTTTATCGTTTTCTTTTCTTCTGCAGTTAAGGTCTTCTGTTAATATTATCTCCACGTTCTTCTAATTAGCTCCATTTGACGTTGAAGTTATTCCGTGAAATGTTCTTTTTCTACTCTCGGGGAATCGTCTGTTGGTGCATATACTCCGAGTATCACTGTTTCTTTACCGTATATGTCTATATGCATTTTAATTATTCTCTCGTTGATTGGCTCCTATGTTCTAATCCTGTTCTTCCACTTATTTTTGATTGATATTCCTACTCCTACCTTTGCTCTACATTCTTTATTAACTCCGCTCCAGCAATGGATATGATCTTCTATTGTTTCCGTTCCATTTCCTTTCTTTTTGGTTTCTGCTGTTACTAGTATGTCGATGTTGCTTTCTCTAAACTCCTTGATCACTTCTGTCGCCTTTTTGTTCCATCCTTGTATATTCCACGTTGTACATATGAATGTTCTATCTTTTCTTTGTTTTAATTTTTGGTTCAGCTTTGATAAGTGGGTTTTATTAACTCTTAGCAACATTGCCCCCCACCCTCCCCGTATCCGATGGGGCTACCTTTATCAGAGGTGTGGATTTTCACTCGGGGATGTGTTTTCGTATTTGGCTTTTTCACCTTGCGATTTTCGTTCTTATTCTTACGTTTTTCTGTGTATTAGGTTGCTAATTCCTAATGCCACAAACCCCCGTTTGGAGGACTTTTTCTTCAGCCGCCTGGATCAGACGCCGTTGGTTCTTCCGCACCCTCGACCATTATTATTTTTCCAGCCATCCCCTGCTCTCGAGAGCGTTGACCGGTTTTCACCTGTAACCAGAAACAAATATGGCCATGATACCCATAATGCGATTACAGCATCCCATAAAAGAAATATGAATATACATGAACATAGAAATTCCTCCACAATGATTGGAATACTTTGCACCATGTACAAAAAGGAGATATCTTTGAATGCTCTAACCACAGGGAATTACGCTTCTAAATGCAGCGTATAAAATATTTTCCACATTACTATGTCACCGTATGCCACCATATGCAGAACGAATAATAGGAAAATACCAGGCTGGTTTCAGAGGTGGCAAATCGACAATTCATTAGAATGTAACCCTGAGACAAATTCTAGAAAAAATACTGGAATATGACATATATTCATCATACATTTAGAGACTACAAAGCAGCCTACGACACGATAAATAGAAGAGAAATGTTTAAAGCAATGAAAGAGTTAGAGGTACCAAATCAGTTGATAAATTTAACAAAACTAACCTTTGAAAAATTTGAATGAAGATTATGAATCCAGGGGAACTGTCCCTGAACTTTATAAAACAAATAAAGTGAGCTGTGCCAAGGAGACCTTGTCTATTGTATACGGTTCAATCTAGCGCTGGAGAGAGTAGGTAATACGCATATCATAAATCACTACCACTGGTTGTGCGGTAAATATATAATAAAACAGTGCAAATCATTGCCTATACTGATGGTCAATATTGTTTGGAGAACGGAAAATGCTGTACTAGAGGCATATGTAGCACTCAAAGAATCAGTTGCAAAAATGAGTTTAATAATAAACACCAACAAAACGAAGTATATGAAAATAACTACGCAACTACAAGTCCTACGAGCACTTGTTATAGAAAACGACGTTATCGAAGCAGTGAACGAAGTTGTATACCTGGGAGCGCTCGTTAACACTGAAAATAATACTACCAGCAGATGGTATTACTTATGGTACTATTTTGGGCTCAACATCCTTCTTAAATCCTCAATTATAACGAGAATTTCAAAAGTAAAACTCTATAAAACAATAATGCGCCCAGTTCTAACATATGGTTCAGAGACCTGGAGAAATATGGGAATACGTGCTTGACGGAGGAAGGCGATGAATAGGGACGACTGGAGAGAAATAAATTGTTGAGGAGGATAGAACCCACGCAGGGTTGTAAAGCCAGAATGATGATGATGATCTTTTCTAGTGAGTTGGCAACATCTACGCCAACAATTCTTTTCAATTCCATTTTATTTGGGATACATCTTTTTTTATTTATAATCCAAAGCTGTAAACCACATATACTATACTTTCTATGATACTTTTGCATATCCTAAATTTCGTATTCCTAGTGATGTGGTTCTTCCAAAATATACCATTTAGTTGACGTATTGACGAACTAGTTGCTATTTCTTTTGTTTTCCGAGCATCACTTGTAATGCTTACACCGAAATATTTATAACTATCAGTATTTTTGATTTGAGTTTTTGAGTAAATCGTTGAATTTGCTTTTGTCTTCTAGCACCCACCACAACTTGGCTAATGCGAGGTTCTTTTACGCCTTTTAAAAGTTTTTAAAAGATTAATTTTGTAAAGATTGCCGATATAATATGTAGTTTTCCAGGGAAGATTCTGGAGGTAGTCCAAACCACCCCGATGTTTTTTAATTTGTTCTGACATTATTTTCGTTTTTTCGTAGTATGGACTTATCAATCACGAAAATTGTCCGAATAGTATAAAAAAAAAACGTAATAGATAGAAGAAAAAGTAAAACCATAAAAAAGCTGTAAAAGTTGAATAAATATAAAAGTATATTACACAAAATATATTTTCAACTTATCTACAAAAACATAACTTGACAATACACTTATTAAAACTGTTTAAAATAAGCATATCAAATTATAACTTACATTAAATATACATTAGTTATGAAGTATACAATATTTTCAACTTATTTACTTAAATAAAATTTGAAACATTTTGAATATTACTAAATGACAGCAAAAAATCTATATTATTATTTACAGGTGACTTTTCTTTAGCACTTGTATCAACATACACGGATTGCATTAGTAAATACTACATTATAACCGTAAAAGTAAATACTTATGGATGAAGTGACGAAGCAACTGAGTCTGGTTTTCATGTCTCATCTAACTTTTCAAATGAAAATTATTTTGGTTGATTTATTTGTATGGATCAAGAGCATGCTTCATATTGTGAATTACCGATGGTATCAAGATAAAGTTCTAGACGTATCTAGAACAAGTTTTCCAGAAATTTGAAGAAAATGAAAAAAGATACGAACTAACAATAAAGCAAACAAAAACGCAATAGTAGCACAATTTGAATCCTTAGAAGTAGCCATAAAGTTACAAGAATACTAAAGGGGAGCAGAACGGTGGGATCACTAAATTCAATACCGACAGCAAAAACTGTGTCAAGGACCGCGAATATACGAGTCTACGAGGCAGTAATAAGATCCAGAGTGATGTATGCCAGAGAAACATGGATTATGAATCAAAAGGCCAAAAAAAAACATCTGGGAAAGTTAGATCTTCAGGAAAATT
Organism: Diabrotica balteata; assembly: GCA_918026665.1. Lineage (NCBI taxonomy): Eukaryota > Metazoa > Arthropoda > Insecta > Coleoptera > Chrysomelidae > Diabrotica > Diabrotica balteata. The sequence goes on along the minus strand of OU898278.1, from coordinate 96,008,563 downwards.
TTCGGAGGAATACAGACGGCTGCGGAGAATATTTGGAAAAGATAAACAAATAAAGAAATAATGAGGATTTATCGAAAACCAATAATTACGGCAAAAATACGAGCCCGAAGAGAGAGATGACTTGGCCACATCATACAAATTCCAGAGAATTTGTATGATATAACATTTCAATCTCACGAAATGTTAAACGAATGCTGAGGAAAGGAGAAAAAAGAAAAGAATGCCCAAAGAAGAACTGATTGGGAGCAGTAAAGCTAGATTTATTAGAAATATGCATGAGAGATTGGAAATGAAAAGCAAGAGACTGGAAAAAATTAAAGGAAATAACCAAGCTCTTGGAAGGCAAGCACCTACAAGGCCTGTAGCGCTATTTAAAATTGTTTAAAAAAAATTATTGTATAAAAAAACACAAAAAATGTCCAGACACAGTAATTACACTCATTTAGTGACTCTTACTTTTAAGCAATACTGCATCATTGTCCGCTCTTAACACATAAATAACTATGTAACAAAAAAATAATAGTCAGAGTAGTCATACACAATAAAAACATATAGAAAAAGCTGTGACAACATCGAATTGTCGATACTGGTTGTTGCAGTTTTTTCATAAACTATTACATTACATATTAAATGTGAATTACTTCTAATTGTATTTACCGGCAAACTTATTTAAATGCAGAAAGTGCAAATGAACGAAGAATGAAACATCACCAACTGCAAGAATTAAGCAATATTGGCGCGAGTAGTCACATCCACTTAGATTTCCGGTTAAGTAGATCTAATACAGTCATCCCCGAGAATCAACATCTACATCTTACATCTATGTATACTTCCTGAAGCTCGGAGTAGGGTGTTCGCAGTTTCTTGCGGTCAAAAGCAGCCCCATTGTAAAAGTATGATTCAATTATTGGTTGCGAGCCTACAATTGGATGGTCTCATGCCAGAGTGAACTATGTGCATTTTATTTGTTTTAACTTTTTCATTTCCATTATGAGGCAAACTTTTGTTCTAAACTTATGCCAAAACGAACTATGTGAATAACAGAAAACATCAGCTGGAAATTAGTAAATTCTATTTAGCAAAAGGGTGGTAGTACTGACAAGGATCTACAGACCGAGAATTTGGCATCCAAATTCCACTGATTCGCGCAATCGTACTTGTAAGTTCGTATAGTCGGCTGGAGTTACAATTTGCCAAATTTAAATGTAATCGTTTCTACTCATTCATATTAATATTATAATGTATAATATATTAAAGTTTTTAATATTGGTAATATTATTAAAGCTTTTAATACTATTTTTTAATATTAATATTAATATTAAGTAATTAAATATTGCGCCTTGCTTAAAAAAAGTACGAGATAAATAACTCGTTTTTTACATGAAAGTGCAATTTTCTAGCAAATTCCTTGAGAGGGGAAATTTCCAATATAACACCAACCAAAAGACAAAAATATTAACTTAGGTACATGCAATCATTATCACTGCTTAGCGTATTTTCATGGAAATCAACCGCTGTGCTGACTAGTATTTTTTTTTTAATTGTGATGAATAAATAAAGTATATATTAAATAAAGGGTATTTTAAATAAATTTGTAATATTTTATGCGAAAAGAAGAAAAGACTCAGTTCCGAGTTGTGAGCGTATTCGTTATATTTTTTTTAATTGTGTTAAGCTACTCGGATGTAAGTCGTTATAATTATTCAAAAAAATGAATTTACAATATTTTTTATTAAATCAAATGAGAAATGTTATAGCAAATTAAGAACTAAGGAAAAAAAAACAAACTTTCATTTCCTAAATAGCAAATTGTTTCTGAACAGTTAAGATTAACTTCCAAATAAAATTTGGATAATATTGTAAAGGCTTTTATATACTGAAATTAAATTAAAAAAGAACCTGAAAAAAGTGGAAAAATAATAAAAAATTCCCAAATTTAAATATATCTCGAAAACAAAATACGATCTGGAAAAAGAATACCGGAAATGTTTAATTTTTTTGAGTTCTTCGATTGTGTAGTACCTTCAATTTCAGTTTTTTTCAACAATACTCGAGTATTCCGATTAAGTACTCTCAGCCTTATAAAAATTTCCAAGAAATTAATATCGGATGAAGTTTCAACAAGCAAAATGAAAATCCTAATATTAAAACAGCATTATGACCAGGTACAATATCTGACTGTTATGCAAATTAGTAGGTAATTAGAATTAGAAAGTCAGTATGGGCAAAACCAGCTTATTCAAATTATAGGTACCTACCTTTAGTCTTGTATTGAAGGATTTTAATTTATTACCCTTAGCATACGTAAAGATATAAAAAACGAGTTTATCTCGTACTTTTTTTAAGTAAGACGCAATATTTAATTACTTAATATAATTCTTAATATTAAAAAATAGTATTAAAAGCTTTAATAATATTACCAATATTAAAAACTTTAATATATTATACATTATAATATTAATATGAATGAGTAGAAACGATTACATTTAAATTTGGCAAATTGTAACTCCAGCCGACTATACGAACTTACAAGTACGATTGCGCGAATCAGTGGAATTTGGATGCCAAATTCTCGGTCTGTAGATCCTTGTGTAGTACTGGTAGTCATATGCCACAGTGAACCATCATCCAGTCCAAGATGGCTTCCCGTGTACATAGTTCACATCGTCATGACATTGTTGATAGAAATTCTAGTGAAGATGAACACGCTGATTTCAGTAATGGGTCTTCAGATGATTACCATCCAAATTCTGATTCGGATATTACAGAATCAGGTAAGATAATAATATTTATTGCCATAAAACTTCATTATCAAAGTTTGGTTATGTTTTGGAACGTTTCTTTTGCCAAAGTGAACCATGTGCAAATTTATTTCTTGCAGTGTCCACTGGGAGTGCTAGTGAAATATGAGCAGTTATACCAACCTAAGAACATAGTATTTACCTATCTATATAAGAATGAAGCAATATATTCCATTAATTTATATTGGAATTGTAAAAAAAAATTAAAATCACATGGTTCACTTTTTCAAAAGAGAACGTAAATTGTCTGTCTTATGCATAGTGAATGTGTGTTTCAAAGGATTTTTATGTTATAACATAAAAAAGTAATGTAAAATATTTACTTATATAAAATATTAATAATTTTGTGTTTTTACAGATGAAAAAAATACCAGAGGGCAGGAAGAACCTCAAGATAAGAAGAGAAAATCTGATCCTAAGAAGTGGAAAAAAAATATTCGCAAGCAAAAAAGGGCAGCTGGTAAAGAATATATCAATACTTCAGGTACTGTCATACACTCTAAATCTTTTAATGACTATTCCTGCAATTGCAAAATAAACTGCCAAAATAAGCTTACAGCACAGTAAAAAGAAAGTTTTTTTAATTTGTTTTATAACGAGTCACAGTCTTGGGAAACTCAAACAAGCATAATAAGTGGTGCTGTAAAATGTAGAACGATAATAAGACGTCGTAAGAACACTGATATTTCAAAAAAAACAGGCAATCGTGAATTTTATATCCCTTCTGAAAACGGAGATATTAAAGTATGCAAAAAAATGTTTATGGGAATATTACAAATCAATAGTAGTAGAGTACATCGTGCTTTGCTTAAGAAAAAAAGTGGAAATTTAAGTGATCTTAGAGGGAAAAAAGTGCCTCATAACAAATCTTCACCGTCCACAATGGAGTCAATAAAAAATCATATACAAAGTTTCCCTACCATAGTAAGTCATTACTGTAGAACTCAATCCCAAAAAAAATACTTGGATTGTAATTTAAATTTGTCATTAATGTACAGACTCTATGTTGATAGTTTAAGAGAGACAAATGTTGACAAAGTTCCAAGCCAATCGCTTTATGAAAAAGTGTTCAGACGTGATTTTAATCTTAGTTTTAAATCTCCACGAAAAGATACCTGTCAAACATGTGACAGGTTGAACATTGAAATAAAGGCAGCTGAGGAAAACAAAGATGAAGCAATGTTAAAGACTAAGAAACTAAACCAGGAACTACACCACAGAAAAGTACAGTTAGCTCGCTCAGAAATAAATGAAGACGTTAAGATTAGTAAAGAAGGGAAAGCTACAGTAATTAGTTTTGATCTTCAGAAAGTAATGGCTCTTCCTAAACTAACCACAGGAGTTGTTTACTATAAGAGGCAGCTTTCATGCTACAATCTTGGTATACATAATTTTGAAAATAACGTCGGGACAATGCATGTTTGGGATGAGAGCACTGCCTCACGAGGTTCCCAGGAAATAGGATCATGTATTTTAAAATTCATAAATACCCATGATCATAAGGACATATTGATTGCATGGTCTGACTCATGTGGCGGCCAAAACCGCAACATTAATATTGCCGCGTTATGGATGTACATAGTGCAGTCCCCTAATTTAAACCTAAACGAAGTAGTTCATAAGTTTGCTGAGCCAGGACATTCATATCTACAAAACGATAGCGATTTTGGTGATATAGAAAAAAAGTTGAAATATCATCCTGAAATTTATGTACCTACACAATGGCATAACATAATTTCAAACTCAAGAGTTAAAAAGAACAAATTTGAAGTAGTATGCATGGAAAAAGAGGATTTCAAGAGTATGGATGCATTAAAACAAAATCTGGTAAACCGCAAAAAAGACTCAGATGAACAAAAAGTAGAATGGTTAAAAATAAAACAAATGAAATTTACTCAAGACCATCCAGGAGTTATGGAATTTAAATACACACATAACAAAGAAATACAATTTTATTCAGTAAATCTAAATAAGAGATTGAAAGGCCGACCTGTAAACCTAGCTTCTTTAAACTTAAGCATTCTTTACCCCGAAGGAAGAAAATTAAGTCAAGCAAAACTTAATGATATCAGATCACTTTTGCATTTCGTACCACCATGCCATCACCAATTTTACAATAAACTTCAACAAAGTGAAGTATTGGAAGATGACATTGAAGAAGAGAATGACAATAACAATGAAGAGGAAAATGAGATGAACAATGCGATCTAAATATTGCTACTATTAGTTTTTTTACACATTTGTATAATTTAATTACTCATAATTCTTGAAAATTTAATTCTTTTGTATTGTTAGTTTTAACGATGTATTAATAAACTTGATTACAAACAAAAAGAACAATTTATTTATACTTCTCATGCCAGACAGATCTAAGTGCTAAAAGTTTGCCAAAGTGAACCATGTACTGCAAATGCTGACCAAACAGCTTTAAAAGTAGACAAAATCATGTGCTGTTACTAAAAGTCTTAAAGAAATGTTCTTTTGAATAGTCTTAGAACCTTTTATATCCTATAAGAGATTATAACATATTGCGTATATTTTATAACACCTTCATAACTTTAAACTGTCGTACTGAAAATTTTCAATTTCGGCTTTTGGTTCACTCTGGCATGAGACCATCCAATTGTTTGTTGCTGAACCATTTTTCATATTGCGTCGGGTTTTTGAACATTCTAATAGTTTGAGAACATTTTATATTCGTTTACCAAGTATTATTATTCGTACATGTATCACTGATTCTATTTTTAATTTGTTTTCATTAATCTTTTTCTTCTTCAATTGCTTTCGATAATAATTGTATCAATTTTATTATTTTCGTATATTTTCTACTGATTGCATTTTTTGTGCCTTTATTAACAAGGTTTATTCATTTCATTATTAATTGAGATTTTATTGTTAATTTTTCACCTTTGTATCACGTTAATAATAATTATATATTGCTTTATGCCCTTAATTTATAAAATAATCAATTATCAACTACATTCTTAAATTCCATTGGCAACTATTAATTCACAGTTTTTGGTACCTGATATAAGGATAAGTGTTTCACGGCCTGTGACGGTCATTATTCCTATGTGCCTTATTTTGATAATAATTGTTAGTTGTCACTCAATATTGTCCCTTTTATTATTATAGTATTGACTTATGAAAACAAGAATCATCAAGAGATGGTTTTAAACACGAAAATTCCAGAAATATCAAAAAGTTAATAGAAAAAAAAAAAAGATTTGATGTAATGAAATCGACATACGGAAAATATTTATTATCTGTACACTAACGCTAGAGCAAAATCTAATGTAGGATGCATTAGTTTAAAATGACTTTAGGGATAATTAATGGCATGCACTAAATAAAAATACATTCATTTGTTGAGGCTCGGTTTGAACACCTACCAATTAACAAGAGTCGACTATATTTGACACATAGGTACATATTCATTTGATTTAATAATTATTATTAATTATTATCACGGTGAATTTTTGAAATGTATCACCTGCAAATAAAGAGATTTTACTCAGTATCGAATTTAAACTTATTTCGAAATAAATTAAATGTAATAATAATTTAAACTTAAATAATTAAACAAATAAATGTTGATAATATACTTATATCAAATAATATCTCACTCCATCTTTTTTACATCATCAATACCTCCGTTAGTAATAATGTAGGAAACTTCATTTTCTTCTAAATCTGGGCTGTCATATAATCTGGCTATTCTTCTATTGCCTTTACCTTTGCGCAAAGCCAATCTTGTGGTAGATGAATGAGCAAGAACATTTCCTCCGACTGGTTTGGGTACATCGGGTTCCAACTGTGCAACAGAAAAATCCGAAGATATCTGGTTAGTAATAAAAACTGCAACATTAAACTCTTCGCTGATTTTTTGCAGACGGGACAACATTTGGCCAAGTTTTTGTTGACGATCGGCCATTTCTCCTCTACCCGTATAGTCGACACGGAAAAGCGCCATTATAGAATCGACGATTAGCAGTTTAAAGATACCGCCTTCTTCATGGAATTTAGCGGCGACCCTAAAAATGAGATTAAAAAGGTTAAATTAGATAAATAATAATTTTCGTTTGTTTGAAACCAACCATATAAAATACATGCAGCATTTAGATCAATCACAAGAATCAGCTTAAATGCTTTACAAGAAGTGTTTGCACCCTGTATTGATCAGAATGAAAGCGTCATATACTGCCTACAAGTTTACGGATAACAGTAGTGTACTGTGTTTACAGGAATGACAATGACAAAATGTTGCTTTCTCAATTTAAAAAAAGAAGTTTTGATTTACCAACAAAGGGTTTGCTAACGTAATACTACAGTTTAATACTATAAATACTTACAAGTTTAACATCTCGAACTGGTGCTCTGAGTTATAAGCTCTGGCATATAGTATATTTTCCATAACAGCAGTCTGGTCCAGATTAAATCTTTCAGCTATAGGACGTAACCGTTCGGGTCGACTGTAGTCTAATGCTAAGGAAAATTCGAAATTTGTGTAGAAATATTGGCAGATATTCTTTATCTGTGATAATAAATCTCAAAATAAAGACTAAAATAAAAACTAAAGACACTGTCTCAAGACTAGCAACTTCACTGTGGAGTCATATGTCGCCATGTTACCTAATCCAACGGTAACTTTAACATCCTAAACCATTATAAGAAAATTTGTAAACTAAATGTAATTAATTATTTGTTAACGGGTTTTTACCCATATATTTAGTGGCTATATTCATGTACTCTTAGACACTGATGATGGAATATGGATTCCGAAAACGTTTTGCCTGTCTAACTTAGCCCGTTTGGGTTCTTAAATATATACCTTTTACAAAGGATTTTTAATAAATTTTTTAAAGATTGGTTTATTAAATGTAATATAGGACTTTATCGCGAGCAATGTTACCCGAGTAATATATTAATGCTTTATGAAATATTGTGTCCTTCATTGCACAGCGTATGATACAGTAAAAAAAAGACAGTTATAAAGAAAAAAATGTAAATTTTACACATTGTTATTAAAAACGACCTCTCTTTGTTTTATTCTGACGTTTTAATTTCATTTTGATAAAAATTAAATTTTTGGTATTAATCGGTTCAGTTGGCAACATAAAAAGTTTTACATGGTCTAAAACCTAAGATTCAATCATCAGATATAAAATGTTATCAATTTCATGCTAGGTATGTCAACAATTACTAATTTCGCTCAACTAATTACATTCTTCTAATTGGAACTATGTTTCAATGTAAGAGATCGGGTTTCTGAACTTTTTGGCCCCCTTGGTCTCCAGATTTGACGACACAGATTTTTTCTTGTGGGGTTACCGGAAAAGTTGTATCTTGCGTATTTGGAAAGAGTCATTAAAGAATGTGTTCAGAGTATTACTCCGGTTATAGTTAGAAGTGTATTGAAAAACTTTGGTGATGGAATAATTACTTGCATTGAAAGAGAGGGCGGATATGTTGAGTAATTAGTAAATTGAAAGCGCTAATAATATTCGTTAAATGATTATAGCAAAATGAATTATTGTGATATTACTAATTTAAATGCATTGCTAAAATGATACAAGGCAGACATTTACTAATTGAACGATTATTAACTCTTCAATGTTCATTAGAGTTTTAATGAATTTTGTTTTGTGAAAATTTGCTTATAATTTTTTATCAAAACGAAAGAGTTATCATATTTGTAATAAATAAAAATCGGTATCGGTAATTTGAGAAAAAGTTGAATTTTTTTCAATTAGAAGAATGTAATTGCCTATTTGAACATAGTTTTTAATTCCAAACAACTTTTCATAATAACAAGTTTGATAAAATTGTTATTAATAATATGGTTGATAAAATTTGATATCTGATGGTTGTATCTTAGGTTTTAGATAATGCAGAATTGTTTATGAAGAATACCTTTCGGTCTACCAGACCTTCAACGATTCGCTGAGCTACCAGTTTCAATAAATATCTTTATTATTCTCAATATTGTTGATTTACTATTGTAATGAAAAACTTACTGCAAAAATTCTAAAATCCAGCCTCGGAATATGGACGGGAAAAAACGAAGACGACGTAGCAAACGAACAAGGACTTTGAATATAAATACATACATGGAATATCCAAGGGTGGAGAACCAAGTCAGACGAAGTCATGGCAGAAGTAAAGAAAATAAAATCAGATATCACGGTTCTTACCGAAACAAAGAAAAAAGGCCAAGGTAGTGAAGGCATAGGAGGTTTTATACATATTTATAGTGCAGTAGAGAAAGACAAAAGAGCACAAGCAGAGTTATCAATATTGATAAAAAAAGACTTAAAAGGAAACCTGAAAAGCTGGGAGCAGATCAATGAGAGAATTATTAGAGCATCTATTACGTGGAAATGGCACGACCTCGAGATCATTGGAATATGTGCTCCGTCAGAAAATGCATCAAAAGCAGCTAAACAAATATTCTACGAAACTTTATCGGAACTCATTGAAAATATAAATAGCCGCAAAGAAATTGTGCTGTTGGGAGATTTTAACGCTTGGACAGGAACAAAAATAAATGACAAAGTCGTAGGAAAATATCGTGACGCTAAAACAAATGAAAATGGGGAACACTTAATCGAATTCTGTGAACAGCACTCTCTCAAAAACCTAAACGGATTCTACCAACATAAAAACATACATAAGTACACCTGGGTTCAACCAACGAGAAACACAAAGTCAATTATAGATTATGTCATCACAAAACAAGAAACACACATACAAGTTGAAGACATAAGAGTACTAAGAGGACCGGAGTGCGGAACTGACCACTATATGGTAAGATCAAAATGTTACCTACAGTATCGACCTCGGCTACTACATCAAAATGACAACCAACTAGCTCAATCAAAACCCCTGGAATCGAATCTACCTAAATACAATATTGATGCACTGCAAAACGACTCGACATCATTCTTATATAAGCTGCGACTTAGCCAAAAATTGGCAAACCTGATCTACTCCTCAGCCCAGAATACCTATAAAGAGATAATCAATAAAATCAATGAAGCAGCTTACGAAGCGCTCGGCACAATCCAAAAGAACAAAAAGAATACTCCATTGTGGTGGACGAATGACATCGCCAATGCAGTACACAACAAGAAACAAGCATATCAAAAGTGGCTGCAAACAAATGATCCAGATGATAGACGAACATATGCAAGATCAAACAGAGAAGTAAAAAACTTAGTAACTAAAGCAAAAAATATTTCCTGGGAAAGTAAATGCGAAGAACTCAACAAATATATAGGGTCAACAAGATCAAGAGAAGCATGGAAAACGGTAAAAAATCTGAGAACAAACAGAAAAGAAACGAGTAGAATAGATTTAATAGAAGAAAAATCTTGGATCGAACACTACTCACAACTTTTGACTGAAACAAGACCTCAATTCACGAACATCAGTACAACAACATATGAACTGGAATTCAGTGAAGACGATGAAATAACAGTACAGGAAGTCGAGAATGCAATACGAACTCTAAAAAATGGGAAGTCATGCGGACCACAAGGTATACCAAATGAATTATTAAAACATAGCCCACAAGTATTACGGGAATTACTGGCGTATGTCTTCACCTTATTCTATAATGGACACGACTTACCACCGGAGTGGACAAAAGCACATATTAACAACATATACAAAAAAGGAGATAGAAAGAATTGTTCAAACTATAGGGGGCTAAGTGTCATAAATTCACTCTCAAGACTGTATGGAAAAATAATAAAAAATAAAATTGAAAAAGAGATGACAGATGTAGAAGAACAGAATGGCTTTCGTGCAGGCAGATCCTGCATGGACAGTATATTCTCTCTAAAGCAAGTTATCGAGAAAAGATTAGCCCACAACCTTTCAACTCATATAGTCTTTATAGATCTGACAAAGGCATACGATAGTGTACCACTTTCAATGCTTTGGGTAGCAATGGAAAAACAAGGAATAAGCAAAAAAAATATACAAGCAGTACAACAACTCTACAAAAATATGACGGCAAACATTAAAACTGGAAATAGATTAACTAGAGAAATTCCTATTAGTAAGGGCCTAAAGCAAGGCTGCTGCATAGCACCTACACTCTTCAAAATATATCTAAATGAGGCACTCTCACTGTGGAGAAGAAAGTGCTGCAATATGGGCATCCCAATCGGAGATGATAGATTGTACACGATACATTTCGCTGACGACCAAGCCATTCTAGCTGAAGACGAGAGTGATATAAGCTACATGCTTAGAAAACTGGAAGATGAGTACACCAAATGGGGCCTCACAATTAATATACAAAAAACTGAGTACTTAGTTGTAGGAGAAAAACCAGAAAGCCTACAAATCGAAATGGGAACTATAAAACCAACAGACAATTTTAAGTACTTGGGAGTCCAAATAACATCAAAAGCAGGAAGTAGCGAAGAAATACATTCCAGGATTGGCCAAGCAAGATCAGCCACCAGACAGCTACACGGACTATTATGGAATAAAAAAATAACAAAAGAAAATAAAAGAAGAATTTATAAAACAATAATAGAAAGTATTGGACTGTATGGCGCCGAACTCTGGGAAATAAACCAAAGAAACAAATCAAAAATTAAGGCCATGGAAATGATCTACTGGAGACGATGTTGCCAGCTCACTAGACTTGATAGGGTGAGAAACGAAGATATTCTGAGAGAAATGGAAATCGATCTAGACATAATATACACAATCGAAGCCAAAAGACTTAACTGGTATGGACACCTTCAGAGAATGCCGGAAAATAGATGGCCAAAAAAATAGAAGAATGGACTCCGCCAACTAGAAGAAAACGAGGTAGACCAAGACGATCCTGGAGAGACTATGTCGACGATGCAATGACCGCCAGAGATCTAACAACTGAAGATTGCTTCGACAGAAAACGCTGGAAATTAGGATGCGAGAAGCGGCGCCAGCTGTAGAAGACTCGCTTGTTATATATACTATTGTAATGAAGTTGTAATGTGTGTTGTAAAATAATATATTATTTTAAAATATAAATTAAATAAATTTCTTTTAATGGTTTAATTAATTGTTCATCATTATGTTATATAACTAGCATTTTATATATCAATCAACCTACTTTGATATTAAAAAACTACAAGATTGCACTAATACATGAAACTGTAATGTCGTAGAAACTTCTCTAGAAGAATTCTCTAGGTCTGGTTGCCAAACTTATTCGCAACCATTATCATATTAGCTGTATGACGATTGACTTATGGTCCAAGAATTAAAAAATGTATCAAATATAAATAATCAAACCAATTGTGACCCAATAAAGCATAAAAAATTTGCCAAAAACGTAAACAATTTGAGAAATTCTAAAATAAGTACATTAACTCTTGAAATATCAAGTATTTATTTTATCGCATTCTATCGATGGCTTTAAGTGAAATTAACATAATATTAAGTAAGTATAAAAAAGGATACAAAGTGTGTTCCGTATCAATAAACATAACTTTCCCTCCAAGGTATCCATTAGCACCTGGCATCTGTGCTGTAACGCATAGGGTGTGGGACAATTGTGTCTTTCCTGTTCTAAATTCCCCAAAAACTTCTGTAATGGACATCGATTCAATACCGCCCCCTAATAATTTACTAAAAAAATATTTATACAGGGTGAGTTATAACTACTGATAAGTAGCGTAGGGTTAAGTTATTTGGAACAAACTATGGCTATTGGACCAAATATTACTTAATAGAATGGTGCCGTTGTAAAACATTTCAATTTCAACACAATGTATTGAAATTGAAATTTGTTTTTTCGTTTTTTTGCTAATGATTTGTCATTTGAATAATCATAAAAACCATAAAACCGTGAATAAATTCAAAACTTTACGGCGAATCATCAAAAAATATGATGTAAACATTAGTTTTAACCACAGAACGTTGCCACAAATATTTTATTTAATTTCAATTTCTATTAAATCAATAGTAATTAATTTTTAAACAAAAATTTTATTTCATTCATTGAATTTTTAAATAAAATACGCTGCCCATGATATAAGGTTGTCTGAGAAAAAATCATCGCAAATTAGGGTTGAAAGCTGTTAAAAACGCGAGGTATCAAAGATAAAGTAAAATTAACATCTATAAACGCATGCTTTAGAAACTCACATAACTGATACTTAAAACCAATAGCGTTACGCACTACTTAGCTTTTAATTGATATAAAAACCATGCATATAGGTCATGAACAGCATATTTTATTTAAAAAATAATTTAACAAAATAGAATTTTTGTTCAAAACTTATTACGATTAATTGAATTAAAAATATTTACTCTCCTAATTTTAACTGTATAAAATTGTATGTAAAATTGTGAGTTTGATTAACTACTTTATGAAAATAGTGATCCTGCAGTGGGATCTTCTATAAAATTAAAATTCATTTTCTTGATTACTTGATTAAAGGCCATTTCTTTTGGTAAACTACCTCTATTATTGTTAGGGACCGCAAAAATTTTGTCGGACGTATACACAAATCAAAAACCGCATTTCTTCATTTAAGTATAAATAAGGATGGCGTGACATTGGCGAAACACCTTGTAAGGAATCACATTTCATCATCATCAGTAGCTCGACAACCCTTTCTGGGTCCTGGCTTGTTCTAGGATTTTCCGCCATTCTGTTCTGTTCTTTGCTTTGTTTTTCCACTTGGTAATCTTAAGTGTTTTCAGATCTTGTTCCATTTGTTCCATGTATCTAAATTTGGGTCTTCCCTTTGACCTTCTCCCCACTAGTGTTTTCCTCATTATATGTTTTGGCGTTTCAGTCTCCAACATCCGTTCAACATGGCCCATCCAGCGCAGTTGTCCGATCTTTATGGATGTTACGATCTCGGGTTCATTGTATGCTGTGTATAGTTCAAAATTATATCTTCTGCGTCATATGTCATTTTCCTTTACCCCCTTATATATGTGTCTAAGGATTTTTCGTTCAAATGTACCTAATAGGTTCTCATCGCTTTTCGACAGTGTATACATCTCTGATCCATATACAAGGACCGGTTTTATCAGGGTCTTGTATATTTTGCATTTGATTTTTCTTGTGATGTTGTTAGATCTTAGATATTTAATTAGTCCATTATATGTTTTATTAGCGGTATGTATTCTTCTCTTAACTTCTTCACTGATATTATTATCTGCGGTAACTAGTGAACCTAGATATGTAAAACTTTTCACGTTTTAGATGTTATAGTCTCGTATTGTCAGATTCTGTAGGTTTCTTTGGCCTGTCGATTTCTTTTGACCTGTTTCGGCCTTCATGTATTTGGTTTTTATTTCGTTAATGTTTAGGCCACTGTGTTGTGCCGCTCTTTCTATCGCATTAAATGCTTCTATCATCTCTCTTTCGCTTCTAGATATGATATCAACATCATCTGTAAATGCCAATATTTGTACACTTTTTATTATTATTGTTCCTCTGGTGTTCACTTTTGACTCCCTAATTATTTTCTCTAATGTGATATTGAATAGAATACAGGATAGGGCATCTCCCTGTCGTAGGTCCGTTCTCACATGTATTGTATCTGTTAGTTCGTTTTGAATTCGAATTTTGCTTTGTACTTTAAGTGTTTCTTTTACTATATCAATGAGTTGAGTTGGTATATTAAACTCTTTCAGTGCATGGATCAGAAACTCTCGATGGATGCTATCATAGGCACTCTCACAGTCAATGAAAAGATGTGTGTATATATTAAATTCACTAGTCTTTTCCAAGATTTGCCTCAAGACGAAGATCTGATCTATTGTGGACTTCTGCCTGCGGAAACCACAATGATATCCCCCAACTATTTGTTCCGCATATGGCCTCAATCGGTCATACACAATATTTGACAGTATTTTATATGCCACAGTCAGTAGCGTTATTTTTTTTTTTAACTTTGAGGGTATACAAGGCAACTATCGAACACGGTGATTAATTTAATCTTGCCCAAGTACTTTCGATCAATAGATCATCTTCAGGGGCATCTGAAATAAGCCAAGAAACGTTTTTTATAAAAAGGAAAATTAATTCACTTGGATAAAAAACTCCAAGTTTATGGTTGAAAAAATTTTTTATATGTGATAAACGTTTATAGACTTACTTCGTCAATTGTGGCCTATCCGACATAGTAGAATGTCATAAATGTAAAATTTGGACATAACAATACAAAATACAATACACTAAGACAAACAAACACTTTAAAATTTATATGGAGAAGCTACATATTGTATAGAAGCCGGAGACAGAATGGGCTCCCGGTCTGACGGAAATGTAGAGATGACGTGTGACAAATGACAGCTTATGAAGGGCAGTTATGTGATCTGCACCTTTCAAAATTCTATGACACTAAGTATTGACCAAAGGTCCAACTGACACCACTATAGGAAATCGACTGATGAAATATAAAATTATATAGTATATTTTTTATGTAGATTGAATAATCCCAATCTCACACTCAAACCTGTCTATAATAATTAGGATGTT